>PVJD01001369.1:0-273325 GCA_004026545.1 Mormoops blainvillei | reverse complement strand
CTGCACATTTGATCAAAGTTGTAACATACATCAAGAGCACTGATGCTCTGAGCAATACCTGCGGATTGCCACGGTCATGGCTTCAGCAGAAGTAGCACATGGACAGATGGCCTCGGGTTTCAGTCCATGGCTCTGGAACAGACTCAGAAATGCATCGCAGGACGACACAGACCCTATAAAGAGTTGGAACAGATCAACTTGAAACTTGAAATTGTGATTTTCATTACTGCAGGGAACTGGTAAAGAGCAGAAAACCAACATGTCTGTTTCTCCTGAGAACTCTCATTGTACTGGGTGGGGCAAGAAGTACAGTTTTTTTCCGTACGAGGGCTCTAGGAGCACTTAGTTGTCTTTATCTTCATTCAAAACAATTTTGTTAGAATGTATTGTGACAGCTGTCATAGCAGCCTGCATTTTAAAAAAACTTACCAAAATGGGTAAATTTTTGTGCAGTCATTTTAAAATCTAAGATGGAAGAAAATACACAACATTTTCGGCATATCATGGTTTATTATTTCAAGGTAAAAACGCAACTGAGAAGCAAAAAAACAGATTTATGCAGTGTATGCAGAAGGTGTTTTGACTGACTGAACGTGTCAAAGGCGGTTTGCGAAGTTTCGTGCTAGAGATTTCTTGCCGGACAAAGTGCCACAGTCAGGTAGACCAGCTGACGTTGATAACGATCAAATACACTAATTGAGAACCATCGGTGCTACAGCACATGGGAGGCAGCCGACAGACTCAAAATGTCCAAATCAACAGTGATTGGTGAAACTGAAAAATGTGTCTTTCATTTTACAGAAAAAAGCCATATGGACGTTTTGGCCAACCCAATACATCACTAATTCCATCCAAATATTTTACTGTGCCTCTAAGATGGCTGACACATTTCAAGGGCAGATGAATTCTCATTCACCCATAAAAGATAGTGGACACTGTTTAAAGTTAAAACTTGGGTGGAGGTAGGTGGGGGTGGGTGGGGCAGGGGGAAGTGGAGACAACTGTACTTGAACAACAATTAAAAAAAAAAAAAAAGGGAATGTAACTTAACCATTTACATGAAGTCAGGCTCATGTAAGAATATGAAATTCTTTCCCAGAATTTCAGAATGTACTTAATTCATGAGCAGTGTGCTTCAATGCAAAATCATGATTTTTTTAAATATCAAAACTAAATGTTGTCATTAAAATTATATAAACATTTTGTCTTGCTTTCTGAAATACTTTTACTTTCAAGGGCTTTGTACTTTCCTGGGGTTTATGAGTGTAATAGAAAGAGCATCAAAGACTTTAAAAAAAAAAAAAAAAGCTAAAACTTGGAATAAAGCTGCTCCTACCAAACTTCCCAACAGCAGAGATGCACTGTGGCTCACTTGGAACTGAGCAAGCACCTCTCCCTGAAGTAAATATTTTAGCCAGGCACTACTAACAATATGGCTAGTTCCACCTTCTTTGTGATACTGATTTGTTTCTTATTAAGGTCAATCTCATGTCTGTGTTTTATTATACCAGTATGATTAATGTGACTACTAACAAAAATCCATTATGACAAAGCATATGGTATCTAACATTTCACCTGATTCTGCTATGTGGAAGCTCAGGATGTCTGTGCTTGTGGGGGAAAGCAGGTGACATAAAAGACCCCTAAAAGCTTTCGCAAATTTGATTTTCTGCTAGGCGGAATTTTCATAAAGTCCAGACACTTGGTTACATCAGGTCACCTTCTTATCATTCCTTTTAGTTAAATGATAGGAAAAGGATATACATGAGTGAGCAAGAAGGAGTGGTTTTAAAAGAGTATGGATCCAACAAATGATGAACAGATAAAATGTGGTAAAAAATAGATAAAATATTATATGGCAATATAAAGGAATGGAGTATGCACACATACTACAATGTGGATGAACCTTGAAAACATTATGCCAAGTGAAAAGAAACCCATCAGAAAAGACCAATATAGTATCCTTGCATTTATATAAAGTGTCCAGAATAGGTGACTCTGTAAGACAAAAAGTAGAAGAGCAGTTGCCTAGCAGTAGGAGAAGTAGGGCGTGACTACTAATGGGTATGACGTTTCCTTTTTGGGTGATGACGTTCCAAACTTAGATCATGGTGATGGCTGCATAACTGTGAATACACTGAAACTACTAAACTGTACACTTTGCATGGGTAAGTTTCATGGCATGTAAACTATATCTCAATACAAATGTTAAGGAAAGAACAGTCCCAGACCCACACTCTAGAAGTACTCACAGGGGTTAGCTCCATCAGTCACAATTAACATCCGGAGAGAATTCAAGCTCACATCTCTTTGGTCCCGATGTGCCATCATAGCCCAGTGCAAGTCTCGACATTTTACTAATGCTACCTTGGCTGCAATTTCAAAAGGGATAAAGTTAATACACACATACATGCTAAGTTTGGTAGATATTTAACATACTGCAATAAAAACTTTCACTTATTTTAGGGATCATGATTTTCACTCAGAGAAAACAAAAAAGGTTTCAAAGAAATCATGCCAGGTGCTGAGAGGCAGCAATGATCACCCAGACACACACCGTTTTGCTCGCTGTGACCTGCAGAAAGGCCATATATCTTCGCCCAGAAAGCTCTGAATACTAAAGCACTCAATAAATCTGACTCAGGGCTCAAATTCAGGCATATTCATCTCAATTCCTAAGAAAGGATGTCATGTGAGATGAAACTGACAACACACCTAACTTTAGCAACTGAGCTCTAAAATTTGTCAAGCCACCCAGGCATAGAACTATGTCTCTAAAAGGGCAATTTGAAAATCCTTGGCACTAAGGTTCAAACAGTCACATAATTAAAGCTTAGGTGCAATGTGTAACTACCTTTGTGGGCATGTACTCTCTGGACCCAAGAGAGAGGGCAGGTCTTCATAACAGAGTAGGGCACACTAATTGTATGCATCTTATTCATTATATTCTGAAAAACAAAGATAAAAAGTAATCAATACTGAATACACACATAGCATTTTAAAACTCATCTGATATTTTGTTAACAGTTTTAATCATACAAGTAATAAACATTCAAACGCATGCTCTTTGATAAAAATCTGAAATATTAACTATAAAGTTGACGTCTTCTTTGTGATCTACCCTTAAACCTGGCCTCCTCCTCTCCTCCTCAGAGATTATGAGCATTATGAATCTGGCATGTAGCCTTCCAATCCCTTTTCTATGTATTTACATATATATTTGTCCCCATGGAAACAGAAAGTATTGTTAACATAAAAGGCATCATGCTATACATACTATCTGCAATGTCTTTTTTCATTTAAATTATTTTAAATTTTTTAAAAAAGATTGTATTTATTTATAAGGGAGGGAGAAAGAGAGGGACAGTAACATCAGTGTGTGGTTGCCTCTCACACGCCCCCCACTGCGGACCTGGTCTGCAGCCCAGGCATGTGCCCTCTCTGGGAATGGAACCAGCGACCCTTTGGTTCACAGGCCGACGCTCGCATTTCAATTACTTTAGAGATACATCTATGCACATCAGTATGAACTGTACACAATTCTTTTTGAACTGCTGCATATATTCCATAGCATGACTATACCACAACTTACTCAGGCATTTCCCTATTATTGACAATTTTTTGCTATCACAAACAAGGTTTCAAGGAACATATTTATACCTCCCTGGGTATGTGTACAAGTGTTTCTCTAAAGTAAATACAGAAAAGCAGTACTACTGAGTCACAAGATACGTGTTTTTTAAGTTTGACAGACAATGCCACACTGCCCTCCAACCCACTAAGTGCTTTCGTCATGCTCATGCTTCCCGCATACCACATAGAATTGGGTATAACAAAACAAGAAGTCCGAGTTTCCTTGTTACTTAGAGGAGGTCCTGCCCAGAACTATTGGGAGGGTCATGCAGTTTTGGTCTCCTGCCACCCAAATGAATGAATATACCCAGGGCCTCCTGTCCCCAAAGAGATCCAGCCTGACAGAATAACTAAGTCTTGATATTTGAGCTGGTCATTTTTCTCACCACCGAAGTGGCCCAAAGAAACCATGATACCATTGTTAACTTCTTTTTCCTCCTTCCCCCAAGTTTCTAGGTATAGTGACAAACTTTTGGATTTCAGGGGAAGAATGGTGTTTATAACTAATTCTTCACACTTCTCCCTCTAACACCTTACATGGTTTCTATCTTTCATGCACTCTCTCTCTCTCTCTTTCTTTTTGATCTCTGATAAAAAACAAAATGGGGAGGGCTTCAGAAAGGCGCTAGGAATCGTGTATACTCATGGAATAGGCTCTGACTGATCTGGGGTGGTCCTGAGTGAGCAGGGATCTTCCTCCTCTTCCCCCATTCTTCATTACCTACTCTTTCTCAGACTCCTGCAATGTGTGAGGAAGTTCAACAAGATACTCTCAAAAGTCCTGTTCAACTCTAGGATCCTGTATTTCTTTTCTCTCCCCTCCTAATCACCAAGCTACAAATGGTAACTTTTCCTACTTGAAATGTCCCCTCTCTCTCCCTCCAACACAAAAATATCTCTATATGGCTAAATCTTACCTTCGTTCGTTTGTTTATTTAAGAGGGAGAGAGAGAGAGAGAAACACCAATGTGAGAAACATTGATTAGTGCCTGCTGTATGTGCCCTGATCAGGGATTGAACCTGTACCCTAGGTGCGTGCCCTGACCAAGAATTGAACCTGCAACCTTTCGGTGCACAGGATGATGCTCCAATCAACTGAGCCACACAGCTGGGACATAACCCATTTTTCAAAGTCCAACTCAGTTGCCACCTCTTCCATAAATAGGGTGCTGATACTAGAGCTGGGAGGAACTCAACCTTTCTCTAACTCTCATAGCACGTTACCTGTTCCTTGATTATAAAAAGCAGCCCGATCTACCCTGCTACTCTACTCTTTAATTGCAGCATGCAGTCTTTCAGTACATTTTGTCCAATGGAAAGTTAAGTATTATTATCCACAGTTATCAGTTCTAAATATATTTATGTAATCATTTCTTCTGAAAGGAGATGAGATTAATCTCAAATATATATTTTTAAATCATAAATAAATACACAGTCATTTGTAGAATCTTTTAGGTTTTGAGCCATCATAGCAGATGTTTTAAAAATTATAGATCCTAAATTTCCCCACGCACTATTATGTGAGGCGTATGCCCAACCGCAGAGTGAAAACAAAATTACATTCTCCTTTTAAAAAATTACCATTTTTATTCTTAAAAAATTCTTCTGGAAAATATTACTGATATTTTGGGAGCTTAAATTTCAAACAAGCACAGAGAGATGCTCTGGCTGCACAGCATGCAACCGACCTGAATCATAAGATTTACACCAAAGGCCTTAATTCTGAATAGCTTACCGCAAACATGCCATGCCACAGCCCGGCATCCTTCTTAAAGTCTAAAACATTTACTACTGTTTCTCCTAAAAGAGAAAAAATAGGAGGAAAGAATAAGGAAATCATCTTCAGGGTGAAGTATAAAATCATGTTACTTGCCTCTCTTAAATAGCTGATTTGGTAGTTTTAGAGAGATTACAAAAAGTTCTCAGAGTCTTCTGATTACTTGAGAATCCCCTCAAATTGGCTGGGGGACTGATCACACAGTGACATGGCCACAGAAGAGACAATGAATTCCAAACGTCTTATGACTTAAATACTATCTTCTGAGAGGTAATACTTTTTCTCTAATTATATAAGGAACTTTGGAAGTTTCACAACCATGTAAAAATTATAATTCCTAGAGAAAAAAATGTTGGTATGTATATCTACATATTATATCTACATACATACACATATACTTCTAAGTATCCTACAGAATACATTTTTGTGTTTTGTTTTGTGCTTTTTGGTAGCTGAATTTCTTTGACTCTAACTCCAAAGGAACAGCTGGTGGCAGCTCTATATACATGGGAGGATGGAGCTACCTGACATTCTGCAGCTAATAACAAACACATGGTTTTAATTAGTTTTCTATTTCTGCATTCTAGAAATCATACTTCACATATTTGGTTTGCCCAGTATTTTAGTTCCTTTAAATTGCAGCATATTTGTGAAAAAGAAAAAAGAAAAAGCAAGCCAAGAATATGTCTTAAAACATTTCACTCTGGGAAAAAATATTTTCCCTCTGAATTTGGTCATTAACTGGAATCCAGTCATTGAGCACTCGGCCTGTAGTCACACACACATCTGAAGCTCACAATGAGGGCAGTTATGGGATGAAGTCTGACCTTCAGAATAATTGCAGGCCTGGGACAGAGCTTGGCAGTGAGACAACATTGCAAGGCGGGACACTGTAACTCCCATTACACTCCCTTCTTTGCTTGTTTTATACTAGGAAAAAAAACATAAGAAACACAATAAAATGGATTATTTCAAATGACAAAACTAGCGAAAAACAAAAAGATAAAGACATGATAATGAGCTGAATTTAACATGAATATTTGAGACTGTGCCCTTGGGCCTCAAACTCCGATCACCCAGATAGGACTGGGGAATGACAAAACTCAACAAAAGTATGTGTGAAAAGTTCTTAAAAGTTTAATTAGTCATCAGTGTGAAGTGGCTGTTAAGGAAGTAAAACAAACAAGAGAGCTGAGCTGCATTATCAGAAAGCACAGTGTCAAACGGAGGGCAAGCACAGCACTGCAGAGTTAGTTGAAGGTGCAGAAGAAAGCCGAAAGCCATGGTCTCTGTCAGAAGCTCCCAGTTTGGGAGGGGGAGACCTAGAAATGGCCTCTGCGCTCCAACAAATAAATCAACAATACTTTTGTTTCTACTGCAATGCTCCATTTAAGGTGCTTTCTGTTTGTTTCGCCAAGATCAGCAACTTTTTGATTGTTAAATCAAAAGGACATAATGTATACTTTATTTTATCAGGACTTTCTGTAACATTTGACATTTCCCGTGTTGATACCTTCTTCTTCCTAGGCATTTGTGATACTTCTCTCTCCTATTCACATTCTCTCGTTCTAGCCCCTCCATTTTCTCTGACCGAACCTTAATTGTTGGCATTCCCTGAAAAGTTCTCTTCTCGATTCACTTTATTCAAACAGTGTATCCTATTCCTGATGACTCCCAATTCTCCAGACCTATCTCCAGAGATCCAGACCCATAGAGTCAATTGTTCCCCTTGAATAACCCACAATCCTGTGAAACTCAGTGGATCCAACACTGTGTTCTTCACCCCAACCCCACACCCATGAAAATGCCTCTTGCTATATTTTCTAACTTAGTAAAGGGTACCCACCATCTACCCAGATGCCCAAATCAGAAACTTGAGTCCTTCTTGCGTCCTCCCTGCCCAGAGTCAGTCACTAGGTCCTGCCACTTCTATTTCCTTATTGTCTCTCAGCTACTGATACATCCATATTTCTCTATCCCCATCACCGCGAGCTTGGACTCACCTTAAGAACTGTAAAAGCTGCTCTCCCCGTTTCCCTTCTTAATACAACCATACCACATAGATCTTTTAATAACACATTTATTCCTATCACTTTGCTGCTGACAGCCCTTTAATAGCTCCCTATTACCCACAGGATGATTTAAACTCACAGCAATGTACTGTGGGTCATAAGAGGGTCCCAAGTGAAAATTGCCAGTCTGTTCAGAATAGCAGAAGCCTAGAAATGTAGAGGGTGGTAGCTCTGCTTGAGGCCAGAGAGCTAAGCAGGGCCCTTCACCTGCTAGGAAGAACTAAACAAAGAAGATGCAACAGCAGTGGTCAGTGAGGCAGGAGAACTGAGAAAGTAGTCAGGAAAGCCAGTGAGCAGTTTTAAGGAGGACGCGGTAATGAGCCATTTAATCACTGAGAGATGACAGGGATTAGGAGCTGATCACTAAATTTTGTATTTTAGTTGCCTGCTTACTTGTCTGTCGTTTAAACATACTCAGATCTCCTCCACCTTTAAAAACAACCCTCCTTGTATCCGACATTACCACATCGTCTCTCAAAGTTACTGCCCACCTGACATTACCTCTCTTCCCTTTTATAGCCAAAGTTATTGCCATACAGCTCAAGGTTGGGAGGATTTTTCCCCAAACCTTTTTTTTTAATTACTGATTTATTTATTCATGAATTTACTAAACAGTTGGTGAGCGTTTACTAGTAGTCTCAAGCAGGATGAAAAAGCAGTCAGTGGCATAGCTTTCGGTGAAACAAATTTGAATCCGAGTCATCTGACTTTTGATTGGTTACTCAAGTTTGTTTAAGTCTTAGTCTCCTTATGTATAAAGTGGGTTTAATACTAGCTCCCATCTCAGACGGAGGGGACTTTGACAGGGTTGACTGAAATAATGTATTTAAAATGCATAGCCTGGTGTCTGGTATGCAGTAAGGCTTAATCCCTCAACTGCAACACGGTAGCAATCAATCAAGTTCCTACATTAATCTTCAATACCATTTGTTTCTTCCTGCTCTTTACTGTTTACCTGTTAAATTTGTTCTCTTTAAGCAGAGTTATCTCTCATCCTTTCTCCAGTCTCTTGTATCCCACCCCCTAACCCCCAAGCAGCAGGAAAGTAAATGGGCCAGTTTCTCTGCCTGTAAATAATTTCTTAAACCTTTGTACTCCAAGTTTTTCTCTTGAATGTATAAGTATGTTTAAAATAATTAGAATAAAAAGCCACTACAAGGCATTTTATCAACCAAAAGATGGAAATCTAACAAACTAGGAGAACCTTTTAACATTAGAACTGCAAAAAGTTTAGTTTTAAATTTTGTCAGATAGCAATAAATAAATAAATAAATTTTGTAAGGTAGCATTAGAAGCCAAAGAAAATGAAGAATGTATGTTCTAGTCTCCGGACCTACCTCAATGTATGCTGGTTCGCTGCCAGCAGGTGAGATGTGGGGTTGCCAGTCTTTAGGAGGCTTTGAAAGGTACTTGGAATCTGTCACAACCCATTTGAGCCGGGGCCAACCTAAATCAAACCCAAAATATAAACCGAATCGCCTAAGCCACAAGGGAAGGAATTCACATTGAACTGGTCATTTTAAACATCAAGAGACCAAACAAATCAAGGTCATTTTATAATCAGTAAAATACTTTTTAGTGATAAATAGCATAGTTTTCAGTGATAAATCACTAGACATTTATACCTTCTTTCAAAAGTACAATCGTTCCACATGCTAATTCCAGACCTTGACATTACCTCAACAATTGGGAGGTCCATTTGGCAGTGGAAGTCCACTGAGGTTAGTGGTCTATCCTCTGTCTCTACATGTAGCATTTAGCTTTAATGAACAGAGTGGTAGCTTTTTCCAACCATCAGCATAAAGGTTAAGGGTGTGGGCTGTGGAATCAGACAGATTTGGGTTCAAATCGCTGCTCTGCCATTTATTAGCTGTGACTTTGGGCAAGTTACTTAACCTCTCTGTGTCTCAGTTTCCTCACCTGTAAAATGGGGATAATAATGGTACCTACTTCATAAGATTGTGAGAATAAGAAAATACATTTTAAGTACTTAACTATTATTAATTTCAAACACCAATTAAAGCACTCAGCTTTAACTTTGATAATTCAGGTACAAATATTACTAACCTTTAAACTGTACAATCTCTCCATTCTGTGTCTTTGGCAGCCCCTTTAGACAAACTTCACTGGTAAGAGCTAAGGCAATACCACAGCTTCCTAGCAAGAAGCCAATCTGCTGCCCTCCAGCATCCTATGGAGAAAAGAGAGCAAGCACGGTAGGGGAGTGAACGTGAGCACACCCATGCCCCAAATCTAACACTTAGTAATGCTCTGGCACTGGTGTGATAACATTCATGGAACCCCACTGATAACTGGCAACTGTCAAAATCTAGTGACAATATGTTCTTCCAAATAGTTTCTACCATATAATGATTTCCTGAGTGCAAATAAAACATTTTATTAACCTGACATGGCTAATGATGAATTCTACTAGCCAAATGTGACCATTTTATTCAAAGACTGACAATGCTCCTCTTTTTGATTAAATTCAACCAAATAAAATAAATTTTAACATGGTTAAGTTGTCTTGACCTAACCACACCCTCAAATCCAAAAGCAAAGCAAGTCAGGTCAGAATAAAATAAATAATGGAAATGAACATCAAATGTCCAAATTTACAACGAAAGTGAATGAATGGTATACCCGCATCCATATACTCATTATATTTTAAAAGAGAGAGATGAACCTCACAACAACAGCAGAGAAAACAACAAAAGATAGAGTCTAAAGAGTTCCATTAAAATGTCACCTTAAAAGTATCATTATGAAACTACACAAACACTGTCAACTTAATAAACAACCCTATGATTTCCAGAACAATCTAAAGATATTATATCCCACCAACCAGAATTTCTGAGATGCTACCGATTTGTTTTTTATTCCTTTAAGAATTTTTTTCCCTTGTAAATCTACAGTCCCCACCGTATTTGTCTTTATCATCAACTCTCAATAATAAGCAGCATGAGATAATTAAGGTTAAAAAGCTTGTGGAGAAATCATTGTCAAATTTGAAAATTTGCTACATATGCTTCATTTTAGTAGGGCTGATGTGTTATCAAAGTAAAATCCTGTACCCCAAAGTAGTAACATGCCATCACTCCACCACCCTGGGCTTAATGGAAATCCTAAATCAGAAGATACAGTTAAACCATATCCCTTTATAAAAGCTAAAAAACCTATTGTAAATGTGGGTTATCTATAGTCCCCGAAGTAAGGGTGTTACTCTTTATAAATGGTAATTGTTGAAAAGTCAAGTATGCCCCCATGGTTTTTAGGTGATATATATACTATAAATATTTTATCTTGTTGAAAACATGTTATTTGCATTAAAGTTATAAATATTAGTAAATAATTTTTCGACAGCTTTCATGGTTTTAGAAAGTGAAGCTGAGTACTTAAGAAAGTGGAATGTTTCTGACGTCGTGACCAAGTCAATCGAGGCAAGAGCCCAATGCCGGCCATGTCAAAACAGGCCACATTCTTCTTAAATTTAGCAATGTTACCTTTCTGGTAAGAGGTACCTCTATAGGCACTGGAATTACTTCTGCCAGGAGACATCCGTAAAAAGCCACCATAAACATGACTGGATCATTGTTGGGGTAAACCAGGGCTACCTAAAATGCATAAAGATGTTTAATAACAGAGGAATAAAAACAGACTAACACTTTCAATGTCACTCTGTAAGATATGCATTTATATATAAAACATCAATCATGAGCACAGTAAATCAAAGTATTTAATGGTCTAAAGGAAATTAAGTTGTTGAGAAGGATGCACAAATCTAAAAAGACCTCTTGTCTTTCCAATGATTATAGAAGACACATTTTGGGAACTATACTGCGATTCATCATCAACCTACGCATTTTTCAATTAATTCTACTAGTGATTTAGCAGTAAACACCTCACCTTAAGTAATAAATTAATTACCTGTGAAATCTAAGGCAATTTACTTTGGTGCAGGGGTAAGGCAATAAAATAAATGTAATAGATCTCTCCAGATAGAGCAGCATATTAAAGAATAAGCCTTACATCTCTCGCAGAGAGCCTATAAGTGTTGAGTGACTCAATTACCGCCTTAGGGACAGCCTGAGATTTCTTACTCTTTATCAAGTTCATCGCATGAATCCTTACTGAACCAACAATTCACATATTCTAACATGAAAGGCATTTGGTAATAGGTATAGGCAATACTGGCAAAAATTGTTATGGGTATGAAGTTAATTCACTTACAAAAGATAAACAGTAAAGCTTCTGTATGTTCAAACCTGTGATCTCACCTGTAATAATACATCACAGGGACAACCGGCTCTTCCTAATCTACTCAAAACACTATCATTGCGGGGTTTAGTTACTTGGCTTGGATATTTATAAATTAACATTAGAAACTTAATTATGTCACTGGACTCTTGCTTTTCCTTCTTTTGCTTTCAAATTCTCTAAACTCATTCCCAAGACAAGTTTGATTCCTTTTTTTTTTCTTATTTTTAAATTTTGTTATCTTATTGTTTTGATAAATTCAATTCTGAACCTTTGAGAGTTCTAAAAAAACACAAACTCCACAAGACATTTAAACGGCCCATTTCCTTCTGGCACACAAATGTCCATGTTGCTAAGAAGACAGAGAAGTACTTTCTTAGGGTTCAGTGAGGACTAGGAAACACTCATGTGCCACATTTGTAAACAGAAGCCATCCTTTAGGTGCCCTTTGCCACAATGCAAAAATACTTTTAAAAGGTTTATGGGATTCTGTAATCATGAGCCTCCTAAAAGCAAGTCTTTTGTATAATTGGTGTTTCATTCTACACATTCCAAGTGAAAAATAATATTTGATGGCAAGAAGTAATCATATTTAGAAAATTATTAATAGGAGCCCTAGCCAGGTAGCTCAGTTGTTAGAGTACTGTCCGGATACACCAAAGTTGTGGGTTCAATCCCCGGTCAAGACATGTGCAAGAATAAACCAATGAAATGCATAAATAAGTGGAAAAACAAATCAATGTCTTTCTCTCTCTCTCTCTCTAAAATCAATAAAAAATAATTAATAGGAAAAACTATCAAAAATTTAAAAAATTTAATGTCACCTCCAATTAAAGATAAAATTCTATGATTTCAACTTGTTTCTTCTTAGTAGTGTGAATTTCCCTCCCTTTCTACATAAAACCACAAAAAAATGTTTTAAAACATTTTATGGGACATCTTTTAAAGATAAAAAATCAAAGTAAACTTTAATGTTGTACTTGTTGTCTGAATATTAAAATATTTACTTCCAGAAAGACTCAGGTTTCCCTACTTTTTATCAGCACCTCAAGAGTTTACTAACTAGGCAGTTACAGAAAGGGACATGTGAATTTCTTTCAACTGCTGAATGCACGAATTATCCCCTAGTATTGGACCAACCTGGGTTGGAACCAAACCACTTTCATTTTCTAAGAATAAAAATGATATAAATTGTGCTGTTGTACATTAAATATCCAGAATGCACATGTCAGAAAGCAATAAAACATCACCTCCCTAAAACCAAAAATCCAATTACCCTGTCTCCAGGTTTTAACACAGGTTCATTTTTGGTCCCCAGTTTATTAAGCAGTGTGTAGGCCAATTTTAAACTTCTGCTCCACAACTTGCCTGGAAAAAGAAAAAACAGTCATATAGAGAACCACTGGCCTAGGTAGGTAAGATGGCATTCAGTCCCTAAGCACACTGAATAAGATGACGGCTACTTCCAAATGCTGCATCAGACAAGCACTGCCCCCACAGAGAGAGCCCCTCCCCCACAAAAAATGCATTATATTCACTCTAATTTATGGAAAGCCAGTCCTGGCTCCAAACAAAAAGAAAATACCACCGGAAGTTCATTCTGGTTTGGATAATTTTTTTAGTTCTTTTCTAAAGTAATCTAAGTATCTTTAGAAATACTTCGATGTGAGCTGATCACATTTAAAGGGAAGGAAAAAGTTGTTTATTATAAGACTGAAAATCAGAAGACTACATCATTTTAAGCTTTTTCTAAAGAACCATTTACATATATGGTATTAGATACTTGAAGTAACTGCAAAGCAAAAGTGCTAGTCAAATAATTAAGCATTCCATACCACTGTTGTTCCAGTAAAAACGGACAATAAAATGGAAATTAACGATGTGAAACGTGGATATATTCAAAGATGTTAAATAAACATGTAGAGATGTGGCCAGCTGACTGCTTCCTTTAAAGGTTATATGGATGAAATTAACATACAACTTCTGAAATGCATGCCAGAAACTATTTAGCGGGTAGAAAGCCTACTCTTACTCTGCTCATGCTGCCTCCCTTCAACCATTCCTAGAAATTCTTATTTTAAAATATAAAACAAGAGAAATCGTGTTATTTTTAATAGATATGTTAATGTTACATAGAACACATTCACAGGGGCATCTAAGGTTTAAACTCATGTCAATTTGCACAGTTCTTTAAATAAAAACGATTTTCCTCTAAAATTATTCTTATCTAGGTCTATGGACAATGTGCGTCACTTGCAAAGGGGAAAAGGAATCTAATAGACTAGTACAAAATCTCACAGCCCAGGTCAAATCCATTCTTCTTGTTATGTAAAAAAAATAAGTTATTTTTTAAGAATTTATAAAAGAAAAATAAGTTACTTAAAGAAGTTATTCACAAAAGAAAAATTAAAACTTTAGCTAGGATGCAAAATTAAATGGAAAAGCACTGATTTTTTTGTTTATTATAAAATTCTGTGCCTATTATAAGTAAGAGGTGGGATAAATAAATGACAAAGATCTAAAAGTAATCAATTTCAATTTTTGGATAAAACTATATGGTTTTTACCATTAATCTTGCCCAAAGGTCTTCCTAAAATCCCCTCCTAATGTTAAAACATCAGTGGATGTACAAAGACTCTTTCTTCCTTTTGCTCTTTTAAATATAAGCTGGCTTGCAAATGTCATGTTAGCAAATGAAAATATTTGCCAATAGCTGTGCTTAGATCTTAGGATCCTATGAAAATAAAAGACTACTGAAACATAATGACCAGTAACTGCTAAATATCAAGATAAAAACACCACCCATGATAATCTGAAGAATTAAGAGAAAAGGAAGGAGCTGAAACTTGTAAACTCACCGTATGTGAGAGTGTAAACTGGTTTCCCTGTTACATCCAGTGCAGTCAGACAGGGGCACTTTGCTTGAGTGGTGCCCCAGCGCTGTAGGGCAGACTCAAGAGCAGGAGGCCAGTTACAGATGACTCCTAAGGGCTCGCCCTTCACAGGGGTCATCTGCCGTCCCTCAGGCTTGGGCTGGTTGGGGTCTGGTTGAGGTACTGAAATAAACAAACAAAAAAAACGCACCAGTAAGTTATGAAAATAAGATCTAAAGTAAGGACAAATGCCAACCAACCCAGCTTAGGCCACTAACCCCAAATACATTTCCCTTTCCCTTCACTCTGAGAAAAGAATGGACATCATCAGAAGTGATAATCCACAAACTGGGCCTTAATTCATTTTCCCCCATAACTGTAAAATCATATTTAATATATTCTATGCCACAAGCAAATCCTGACCCTGACAAAGCAAATCACTGAACATATGGAAAGGCACAAAGTTTAAATTTACTTTTAGCAATTTCACAATTTTTAGTAAACTTGTTTTTACATCTTTAGTTTGTGCCCAATGTTAGAGCGCCAACTTCCACTTCACCAGGTTATGTTCAGCAAAAAAGCACTGAACTGTGAGTCAGGAGACCTTAGGCAAATTGAGTTATCTGAGCCTTGTTTTTCCTCATCCATAAAATGGGAACAGGAACAATTATACCACAGGGTCAGTATTAGACTCTAACCAATAATGGGCACAAATGTTCTTTCCACGTCTCTGCACCGTACGCATATCTCACATGGCCAATCCCTATGCCTCCTGGTGAACTTGTCCTCATCCCTCTCAGGATATAGCTCAGCTAGCACTTTCTTAGGAAGCCATCTCTGGCCACTGCCTCCTCGATGCTCCCACACTATGTGGTAGTCCATCGCATTAACGCACTGAGGACCCTTACGGGCTTCCGTTACTGTACACTCCCCCCACCCCAAGCTTTTTGAGAGAAGGTATGGTTCTTATTCCTCTTATTGCCTAGAGTGCCTAATACAAAATGGTTGCTCAATCAATTCTGATTAAATTGAACTGAATTTGGGGGAGATAAAAAAGCTCCAGATTATCAACATGATCATTCCAGAAACTGGCAGTGAATAATATTTCATATCTTTCATATAGAATTAAAGCGGTCTTAATTTTTCTGCAATAGACAAGTATTATTCAAATAATTAAAAGCAAAAAAACCTACATGTTCACAGCAGGAAAGATAATTTACACATGGAACAAAACAGTCAAGTATTGCCCTGGCTGGTGTGGTTCTGTGGTTTGAGGGCCAGCCTACGAATGAAAGGGTCACCGGTTCGATTCCCAGGCAGGGCACATGCCTGGGTTGCAGGCCAGGTCCCCAGTAGGGGGCGTGTGCGAGGCAAGCACACATTGATGTTTCTCTCCCTCTCTCCTTCCCCACCCTTCTCTTTAAAAATAAATAAATAAAATGTTTTTTAAAAGATTAAGTATTTACTGAGTGCCAATTATGCACATGGGATGTGATAAACAGATAATAAGTACTGCATACGAGTATGTCATTCTTTGACAAACACTTATTCTTTGTAATAATGCTAGGTGTAAGAAATAGAGTCTGTGCCCTCTAGGAGTATCTAGAGTACAATGCAGGGACACACTCACACACAGAGCTAAGTAAACATGAGCAGTGCATGACAGGGACATGTACAGAGAGGGCTGGGAGAAGAGGGCCACATCACCCAGCTTAACCAGGTGGGCTCCATCACCTGGAGGAGGTAATGCCTGAGTTGAGTCTTAAAGGAAGGGTAAGAACTAGCCAGGTAAATGGGAGGTGAGAGAAGAAGCACAGAAGGGACAATGGACAGGATGAGCATCAAGTATTAATTAGATGGGCAACTGAAATATGAAATAAAGTGTATTTTATAACTCGATTTAAAGACAGATTTGAGAAGCTCGCTGAAATGTCTTGATTCATTTTTCTACTGACAGAAAACTAATGAAATAGGAAGTTTCACTTCCTAAATCACTGCCCTAGGCAAATAATGTTTCGGCTGCCCTACTTGGGATATTTCCAGACCCTAAACCACCAAATTAAGTAAAAAAAAAAATGAACATGGGTGATTCTAAATCAGTGGTTTTGGTTTTACAAACAGACTGCACATACGGCAGGCACAGTCTTCTGGTTATAAAAGTCTATACATTATTGCTATCCGCTAGGCCTCAGTGCAGACCCTGGGGCACACTCTTTCAGACTTCCAAGGTATATGGGTATCTATTTTCCAAAAGTAATCTTATTCAAATAGACAACTGTTGTCTATTTATAATTAGTGCCAAGCTGTTAGCTCTACTCTGCCAATGGAAATTGTTCTAGTGTGATTCCTAGTAAACCTTGATTGTCATTTGCCTGGTCAATACGCAGCACTAAGAAGACTGGTGAGGCTATGACTGGCATGAGCACCCTGAACAGCAGTGCACCCAGAAAGATCCCCTTAGCTCAATTTAGGTGAGTAACTCCTAGAGAAAAAAATTCACCTCAAACTCATGCATCAGGTTGCTAGCTGCTTCCTGTTGCATAAAGTGGGCTAAGACTGGATCTAGTCTACTCAGGTGCCTAGTTCCAGCAACGGATCTGATGTGATCAAAGCCTACTATTAGTCTCAGGATGTAAAAATGGAGTACAAAGCTACCAAGGCTTAGTTCTTTCAACAAAAGCTTTTGTTAGGTAGATCTATTTATTACCTCACTTCAATAATCATCAAATGGTCACCCTCGTTTCATCTATGCCCTCATGTTATTCCCCTCCCAACCTTTCCTAGACATCGTATGATTTCATCCATATATTTTTTTAAATTACTGAATGAATAAATCACTATTACCACTTCCTCTATGAAGCCTTCCCTAAACACACAGATGGAACTGATTTCTTCCCTTCTCCAACTGACTGAACTGGCTGATACATACTTATTGGCTAAACTTAGTTTTCACATGGATATATTTTTACACCGGTCTAAACTGTAAACAACATGAAGGAAGGAGGAAGTGACTGTATTTTGATGAACTTTTTTACCATCTGCCACCTTATCTTATAGAAAGCTGACATAGATATGTGTTCATTGGCTGATTTAACAAAATGTCTAAGTTATATCAAAAAAGATTAGACAAACTTTTGAGGTTGTATATGACCTTGGTATTCTAGGATAATGCCAAATATAAATTAATTTTTAAATGACTATATTTGGGAAAGTTCCAAATTTCAAAGAGCATATTTTCAAGGGTAGTTCAATGCTCCATAGTTATCTCTTTGCTTTTCTCTCCCTCTCTCTCCCGCTCCCTCTTTATTTCTCATCTGAGATCTAAAATATAAATGAGCCTTAGGGAAAAAGAGCTGAGAACTATGAACTCTTTCCATCAAAAATGGTGTCGCACTCATCCTTAAACACTACCGTACCTGGCACGTAGTAATTGCTTAAGAACTGTTTGTTTAGAGAATGGGTGTTTTTGGTACTATTATTACTACCTTCCACAATTTCTTCAGAGTCATCCACAAAAAATTCTTTTAAGGGAGGCCTTTTGGGTCGTTTCAGAGTGTTGAGAAGCTGTTGGATTTTTGTGGAGACTCTGCTATTGACAGGAACACCTATAAGGGAAAAAACAGTAAGTTAAAAATTAATTGATTTTAGGGATATTTTAGTTTATCAATTCTCTTAGGAACTTTTATTTCTAATGATGTTTGGCCTTTGCCCACAGTCTCACCCTATTTCAACAGAGACAAATAGGTATAAATTTGTCCATGAGAAAAGTTTTGACAACAGAGAACAAATACGGTGTTATTATTAATACTCTGCTTAGAGATTTCATTTACTCTCCCTTTGATAGCATTGTTTTCTTCTTCTACACTGTTTTTTGTTCATAGTATCTTCTCAAAGTATAGCCTAAGTCTGAACAAGTGTCAGTCCTGCTGCAGTGCAGGCTGCTGAAAAGGAGGTGTTCGAGATGACATGTGTTACTGGATTTCTACCAAAAGGAGTTCCCTACCATCAGCTGTATCCATAAGGCTGGACCTGTTGGATCCTTTGTGCATGCCTTTAACTATCCCCGAGGGGGGCAGATCAATATTTGCTGGGCGTATTGAGGAAGATGATGATGAAGAAGAGGTAGTTGTAGTGACATCAGGGGGAGCAGAGAAATTCTCTAAGAGGGGAGAAAACAAAATTTAGAATTATATTACATTAGCAGTAAACATAAGAATTTTTTTAATTTTAATTTTTATTTCTCTTGTTTTTTAACAAGGAAGAAAACTATGTAAATAAGGCATGAGCTCTTATAAAACAACCTTTCAAATCAAATTCTACCGGCAAGATACAATGACAGAGCAAGAGGTTAAGCCAGGGCTTATGAGCTTTCCAAAATTATTTTTAAAAACTCAGTAGCTTTAAGCAAGATCAAATCCTATTATCATTAAATGTTTCTCAAATACATTCTTTTCTACATGGAAAGACTGGTAGAAAACCAGTGTTATATAAAAATAATCATAATAAAATAAAAATTGCAAATGACTTCAAAATGAAACCAAGTATGATATAGTTACTAATATTCTAGTCTGTTGAGCATTTCTTCATGTTTATGTTGATTTATCTATAATATTTCTACTTCCACTGAAGACAGGAATAGTATCTTGGGAATGGGTTGGATCACTCAAGTTTCCAGGTGAAGAAAACCACATAGGTCTATTTCTAATTTTTATAAAATGACCTGTAGGTTACTTGGATCTGCTTCACAGAGAAGGCTCTTCGCTTGCTCTAAGCATGATCAGCATTACTGTTCGCTGTTTCACGTAGGGATTCTTAGTATAAAGAAACTGAGTGATAGAAATTGAGGGATTCTTAATACAGAGAAAATGAATGACAAATTGGAAGAGAGTCATTCAACAGGGAGGTGTTACCAAAAAAACTTAGAATACATCTGGCACACTAAAAAAAAGAAAATTAGAAGTAAAATACAATTCACAAGAATAATGAAAAGCCACTCAAAAGTATAAAAAAGGAAAAAACCATAATATAAATGATTTCTAAAATCAATTTGGATGTAAGGTCTCTATGTCCCAAAAGTCTGTACTTACTAGTTTAGTAGTTTTTAAAAGTTTTAAATATAGTACTAACGAAAAACGTTAATATAGTACTAGCACAAGTATATTGCAGTATATCCCTTCTGCAGGGTACTGTAGTAACAAAGCATTAAAAAGAGACATTTTTATTTGACCCAGCAATTCCACTTACAGGAATATATCCTAAGGAAATAATCAGACAAGTGGACAAAGCTGTGTTTTAGAATGTTCATCCCAGCAGCTTTTATAACACCAAAAAAATGGGTAATACTTAAATGTCCAAAACTGGGGAATGGTTAAATAAACTGGGACACAGCCATATAGCGGCATATTTTGAAACCATAAAAAATAATAGTATATTTCTACAATATATTAATGATATAACAGATGTCTGTGATACATCACTAAGAAAAGTAGATTATGAAGGTTTAGTACAATTTCATTTTTGTAAACATAAAACCTACATATTTGTATGCAAATATAGTCTATAAGGATATACGATAAAATGATTAACACTAAAGTGTTACCCATGGAAAATGGGTTCATAGGTTATTTCATTTTTTTATCTGTATTTTCGAGTTTTTCTATTAGAAACATGAATTACTTCTTTGCAAACAAACATCCAAAAGGCAATAATGTTGGATAAAATGGTTTCTGGGAGTACCTGCACAAATAACTTTACCGCCACAGAAAAGAGGAAGAAACAGAAGAATATACGGTCAGACGGAATCATCTTGTAAACAAAAGTTCAGGTACAGTTAACTGGGCAGCAGGACAATACTTTTAAGAAGTGAAATTGTCCTCTCTTAGACCAATGTGAAAATAAAACCTGACTCAACTGCGGCTCTGCTGCTTACACTCCCAAACAGAAGAGGCGGCGAGCGTGCTCGCCTGCAGCTGCTTTAGGGGGCTCCGGGAGATACAGGGCAGGGTTCGGAGTGCAGGACAAATCACTGCTATTGGCACTTGGCTTTTAAATGTGGGCAATCATACCCTCAAGGCAGGTACATTGTTTAAAAATTATTGGCTTGAACTGAAATTTTTCCAAGTTTTTCTTTTCAATTAATAAAATAAAGATATAGGCACACTCTCCCTCCCAAGAGCACAACCGCGCCTTTCCCCTCCCCTTTTTCTTCCCCTCAGGCCCGTAACCTTTACTTTCTCTCTTTCTTAAACTCCAAGGGCCCTTTTCTTTTGTTTCTGTAACTTTCTAAATAAACTTTCTCTCATAGCTTGAAAAAAATAAAAACAAAGATATATATATATATATATGTTGATATAAAAAGGTCACAGATATGAAAATTAAGACACCAAAATGCAACTGATTGTCAAGAAAAATAGGAAGAGTATAACAGACACATGAAATGATGTTCATATACATCACTCAGTGCATGTACCAACCAATTAAGCAAAAGCAGAGATCCGAGCTGTATCTTTATCTGCAGATGCCACAACCTCTTAAAAAACACGCACAAAAAAACATAGAGCAGAGCCAAGCAAAAGCTACATACACACCATACAGGTGCCAGCACGTTGCAGCTCACAGAATACCAACATCGCCAGGCTGCACACTCTAGTTGTAGCAATAACACAGCAGCAAGGACAATAAATCCAGTCTTTATGCTGAAGACAAAAGGGCCTCACTGAAATTGTCTTAGCGCAGAATTTGCTACGGTTTAATGTTTTTTGTTTGAAAGAATGTAGACAACAATCCTGGAGAAAAAATCTAAGATGTTAATATTTTAACACATTTGAACAGGGGGAATGTTCTTCAACAGGGATAAACCCTCGCTAAGACTGGTGTTACATCCTGCGGCTTGAGTATTGCTTATGGAAATAGCTATGGCTTCAGGTGGGCAATACTAGGCACCAAAATGCAGATGATAACGATTATTCCAAATGTATTGCTGGTGTGTCATTCTTTGTCTCGTTAATGGTCATGTTCTTTCTAATTCTACTTTTTACGCCACTCTGGAAAACCTAATACAAATCATAAACTTTTTCCTGGATACTGGGAGCCAAATGGAACACAATTTGGGCTTCTTGGGTAGACCCAGCTCCTACCTATTCGAGTATTGGCAAATACATCAGCTAGAGACCCACTGGTTCCTTTGACCTCTCCATGGGACAGCGTAGAAGATGCAGATGAAGAAGTGGACGATCCCTGAATTGAACGGTTGATCCAGGACTCAGCATTCTGTAAGCTCTGTTGTAAGGCAGCAGAGAGCGCAGCTTGGCGTCTCAGAGAGCCCTCATCCTCGGAGGCTGAAGACGTGTCTGTGTGGAATTAGAAAAACAGTTGTTCTCGATCCTGCCTAGAACAGAGACCTTTTACTTCTTGGTCATTGATCACACATTCAATTCTGACACCAGCAAAACATTCGCATTCTTAAGGTAAACTAGTATGTCGAGCTTCTGCAGAATCAGAAGGGAAGGTCTATGGACCAAAGCCTACAGAAGTAAAACAGCCTAAATCTACAGGTAATTTAAAGTTATTTTTTAAAAACCCTTTTGGAACATTTAAATCTCATTCACTGTTTTTCTGTTCTGAGTTTAATCAGTATCTAAGTTCTTTGGCTTATCTTACTTTTATGTTCAAGTAATTCTTAAGTGCTTATATATTATAGTCCTTATATATATATACAGTGCTTATATAGTCCTCAGTCTCTTAATTAGAGAATCTTGTGATAGGTTGTTATACTGATTTTGACAAGTATTTATTAATTAGTGTTTACTTAAAAGGAAATAATCTTGATAGGGAGATATAAAAGCTTCTTTTATTAACAACTTAAGTGTGAGAGGCAGGGGAACTGTTGTGGGGTAAGAAACAATGCTTAGCCTGGACGCATTCACAGTTTTAGTGCAAAAGACAAGCTGGTCACTTGGCACAGGTAAGCTTTCCAAACATGACAGGAAAGGGCACTGATCTGTATTTCTCTTCTTAATTCTCAGAGAAGAGTTGTGAGAAATTCACCGATGTCTGTATTTAGCCTGACTTTGACTTCAGGAAAATAAGGCCTAAATTTAAAAAGCATGTTGAAAAATAGAGGAAAAAAAAGTTCAACCAAATATAGAATAGCCAAGGGAAGCAGAAGTCAGGGGTTTATTCCAGGACTCTAAGCTGCTGAGACATACAAGTTCAGGGACATTTGGTCTGATGTGAGACAAACCCTTTTAAATAATTTTGGAGGTTATAATTTATGGCCCATGGATTGAATTTCATTCATTTTTTTAAAATTAAATATTCTGTGGTTAGTCCTGCAGAATACTTTCCTACAAGTCCACAACGCTGCTAATACCCGTCAATGGAAATCTGAACTACAAAAGACCAGTTTAACCTAGAAGTCAAATTTTGCAGGTCCAGAGCAAGAGAGAAAGTCTGTCCTTGCTTCCTGCACTGGACTACCTCGAAATTATTATCTCACAGTTAGGGAGACAGGAGGCCCAAGGCTGAGTTTTAAAAACATTTTTTTCACAATGTACTACATAAACAATGTCAGGAGCTACGTCAGGTCCCAGGGATTCTGAGATACATAAGTTCTTATGAGATAGGAAGGGCCCTAAAAAGGCTTACAGTCTAATACAGGAGGCACACAGCCCCAGCCTCTTTCACAAGGAATATAACAAATGCTAAGAAATAGGGTAAGCAAAGGGTTCCACTCCAGGGGCAACGATCCCAGCTGGGGATTTCAAGTACTTCTATGTAAACAGGGCAAAGACTTTGAGGAGGTAAGAGGCAACAGATAAGGCTGGAGAGGTAGAAAGTAAGCAGACCCTAAAGGGATAAAGCAATGAGGTTCTTTAAAGGGGAAAGAGATCTACAATGCAAAAGCAGGGTGATTAAAGAAAAATATAGAGTAGGAGCAGCTGTAATGTTTTAAGGAAAGTGTTTTTGCATAATTTCCAGAAATTATTCTACTATTACAGCTGTACCTTGGGAGACAGAGATTTCTATCTTTGCAAACATGCTAAAGAAAGTGGTGGTAGTGGGGGGGGGGGGGGGGGCATGGAACAGGTGAATCTGACCCTAAGAATAAAGTACACTGGTACCTGGGTGCTTGTCGTTAATTCATTCCAGAACTTGTGACGAGTGCTGAAACCAACGAGTACCAAGCAAGCTACGAGTGATGAAACATTTTCTCTTGTGGGGTGGCGTCGTGACTCATGCAAGTTCTAGCAAGTGAGAGGAGTCCTGAGTAAGAGCTAAGTGCTAAAATATTTTTTTCTTGTCAAAATGAGACGAGTGCCGGGTTTGGCGAGTTCTGGAGCTGACGAGTACTGAGGTATGACTGGGGCTGGATCCCATAAACTCAACTAAATTTGTAGGCTGTCTTTATTGAATCATTTATTTAATCTGTGTAAGTCTAAAATCAGAATAACCCAATTTTCAAAAGTTAGTAAAAGCAGTATTTTCATGATTTGGTTTATGGAAAATTGGCTTCATTATGTTTCTATATTGAATCAATTATGTAATTAGGTGTATTGTTTCAATTCAATTACCTCATTTGCCTGCCAGTCCTCCTCAGAGGGTTTAGTGACCACAACTGTGGGCGGCTTGGCTTAGTATAGTGGAAAAAACATGGCTTTGGTATATGTCTTCTATCTGATCTCTGGGGTCCACCCCTTACTAGCTTTGTGACTTGGGAATAAAATTACCCATCTGAGAAGGCTGGCTGTTTGTTCAGCCATTCAACAAATACTACTAAGCACTATATTCGTTTGATATAAATGAAAAAAACAGTGAGTAAGAACATAGTCTTATTAGAGTAGGTGCTCAGGGCAGGCACCCAAAGAAGTGGGACCTAAACCCAGGCTAGAAAGGTAAGTAGAAATTAGTTATGAGGAGCATAAAGGTGGGGAGAAAGAAGAGTCAGGTAGAGGAAACTCCATGTGAGAAAGCTGGGATGGGACAGAAAATGAGGCACGTTTGAAGATCTGAAAGAAATGAGAATAGCTGAAGCACAGGATGCAAAACTGATAGTGATGAAAGGTAAGGCTGGGCAAGTGGATGGCACTGGGTTGCTAGGGACCATGGAAGACATGCTAAGGAAACTCGCCTTTATGCTAACTGCGGTGGGGGCCTATGAAATGAGAGTGTCCAGAAAGCAGCCCCAGCAGTGCCAGCACACAGCAGGTGGACAATAAACATTAGCTCCCCTTCTCCCTGAATAACCCACCCTGTGTCACCTCAAAGACACAAAACTGGCCAGACATAACTTAAAGCTGATCATATGTTAAGCTTACACAAAATGTAGCTCCCTTAAATATTCATATGTTTATTTAACTGTAACAAAGAAAATTACAATGAATCAGTAGAAATCTGGGCAAGATTAAATTAATATTAATAGAAATAAAGCTATCATTTTCCCACTGATTCTGCTCTGGTTCAACATGAACTCACCTTACCTAAGCTCTAGGTCTACCGAACAGAAACAATTTTGAAAACACAATTTGCCAGTCAGTTTATAACTGGTGTGATTTTTTTTTTAAATTTACCAATCTGAAAGAGACAGACAGACAGACACACACACACATGAATTTGTTGTTCCACGTATTTATGCATTCATTGGTCCTGATCCGGATCGAACCTACAACCTTGGCATATGAGAAAGATACTCCAACCAACTAAGCCACCGGGCCAGGGCTATAACTGGTGTGATTTTAACACAGCATTATTTAAATACTGATCACCAGAAGCCTAAACTCCATTTATAACCAATGAGGAAACATACACAATTAGCTTGTTGATTTTAAGGAAAGAAAAGTTCTGAATTTACTAATTGTTCTTAACTACTATGGTACTTTCAGTCTTTAGTCATGTATGGAAATGACTCCCCTCTTCTTGGTGGAAAATATATTTATTATATCTAAAAATGTTTATTAATTAATAAATTTAATTTGTATGTTAAATTTAAACTCCTACCATACCCATTCCACTCCTGAGAAATGAAAGCATACCTATACAAGGACTTGTACATGAATGTTCATAGGAGTTTTATTTGTAATAGTGAAAACGAGGAAACAACCCAAATACCCATAAATAACTGAATGGACAAACTGTGGTATATCTATATAAGGTGGACTACTACTCAGCAATAAAAGGAAATGAACTATAGTACTGATACACGCAAGTGGATGAATCTCAAAATAATTAAGCTGAGCAAAAAGAAGTCAAGCCTTTCCCCTAACGCCCCCTGCCAAAGAAGTACAACTGTATGATTTTATTTATATAAAATTCTAGAAAATGCAGACTAATGTATAGTGACAGAAAACAGACAAAGGTACCTTATAAGGATGGGGAGAGTGGGATTACAAAAAGATCATGAAGAAACTTGGGAAGTTTACTTATCTTAATTGTATTGATGGTTTCATGGTTTTTCTATGTGAAAACTTAGCAGAGATACAGTTTTTAGTATGTCCTGTTTACGTTGAGTATAATTCAATAAAGCTATAAAAACTAATTTTAAAAACTGTAGTGGTAAAAAATGACACCTTAGTGAGAGGATGGTAACACCTGACAGTCAGTCTACACAACCTGAGGCAAAGTAAGTTTCTTTGTAGGCAGGAAAAAGGTTTGAAGTTTAGGGAAAAAGTTGTTAGACACCCAAGAGGACACTCCCTAGGGTTAAAAGCATATATGGAACAGAAGATGAAAAGGTTAGTTCTGGAAGCAGGCCAATCTGAAACTACTTTGGGCAACAAATCTGGGCAGCTTACAGCAGTCTAGCACCGAACCCAGCCACGGTGCACACTGATTCACCAGGAAGTGTTTACGGAGACTTTCAGAACTATCCAAGAGAGTTCAGCATCCCACGATAATCTGTCGCTGTGCACAGAGAGCTGGCCAGGAATGAAAGTCACTATAAAGAGCCTAATTGGCAGAAGTTCCATGAGTTGCCAGGCCATTACTATCCAAACCGGGACACCTCTGTGAGAAGGAGCACTCACTATAAATAATTACTCCAGGGTCACTCTACCAAAAGGGAGTTCTCCAAACACTGTTTTTGTAGGTATTTTCCCACATCCGTGGGGAAAAAAAAAGCAGTTTATAAACCTAATTAATATTATAAATAACATTGGGGTGAGAAGAGAGGTTTTCGCCCCACACACACTTATTGCCTATTTGAAAAGTTAGATTAAACATGCGGAAATTGTCAGAGCACCAAAACTACCAGAAAACATTTACTGACAATATGGTAGAATGAGAGGTAATATGCCAAGTGGTTTCGAGAATGGGCTTTTAAAAGTCTGACTGATCTGGATTTCAATCTTAGCTGTGTCATTGATCACTGTTCTTAGGGGTCTTAATTCTTCTGTTTGTTGTTGTTGTTCTTTTTCTATGAATTCTCTTGCATAATGAGTGTTTTCTATTTTTGGATAGCTTGCCCACATTCAGTGGATCTGTAGCTGTGGGAATCCCAACAGCCTGGGCTGAGGTTGTATCTTTCCAGACAATATATGTGCCAGAGGGTTATCATCAGCCTTCATGTTAGTTCACTTAAAAAAATTTTTTTTAAACTTATTTTCAGAGAGGGGGGAAGGGAGGGAGAAAGGGAAGAAGAGAAACACAGACTGTTCGCATCTCGCACACCTCCAACTGGGGACCTGGCCCATAACCCAGGCATGTGCCCTAACTGGGAATCAAACTGGTGACCCCAGCTTTGCAGGACAATGCCCAGCTCACTGAGCCATGCCAGTCCGGGCCGTTAGTTCACTTTTTAATGTCAGTTCTTACCAGGCACAACAGTGAAATTTAAGTCTTATACCCACTAACCACAAGTACTTAGGAAGGTCCCTGCCTGTTTTCCCAAGGCCAGGCACAAGGCAAGCTTTCTTGACAACGTCTTCTTCTGCTGGCAGTTTAGATATTTCGGAATCACTTTTCTGGTGAAGACATGCCTCTCCAAGGACCTCAATTCCGGCTTCCAACCTTACACACGTCCAGGGTTTCATCTTCTCTGCCCTTACGGTAATTAAAATTTAGGTCCCTACTTTACTGCCTCCCCTCTCCCCCCAGGGCAGCCAAAGTGTGCCCCAAATCACCACTCTGGTTTTCTGGTGACCTTCTCTCTCTTGCTCTGGTATGTTATTTAAAAGGAAGCTGGAATTATATTTTATCTAGCATTTCTAAAGGGAAGTTTTCTCTTCCTTGTTTCTACGAGTTTTCAGATTATCTAATTGACTGCACGCTAGAAACAGAAGTTGGGCAAGTTATCGAGCCTCCTGAAACCTGTTTTCTCAATTGTAAAATAGGGTAGAGGACTGCTAAGAGGACTAAAAATGAAAAAAATATGTTAAGTACTTAGCCCTTTGACCAGTACACAGAGGGTACTCAATAAATGGTAACTATGAAATTACTTTTACTGACGAACCTTAAATTTTACAATCAACTACTGAAATAAACAAATTTGATCTAATAGACTGGGTTTTTATTGTGCTTTGGTTAAAGAACATTGACTATATAATAGTCTCCCAAGCAATTGTGAATGTTTGCTCAGACTAATAATGAAAAGTATGCTATTAAAATGATACAAATCTATCAGAGCACATTTATAGAGATCTGACTTGCCAGCTCTGTTTGCTTGTGGTTTTGAATAAAATTAGAATTTTTAGGAAAAAATTCCCCAAATTGGTAATTCAGACAGGTAATTTCTTTTAAGTTCAAATTAACTGAATGATTTTTGGGCTATATGTTCTCAAAAGGCAAAAGCTATTCAATTTGTTTAGAATAACACTCATTCTAGTGAAGTGACTGGAAATGGGGTGAGTGCCAAGCAAAGCCTCCAGTGGCCAGACAGTGGCACTGTTCCCTTGCCAACCCCTCCTCCAAATACAGAGCCACAAAGCAGTGAAGCGAGTTGCCCCACCCTGGCAAATATCTAAGGCTCTGCCCCATACAACTTAACAGGTACACTAACACAGGGAGTCAAAGCAGCTCTTACCTAACACACAGAAACAAACACAGGGAGGCTGCCAAATTGGTGAGACAAAGAAATATGGCCCAAATGAAAGAACAGAACAAAATCCCAGAAAAAGAACTAAGTAAAATGGAGAGAGCCAACTTATCAGGTGCAGAGTTCAAAACACTGGTGATAAGGGTGCTCAGAGAACTCACTGAGTACAGCAAAAGCATAAGGTAAAAAGTGAAGGCTACGATAAGTGAAATAAAGAAAAACCCACAGGGAACCAACAGTGAAGAGAAGGAAGCCGGGGTTCGAATCAACAACTTGGAACATAAGGAAGAAATAAACATTCAGCCAGAACAGGATAAAGAAACAAGAATTCAAAAAAATGAAAGGAGAGTAAGAAGACTCTGGGACATCTCCAAAAATGCCAACATCCAAATCACAGGAGAAGAGGAAGAGCAAGAAATTGAAAACTTTCTTGAAAACATAAGGAAAGAAAACTTCCATAATTTGGTGAAGGAAATAGGCATACAAATCCAGGAAGCACAGAGAGTCCCAAACGAGTTGGACCCAAAGAGTCCACACCAAGACATATCAAAATTAAGATGCCAAAGTTTAAAGATAAAGAGAGAATCTTACAAGCAGCAAAAATAGAGAGTTACCTACAAAGGAGTTCCCATAAGACTGTCAGCTGATTTCTCAACAGAAATTTTGCAGGCTAGAAGGGACTGGCAAAAAGTATTTAAAGTGATGAAAGGCAAGGACATACAGCCCAAATTACTCTATCCAGCAAAACTAGCATTTAGAATGGAACAGTAGATAAAGTGCTTCCCAGACAGGGTAAAGTTAAAGGAGTTCATCATCACCAAGCCAGTATTACATGAAATGTTAAAGGGACTTATTTAGGAAAAAGATGATCAAAACTATGAACATTAAAATGGCAACAATTCACAACTATCAACAACTGAATCTAAAAAAACAAGCCATCCCAGTTGGTGTAGCTCAGCGGATTGAGTGTTGGCCTACGAACCAAAGGGTCACCGGTTCAATTCCCCAGCCAGGTCCCCAGTAGGTTGCGTGTGAGAGGCAACCACACACTGATGTTTCTCTCCCTCTCTTTCTCTCTCCCTTCCCCTCTGTCTAAAAAGAAAATAAATAAAATCTTTTTTAAAAATTAAAAAAAAAATTAAAAAAGCTAAGCAAACAAGCAGAACAGGAGCAGAATCATAGATCTGGAGATCATTTGGAAGGTTATCAGTGGGGAGGGGGAAAGGAGAGAATGGGGGAAAAGGTACAGGGATTAAGAAGCATAATTGGTAGGAACAAAATAGATGGGGATGTTATGAATAGTACAGGAAATGGAGAAGCCAAAGAACTCATATATACAACCCGTGGACATGAACAATGGAGGGAAGGGTATTGCTGGGTGGAAGGGGGGTACCAGGCAGAGGGTAGCAAAGGGGGAAAAATCAGGACAACTGTTAATAGCATAATGAATAAAATATACTTAAAAAAAATAATACCCATTCCAGTATCATGTATACGTATCTCTTAAGTAAACAAAGATTTCCCAAACACGAGGCATTAGTAGAGTGAAAAACAAAATCAAGACTGGAGTCTGAGGCTTAATTGCTGTTTGACGTCAACTAAGTGACTATGAACCTGTTTCCTCATCTCTAAAGAAATCTGTCCTTCCTGCTTCACGGAGCACTTATGAGGACTGAGTGGGGCGGGGCAGCCATGGGTATGTGAAAGTCCTTAACATACTGTAACACACTATAATCCCATAAAGCATTATTAAAATATGTTAAAACTATAACAACATCCCAGTCTGTCCACGGGTGTCAAGAATAACACAGAGAGGTAAAATTCTCCTTGTCTGGCGCTACAAATTATTACTGCAGTCGCATCAAATCCTGAGTGAGACGGACTCTGAATTTAAGCTTCTTTCTCCCCAGGCCAGGTGAAATAGCTTACTGTGCTTTTGGGTCATTATGTGGCCTATTTGGCCATCCTGGTACCCTCAATGCAGTGTAGGGTAAGTCCACACGGGTGCAGAAAAAGCTTAGAGGGGAAAAAATATATGCTGTAGTTCTTACATTGTGTTTTCCTGTATGAATGAGTAATAGTGTTACACAAAGAACCCTTACAAAGAAAGAGCTGAGGTAATTGTCTCATGACATTGGTAAATGATTTCAGCACATAAAGGGAACTGGATGGCAGTAATTCAAGCAGTCTGAAAGACTCTTGAGAAAGGACACCAAAAGAACCATAGATTGCTACCAACTTGGAGAATTTAAAATTTTTAATTCACAAGATAAAAATCAGTGTACATGTCAATAAACAAATTTTAAGTCGACTGACACTTTATTATTTGATAATGATTTACACACAAAAGACAAATTCTTTCCCATGCCAACTATTTACCGTATTTTCCATACTACATGATACTATAAAGAAGCCAAGTATTATGACATTTTACTCCTTAAATCTTTTTTATTAAATCCCTCCAAAAATAGCTCTAAATTGTCATCAATTCAGTAATTCCAATATTAAGTGGCGAGTGCTCCCCAGACAAGCTAACTGGCTAGCGCGCCCAAGCAGGCATCCCACAAACCAGGCTCACACTGGACAGCACGGGTAGCGCGAGGGCCCGGACTGGTCAAACGTTCGTGACATGAGTGATGTGTGGTGTGACCTCCTCTCAGTGCACAAGGGAAAAAACACGACTCAAATACTGTGAAATTTGAAGTTAATTTTTCCTTGCAAGATGGCACAACTTTTCAAGAAATAAGGTCATAGCAAGTTTATTTTTTATAGCTGGCCAGAACTTGTTTTTAAAAAACGGTCTTTGATCCAGCAATAATTAATGTCAATTCTCTTCTTCCTCCCTATCCCTTGACTGAAGTCTAGGCATCCTTCTGAATGCCACTGTTTCACAGGATATCGAAGTAAATATGCAAGATCGAAACCCACCTTCCACTCCCAGGTTAGTCTGTAAGAGGTTCTGGGAGTTAGTGATGCTGGTTTAAACTGCAACAGGAAGAGGAGACAGCCAAGCTCTCACTAGTGGCTCTCAAAAGCTTGGAGAGAATGGACTCGGAATCCTAACTTGGGAACAGCATTTTCCATCCCGTAAATTGAGAGGTGCTAACAAATGCTTTATGATAAAGTTCTTCCCACATTCCGTCACAATATCTGTCCTAGCTATGTGCGTAATTGTCAGCTGAGAGCATCCAGATCTAGCTCCATGTGGGGTCTGTGTGAGAAATCACTACAGAGGGTGCTCTTCATGTTCCCTCATGGAACATGATGGGAAAAAATTCCTCTTTTATTTGACAACACTGATGTTAAAACCAAGGGTCCTATGAGTTTGATTAAATTTAGCTTTAAATCCTGACTCTAGAAATCATCTCTCCCTTTCTCTCCACTTCTCACAGACCTAGTCTTTCTCCCATAATCAGCAACACTCCCCCAACCCGTGTAGACAGCAAGAGACAGTAGCCCAGACCTAACTAACAGGCACATGGTCCGGACTTCTTGACCCAAGTTATGTTTCAGTTCCAGAGCCCTTCAGCAGAACGACTGCCTGGCTACTTTCCCATGAGACCAAAACCTTGGAGTGATGCCCAAGACCTGAAGAAATAATTCATTACCCTTACCTCACCCCTGACCCATCAAGGCCCCCAACCCAGTGTCCTGTGATTTTTGCCCTGTATAATCTGTAACCTACATGCCATCAGGGAGTTGGGTCTTTACTATTAACTTCCCATCTCCGGATTGGCCAATTCAGTATTAAACTATCTTTCTTTCCATACTGCTAACTCCTGCTTGTGCATTTCTTTGGGCCAGTGAGTACAGGGCAGGCAGCCTCAAGGAAAAACATGGAGGTTCCAGTAACAATGCCCCGAAGAGCACATCAAGGTTTTGCATGTACTATTCAAAAATCCCCAGAAGAGGAAATAAATGGATAGGAAACCTTTTAAAGGTCTTAGGGGAGAGGACTGAATCTTTACAATCATGAAATTGTTAAAACATTAAGGTGATCAAGAACATATACCACATCTTTAAAGCTGCAGACAGAGTGGAATATCTGGGTTTAGTGATACATGAATTCCAAAGGACTATGGTCTCATTCTGCCACAATTTGTTTCTAGGGTTGGTAAATTCCCCTCGGGCAATGACTTTTGTAAAAGGGGATAAAAACGGTTTCCATTTCTTCTGAGCATTCTCAAGATCGTTTGCTGCGTGCACTCTCACATTTAGCCCAGGCCATGAGAGCAGACTGTTTACTCTGAAACTGCACTTCTTTAATACAGCTCTGGGGAGGATTTCTTCTAAGAACTGAGTCACACTGCTCTCTACCCTTTGCCATTTACTACAACTGAAGCCTCAGCTGCACTGTAGCACAATCTGCCAACAAGGAGCAGCTACTAACTAAGAGCCCCCTTTGTCCACCAGGACCCAAGTGCTGTGTGAATGTGGAAGGGAAACTATCCAAGATTTTGACTGAATTGAGTGGGCTGGATGTATGCACCATTATAGACACAAAATGTCTTATTGTGATGGTCTCCTAGAGGTATCCCCAGTTACGTTCTGAGAAACACTTGAAGCCACAGAGCTATTTCTCTTTCAAACATATTGACACCACAGATGTGAAGAAAAAAGCACACACAGTTAATGAGCCCACAGCACACCCAAACGCTCTAAGTTAGCCAAAACCTAGGCGAAAACTGTAAACCGGAACCTGCACCAGGGAGCAGGGTTCCTGCGAAGAGCCGACTTGACAGCCGTGAATCAGAGTCAACCACAGCAATGTAACGTTCCTGGGAACCTCCCCAAACACAGTACGCAGTTTAGACCAAAACAATATGAGGAAGATTTTTACCCAAAGATTTCATTACCAGTAACACGACATTAGGGACACAGACACTACAATGAAGCTCTAAAATAGATTTACTATATTTAGTCTCAGAGGCCTATTCTGAGATCTTGGCCAGGATTTCATCTAAAAAGAACTTTTTAAAAAGTTTTTTAAAACGTGGAGAAAAATTCTGAAGAGATGAGACAACTTAAAGTTGTTCCAGCTGCTCCTCAAATATGAAATTATAACTCTTAAATTTATCTTAGGGGGATTAAGAATTGTCTGGGAAATAGAAATGGGATGAAGACACTTGGTTCCCACTGATCTCATGACCCCATTACAGAAAGTGATTCTTAAAATACATACAAATGTGAGCAAAATATATTAACACACATACAGAAACACACACACACACACACTTGCAGATCTATTACAACACGGCCTGACTGCTCTCCCATCATCTTTAATAACACACATAATTTTTTCCCAAGTCTACTTACTCCTATGATTATTGCAGAGACAAAGCATCTGACTTATGAGAATAAATTTGTTAAAGAAATATATGACTACTGTTCATATTTTGAATGTCAATGAAAACAGCTATTTAACCACTCTAAGCTTTAGCCTGTATTTATTTATGATGATATGATTTTGGGGGGGTATAGCAAGGATAAGCCAGAAATTCCAAAGGAAAAAAAATTTTAAATAGCTTTACTCTTCAGGCCTCTTTTTGTGTGTTGTTTACAATGCAACAACCAAAGCAAGCCCCCTTCAGTGTGTGCTCTGATACATCTCTGGTGAGGAGGAGAAAGTTCTGGCTCCTATCTTAGAATAAAAAACTCGAGCTTATTTCAGGAACATCAAAGTAGCAACTGTCAGACAGGAAGATTCTGACAAACTTACCGGGAGGAGTACAGGCATCTGCAGGAGACTGAACAAATGTAGACCGCCTTTTGGTTGGCATGGGTAAAGCCATTTTCTGTTCTTTATGCTTCGCCAGGGCAGCTTGAACTGCTTCTGTGTGAATATCTGAAAGATTAAACATTTGCATTTATCAGCTCCTGGCTCCTAAAAGTATTTTACTTCTGTGGACTGACCTACAGCTGCCTCAACTGTTGAAAGAGGGATTTTTACGGTAATTTTAATTTACCATTTGTGTTAAAATATAAGGGTTGATGTTACTTGCTTGCCGATTTGGCTACAACATAATTCAGCCCTCCACTTGAATTGTCCAAATGGGATCTCAAACCTGACAGAAGTCTTGGTTCTTCACTCCCACCTCAAACTCATTCTACATTTCTAACAAAATCAGATTATGCTGTAAGCAGTATTTTTGTATTCTGCTTTGATTTTTTTTTTTTAACTCTTACACAATCCTATTGAGGTAGATAACCAAAGTGACTTCCTAGTTCCCAACAATTTCCTCTTCTCAAGAAATGGGCCCAACACACATGCAAATCATCCTTAAAGGCCTGTCTGTAGTACATAAATGTGCCCCTTATGGGAGCTGGACCAATCAGATCCTCCGGGGGAGGTATTAAACTCGGAATCCAGAAACTGCAAGCCCTAGCTTGGAGTCACTTTAAAAATACTGCTTAGAAGAAAGGTCCTGGAACCCCAAGGTTGAGATCCCCAGAGGTATCTCTCTCCTTCTAGGGATTTATCATTTTCTCTTTTGTTTCTATGATCTACCCCCAGATATTTAAGGCAGCCTGAGTTGACCTGTTTCATTCAACAACATCAACAATTTACTAATTTAACTAGAAACATTGCTCTGTGTGAATACAGACTACAACATTATTTTAAGGGCTGCGTAGTATTTCACTGTTTGATGTGCCATAATTTGTTTAAGCAACCTTACTTCCAAACTTTTGATATTATTCATAGCAACTATTCACAGCAAGAATAATTCAGTGTTTCTACTTTATCGCACATGTCTAATCCTTTTTCTGTAAAATTAATTCCAACAATTGGCGAGATGTACAAGATTTTTTGCTTACATAACCACAGTACATTTATCAAAATCCAGAAGTTCAAAATTGATACAAACTATTATCTAATCCACAGCCTATATTTCAAGTTAGCTAACTATCCCAATAACGTCCTTTAGAGTTTTTCTGCCCTTTTCCCTGATCCAGGGCCCAATACAGAATCACACATTACATTTAGCTGTCATGTCTCTTTAGCATCCTATAACCAGGAACAGTTTCTCAACCTTTGTCTCTCGTTACATTGACATTTTTGTACAGGCTAGTTATATTACAGACTGTCCCTTAATTTTGGTTTTGTTAATACTTCTTCATAATTGGATTCTGCTTATACATTTTGGCAGGATTACCAAGAAAGTAATGTCTTCTTGAAACATGTCAGGATGCATCTGCCTTATTACTGGTGATAGTAATTTTAATTATTGTACTTGTTTAAGATGGTGTCTGCTAAGTTAATCCACTGTAAACTTACTATTCTTCTCTTTGTATAATTAATTAATTTACTGGTGAATACTTCTGAGACTATGTAAAAGATATATACTTCATTAAACTTTCACCCACTAATTTTCACATCCATTGATGATTCTTGGCTGAATCAATTATTTCCATAATGGTTACAAAATGGTGGTTTTATAACTTCATCATTCCTTCTGTGTATTAGTTGGTAGTAGTCTAAGAAAAAGCTAAAGACCACATATACTACAGTGGTCCCTTAGTATTATAATGGAGATGAAAAATTCCTATCACCTAGTGTCGTAATGCAGCATATCACTCACACCTACGGTGACGCTGGTGTAAACAAACCCGCACTACCTATCATTATAAATTACAGCACATACAATTACGTACAGTACATAATACTTGATAATGGTAATAAATGACTGTTACTGTTTTTGTATTTACTATATTTTTATCGCTACTTTAGAGTGTATACTTTATACTTTTATAAAAAAAAGTTTAGTGTAAAACAGAATGTCATGTTATGCCAGGTGCAGCCTTGTACATCTTGTGTTTACTGTGTCTCTTGATTGTATTATTTTCTCTTGCGCTTGATTTAATCTCATGTTGTTTTGTACAGTAATATGCTGTACGTATTGTAGCCTAGGAGCAACAGGCTGTGCCATGTACAGTCAGGTGTGTAGTAAGCTATACCATCTAGGTTTCAGTAAGTGCACTCTGATGTCTGCACAGTGATGAAACCGCCTAACAATGCATCCTCCGAACATATCCCTGCTGTTAAGTGGTGCATGACTGTATACAGGGTCCAGGAGAAGTAACGCCTGCTTGAGTGTGGTTGGCAGGGCAATAATATGGATGTAATAATTTATACTTTTAATTTGAACTTTTCACCTAACATGTTATATGGTATGCTTGAGGGTGATATTGTTATGTTACAGAATTACATGCTTATGATTTTTTAATAAAATATTTTGTAATAAAAAGGGGGCATTATTTGTGTCAGAGCCTGTATATCAATATGGGCCTACTGATTCTCATTTTATTCCATGACTATTCTGTTATTATCACTATTAGTTTTGAAGCTGTGCTAATGTTATCTCAGATTTGGCTAAGAGAAGCCCCTTCAAACCAGCTTTTATGTCCTTTTGTCATATGTCCATCTTGTCCAGCAGTTCTTTATTTTCAGGTACAAAGTGTTCCAGGCTCCCACGTTCCCTGCTCCAGCATTAAAATTATACATTTCTCCAAGGAGCCTTGGCTTCTCTTAGTGGAGAATGGTACTTAGAAACCAAGATTGAAACATTAGAAGTGCTCTGTGCTATTGAGGTAACTTTCTTCTAAGCCTTTCCAGTGCATAAAGAAATATAAACATCAGCAAATATTCAACATATATCTAAGTATATTTCTATCTATATCTATATTAAAAACCATGAGTTTGTCCCAGGCAGGTCTGATTCTGGAAACCTTGAGTTCATATTAATACCTCTAATTCTAATTTAACACCCCAAAATTCATTCTAATCTTTCCCCTTCCCATTTGTAACTTCCTTCTCTAATAGTAAGAAACCTGATTCACAATATCCTCTACATAGTTTACTTGTTCACTCAGTCCTACAATACACAAAAAGCAGCTATGAAATTGATATCCCATATCACTATGAAAAATAAATCTTCTAACTAGAGCTCAATATTTGTTTGCAGCTCTTTTTGTCTTTAGTCTGAGTTAAAATACTGTGTTGAAAAGTTATTTGTGTTAGTTCTCACCCCATCCCTGTTTGGTGTGGCTATATTATTCTAGTGAATAATGCAGTTAGGATCATTTGTTTTTATTTATATTCCATAGGCCCCTCCCATGTTGTAGCTAAACATTATATGACAATATAAGAAATATACATCTGGTCTCCCCCAATTTCTGACACTGAGCTCCTAAAACACCTGTAATTTTGTGAGTAATAGGAGTGTCTTCAGGATGAGGGCTGTTCACCAGAAAGACCAAGCTATGATTACAAGTTTGGAACTTTCAACCTTACCCTCCATCCTCCAGGGAGGGGAGAGGGGCTGGGGACTGAGCCAATCACCAATGACCAATGATTTAAACAAGCACATGTACAGGTAATGGAACATCCACAAAAACCCTAAACAAGGGGATTTCGAGAGCTTTCGGGTTAGTGAACGCATCCACATACCAGCAGGTGATGCATCCCAAACTCCATGGCAACAGAAACTCCTGGGCTTGGGACCCTTCTGAACCTTGCCCCATATACCTTTTTATCTGGCTGATCATTTGTACCCTTTATAATAAACTGGTAACAGTATTTCCCTGGGTTCTGTGAGCCGATATAGCATATTATCAAACCTGAAGAGGGGGTCATGAAAATGCCAATTTACAGCCAGTGGTGTGGATAACATGAAAACCCATTATTTGTGACCGGCATCTGAGGGTGGGGCTATCTGGTGGGACTGAGCCCTTAACTTGTGGAATCTGCAATAACTCCAGGTAGTTAGTGTCAGAATTGTATTAAATCACAGGTTACCTACTTGATGTCTGCAGACAACCAGAGAACTACCTGATGTAGAAAACCCACACATTTAGTGTCAGGAGTGGTGTGAGTAGAGAAGCAGTTTTCCTTTAATTAAGATAGTTCCAAAAGGTAAACTTAAAGATGAATTACTGCCTCCAACAATCACTTTTACCCTAACTTCACCCGCTCTCTATATGTAACCAGCCTCCTTAGTTATTGGTTTATTCTTCCTATATTTCTTTTTGCAAAAATAAGCAGGTGTCTATTTTCTCATTTCCCTATCTTTCATACACGAAGGTAGCATATTATATGTACATTTTTTCACTGTGCTTTTTTTCACTTAATAACATATCCTGGAAATCATTCTGTATCAGCTACTAGAGATCTTCATTCTTTTTTACAGCTGCAGAGAACTCCATTCATTGTATACCACAGTTTATTCAACTATCATTTAAGTGTTTCCAATATTTTACAATTACAAACAAAGATGCAATAAAGAGCCTCATGCAAATATATTTTTATACTGATGAGAGTGTGTTTTCAGGGTTAATTCCTACAAGTGAGACTCCTAAATCAAAAAGTGAATATATTTTTAATTTTGCTACATCTTGCCAAATTCCCCTCCGAAGCGTTTTATCATATGGCCTTACTATCAGTAACGTACGGGAGTACCTGTTCCCTGTAGCCTCACCTTCAGACTGTGTTGTCTAGCTTTCTGATTATTGCCAGGTTGGTAGTTGAGAAATGGTATCTCGGTATACTTTCAATTTGCAATTATTTTATCGTTGGTGAGATTAAACATCTTTACAGAGTATTTAAGGACCATTTAGTGTTTATTTGTAAGTGAGGTGAATGCTCATGTCACTTGACCATTTTTCCATTGGTTTCTCAGTTTACTTTCCCTTAATTTTTAAGAGTCCTTAATATGTAAGGGACAGCAGCTCTTTATCTCATATATGCTTGAAATATTTTTCTTTCAGTTTGTCATTTGTCTATTGACATTGTTTTGGTGGTTTGTTGCCAATAAAAAGTTTTTTGGGGGGTCTGAGGGGAAGGTCTCAAGTCAGCAGTCTACTTTATACCTGAAGGAACTCAAAAAAGAACAAACTAAAACCAAAGTAAGCAAAAAGAAGCAACAACAAGGATTAAAGCAGAAATAAAAATAGAGAATTTAAAAATAGGGGGGAAAATCAATGAAAATAAAAGTTGGTTTTTTTGAAAAGATCAACAAAATTGACAAACCTTTAGCTGGATTTACAAGAAAAAATAGAGACTCCAATAACTAAAATCAGAAATGAAAGAGAAAACATTACCACTGATGCCACAGAAATGCAAAAGACTCTAAGAGATTGCTATAATTATATACCGCTAACCGGATAACCTAAAAGAAATGGAAAAATTCCACAAAAGATACAACCTATCAAAACTGAATCATGAAGAAACAGAAAATCTGAGCAGACCTATAACTTGGTAAGGAAATTGAACATTAGTATCCTTAGGTTTAAAAAAAAAAGGTTCTTGCAAATAAATCAGAAGAAATAAACAACCCTTTAAAAAAACAGGCTTAGGGAATGAAAGGGTAATTTATCGAAAAAGCACAAATGGATAGCAAATATATCCCCAAATGTCTAATCTCATTAGTAATAAAAGAAAAAAGACTTCTACCAACAGGGTAGGAGAGTGTCTATTTCCCCAAATCTATAGATAACAGTGGACCCTTTCCCTATCCCCCATCTTTCCCAAAGAGGTAAGTGGAAAATGTTATTTTACAGTGTTATAGTAGCTGCTCCTATTCTTGCCTTGCTTTTATTAAGTGGTTACGTCATGGTACATAAGTGGTACAACTGGGCTTTAAGGGCTGGGGGCAGAACAGACACCAAGCACCCATACCTGTTAGGACACTACTTTAGAGAGACAGAGAGACAGATGTACGAGGTCTGCCCAGAAGGTATCCAGCCATGTAATATGAAAAACAGAGACATTTAATGAAGAAGATACAAGATACAAGAAACACTCGTACTTATGACAATGATGTTTCCCTTCAAAGCAGGCACCTTGGGACCTCGCACAGTTCTCCCAATCACCATCAGCTGCCCCGTCATATTTTCCTGAATCTCATCAATGGTCTGGAATCTCTTTCGTTTCAAAGGTGATTTTAGTTTAGGGAAAAGCCAGAAGTCACAGGGCATTAAATAGGGGCTGTAGGGGGGCGGAATAACCTGGGTGATTTGATGTTTCACCAAAAAACTGCACAAGACATGATGCATGAATGGGCCCTTTGTTGTGATGAAGCTGCCAATCACCAGTTGCCCATAGCTGTGGATCTTCTGAATCATCTGAATAGTTTCCACAGAGGAATATTCAAGCTTAACGCAAAACTGGATACAGACTCATTGCTCTACTGGTTCAGACATTTTGAATGTCATGGCCGCACAGTGCACATGCTCATTCAATGGTATCTACCGCCCCCAATGACTAGTGCAGTGAAGTTGTCATTGTTCACACATGTGCATTCCAGTCCACTCTCCTTGGTTGCCAGGTTACACTGGTAAGGCACAAACCGTTTTCATTATAGTAACCATGGCTGGACTTTTTTCGGACAGACCTCATATATGGACAGATTGAAAGGCAGGTACATGGGTAGGTTAGGTCATTAAACAGAACAGTACAGTTCAAGGAGTTACCTGCAAGCCAACAAAGTCATGCCATTTTTATTAATTTCTGAGGTACTGACCACTTTAACATTTTCAATTAAAGCAGAGGCACCAGGTTCTATAACATAAGGACAGCATATTAATTTTGACACTACTCAGTGTGGTGGTGGGGAGGGGCAGTGAAATTTTAATTTAGCATTTCATCACATTTCCTTGTTTTTACAAATTGTATTTTTTATTTTGAATATCTATATAGAAGATGACTATTCATCGTTCAAAATGGTTCAGACTTTACCACTTCTAGGAAATTTGCCCTTGACAGTACCCAGTGCCCAGGTTCCTTCTCCAGTCACCCCTCTTCTATGTTGTTTCTGTAGCTTGTATAAAAAAGGATTCCTGTGTTTTCATCTGGTTTCTCTAGCATCTAAACTGTGCTCAACCCATAGGAAGTCTACATTAAATGCCTGCTGCACTGAACTCAATTTACCTTTCTTGGAATTAGAAAGCATATTAAAATAGAAATAAAATGGCCTTGGTGTACCAGTGGCAGCCACCTTAGTAAATGTTACCAGGTCAGAGACCAGATTTGGACAGAGACAGCAAAGTTCTCAATAAGGGTGACAGAGGGAGTTACTGTTGCATTTAGCTCTCTGCATTACGTCAGAAGAATCCACACTAATAGTAAGAATCAGTAAGAACAATAATCGATTTAAAACCTTAAATCACTTTAAAATCTATCTTTTGTCATTTTTTTGTTTAAAATTAATATTCATAAATTTTGTTACATGTATCTTACATTTTATAATTTAAAAAACTAGAAAAAATATACATATTGGAAAAAGATCAAAACACACATAACGTTGAAGTGAAAACTTTCCTTAAACCCACCACTTCCCAGAAATAATCCCACCTCAATAATTTGGTAAAGATTTGTATCTGTATACATACTAATGTAGAAATTATTATTAATATTCACAAAATTGAATCATACTTTATAATACATAGTATCTTGCATTTGTTACTTTAAAATATATTTTGTACATTTTTAAAAGATTTTATTTATTTACTTTTAGAGAGAGAGGAAGGGAGGGAGAAAGAGAGGGAGAGAAACTGAAATGTGAGAGAGATTCATCGATCAGCTGCCTCCTGCACGCCCCCAACCAGGGACCCGGTCTGCAACCCAGGCATGTGACTTGGCTGGGAATCAAACCAGCGGCCTTTTGATTTGCAGGTCGACACTTGATCCACTCAGCCACACCAGCCAGGGCTATTTTGTACCTTTCTCCATATCTGCACAAATAGATCTACCTCATTTTCTTCTATGAGCCTTCACGGAATTTTAAAACCAGCTTTCATAGAAAGAATTCCATTGTGTGGACACATAAGTTATTTAAATCATTGTATTATTACAAACAATACTACAACATACACAAACACATATCTTTGTGCACATATGTAGGTGTTTAAATGAAACTCCTGGAAGTGGGATTTCTGGGTCAAAGTATATAAATATTTAAAGTTTAAAAGATGTTACCAAACTGTTCCACTCACTTTTAAGACCACAATACCAACTTACTTTTGGCTCTGAAATGAAATATTTTCTACTGCATTTATATTTATTACACTATTTTAGTGTTCCTGAGGTTTACTTGGTTGTATCAAGATTGCTATACTTAATTGAGTCTATGATGCCATTTTATATAAAACATTTCCTGATTTCAGATGTTAAATATGAAAAGCATCCTTTTTGTATTAGATGAAATATGGTTTTTTGGTGCCTTGGAAAACAAATGATCAACTGCTTATACTCAGAGAAAGCGCTTTCTCAACAAGAGAACAACAGTAAATCAAATGCTCACACTTAATTAAATTATACTTTACGAAAAGTATATTTTTGCATAAGATATGAAACATGTGATAGCCAACTTGCTAAAACTAGAGAATTATTCACATTAAACAAGCTTTAGGAGACTCACTTGAATAATTAATAATTAGAACATTTTCTTCTCTGCCACAAGAATTCCATAGCATCAGACCGCAGAACAAATCAAAGCACCCAACTATTTTCTAACATGATAAACCCTAGCCCATATACTCATATGAAAAGAAGAGGTTCACAGCTACTGTATTAGTAAAACCTCTTATTGATAAGAACAGCCTGCTCTCTCTTAACTGGACTTGACTCATTCACCAGTACACAATTCATCTTGATCTTTGATAAAGAGATCACTTCCGAAGTTTGGTCCCCAGACACAGCTGCCTTTGGGTGTCTCTGCCAGAAGCACCCAAGAGCTGGGTATCATTTTCCAGCACTAATGTTGGAGCTGAATAAAGTGATACAAGTACTCCTTTAAAGTTTTTTTTTTTTTTTTGCTTTTGTTTTGTTTGCAGTGGCTAATTGCTCAAAAGACTAACATTAAAGGAGTTGTCAGAATGACAATTGGACCCTGGCCGGGTTGCTCAGTTTGCTAGAGCTTCCAATAAACCAAGGTTGCCAGTTCGATCTCTGGTCAGGGCACATACAAGAATCAACCAATGAATGAATAAATTAGTGGAATACAAATGGAAAGTTCTTTCTCAAAAAAAAAAAAAAAAAGACAGATCACTTGCCATCTTAGACATTAACTGTGTATTTTCTATACTCGTGACCATAACATGTATGTAGAAGGGTGCACCATACCTTAATTTGCAGTGAAAAAAGAGGCACCAAATATGTATATTTGAAATGTCAGACCCTCCTGGGTGAGCACAGAGAGAAGAATCAGGTCAGATGATCTAAACGCTGAATAAATACAATCTCTTTACAATGAGTCTGAAACATGAAACTAAGTCTGTTTAGATTTTATTATTACTGGTTGAAATGTCATAGGTGTTAATAAGCCTCCACCAAATAAAAGAGAATTTTTCAGTCCTTCTTTTATCCCTCAAGGCATGTATCTCTCCCCCTCTCTCCCCTAAGCTCCAAGGGCCCTTCTTTTGCTGCAACTTGTTTCCTGAGCCCATTTCTTCTACGGCTCACTTCTACCTCTGTGACTTTCTAAATAAACTTTCTCTCATAATTCGAAGAGAGAGAGAGACAGAGAATTTTCCAGTTGAACTTACTGACATCGATATTAAATCCTTATTGTGTACCCATCACCTTACTCTGAATGCTTGTGATTTTCACAAAACATACCCTATGTTCTTAAGCTATTTTTTGAATGTGACTTGTAAATATAACCCTTCCTATGAACAGAGTGGCAAAGACGTAAAGGTCCACTCACACCAAATTCTATAACTTAATTTTCTCTGCTTTTGCTACTACTGTTGGTTTCTTCTTACTCATGTAAGCCACAATTCTCAGAATGTACTGAGTTTTCCTTTGCTACTTAGTTAAAAATGTGATTTTTACCAAAATCCATGCTTGCATACTTCTTTCCTGGTCCCCCTCATGACAGCACTGCAGTTATCTCATAACTTTCAATATCTTCAGGGTTTTTAAATAATCCTTTCTTCCCTACTTTATCTCCTCTTGGCCTACATATCACATCTACCCTAAAAAAAAGTCCCAATGAGACAAATACTCAAAACCTGAGTATTAAATCCTCTTCAATACCCCTGTCCCTAACCAAGACACTGGTTAACAGTCTGCTAACCAGTATCTGATTCACAAACTAGGATTTTTGATATTTGGGGTAAATCTGACAAAAATGGGTATAAAAGGACAGGGGCTAGAGATCACAGTTGGGTTTTACTAGGTGAAAGTCAAAATTTTATACTACTGAATGAGCTCACTAAAGCCTTTTACTGTATGTAAAAGCTTAGACATAGGATGTAGAGAATCATCTTTTGGTTCTTTACTAATCCTTTTATTACATGTTGTGAAAGCAAACAAAAAACACAGACATGAAAAACAAAACCAAACACTCCTAGAAGGCCAGGATGGCCTCGTAGAGGGTTACAAAGGCTAAAACCTCTGCGTACTGCTGCTGAGCCTGGGTGCCTGGGAAATCGGGCTCGGGGCCTGGCAATAGACGGGAGCTCCCGATGTACTTCTCTACATCCAGCCTTACCTCCCACAAACGCATTCTGAACCAACAACTACTTTTATTCCTTCCTTTCTCCAAATTACCCGTTTAGTGCGTAGACAGACAGATACGGATGTGTTGTGCCAGGCGCTGGGGCGCAGCAGTGGCAGAGCATGCGGTCCGATGACGCTCTGCTCTGCTGAAAACCCTTCAGTGCTAATTCAAGGTTCTGTCCCTGGTAATCTTGCTCTCACCTGCCACTTCCGTCTGGGCCCTTGCATTCTCGGTTCCAGCCATAATGAACTATTTTCAGGTCCACCATCTGATGCTATTTCCCTCTTACCTGGTCAACTCTTGTCTTTCTGCCATGACTCAGTTTAAAGGTCTTATTCTTTGAGAAAGCCTCCCCTGACCTCATGACCAGATTAGGTACAAAGGAAAATTCTGGTGTGATGTGTTACCTCTATTTTTTTTTTATTGAACACTTCTCCATCCTTACAGTGCATGAAAATAAATATCTAATAAAATAAGCTTCCATAATGGCTGATGCAGCTCTGCATCCATGTCCTTTACCTCGTTTTCTCTGAAGCAGTTTCTGTGAGGATGTAACATACACCCTGTTGTCCAATTCAAAATAAGGTTAAGGTAACCTTGGCTGGCACAAGTGAGTCAAAAATCTAGAGAAAGTAAAATTGCATTCCAGTTTGTCTTCCGGCACAATAAATATGCTGCAGAGACTACAGTGGGCAGCAGAAGGGCACAGGGCGGACTCATTGCACCCACGTCCTCCTGAGGGTCTCTGACGTGCTTCTCTGCTCATCAGTCCTAGATATGGTACAGCAGGACCATGCTCCCGCTGCCAGCCACAGCATGTTGCCTTTTCCCTTCAATGGGTGCATTCTGGGTCAGAAGAAATAAAACTTAAGAGTTTACTAATTTGAAATTGCAGTGTGAGTTTTTGTTCCAGCTCCACCAGTTATGAGGCTAACTAACAGCTCTGGCAAACACAGAAGGACCTGCCTCTTCCAGAGTCCACTGAGCTCTCCCTATATCACTCCATGTGACACAAGCCCTCTGCTTCCTAATTTATTTACTCATGTTGTCCTTGTACCTGTTGGCTCCCCCTGTGCTTGAGCACAGAAACAACTTATCTGCTGCAGTATCCTCAGTAAACACCGAGTATCTACTATACCTGGCACATAATAGGCACTCAATAAATGACTGGTAAATGAATCAATATAGACCTATAGGTGCTTCAAGGAAACAAAACAAAACAAATATTAGAAGCTCTCAGGATACATGATTCATATTCAGTCAGTAAAAAATATTCCGCTGAAAATTTCCAGCTCCTTCTCACCTGATCGATATCGTTCATCCCTGGCTCCCCCAGATCGAGTTCGGTGGTACTTGGAAGGAGCGGAAGTTTGAGCTGCAGATGGAGCAGGTGTCTGGTTTCTATGTTCTTTCTGTGCTGCTGAATCAGCTTCTAAAAAAAGAAACGTTTGGAAGATGGTTATCCGATAACAATAACAGTTAACATTTTCTGAGCACTTCACATCATTCCTACAATACTCTGAGGTAGGTATTACTACCTCATCTATAGCGAAGAGCTAAAGAGCTATAATAAACACAGAGAAAAATGATACAAGACATCCAGGCTAAAAAATATCATCTTGGAGCCATAACTGTGAACAGGTGATAGGAGAGAAATAGCTCTCCCATCAGCTCAGACTTCAAGAGCTGGTGGGGCAGGTATATGACCCCTAATCCTGCCGGTAATACAAAGGGTAACTTGGGGAGCTTTAGCCTCCCCGACATAAGTTACTCCAAATAAACATATTTAAGCAAAAGTAGGGTGCTTACTATGGAAACAAAGGTTCAAGTCATATCTATCAGGCCCTCTTCCAACTGGAGCCACACCTGAAACCTGTCCTTTCCAGCCCCTGGTCTGTCCCCATATTCTGCATTCCTGACCTTTACTGTCTCAAAAAGAATATGGGGAAGGCGGGCATGCCCTCTTTGGAGCACACCCATACCCTTCTCTCAGGCACGTACTTAAAAAAAAAAAAAATTCCAGGGGCCCCAATGGGACTTGTAACCAGGGGAACAGTGGGCAGCAAAACCCCTGACCCCGTCCCCAAGGCCCCTTTTCTCTGACTTCCCAGTGAGCGAAAGCAGCCTCACCAAGGTTCTCTCTCTCGCTGCTTCTATTCTAATCCCTCCCTTGTTTCACTCCCCAGCTTTAATAAATGTTCTCTCTCTCCATAAACAAATGCAGAAATAAGCAGGTAAATAAGCAGAAAAAAACACCTTAAGTTCTGATATTTTACAGCCTTTTTTTTTCAAATGGCATTAGCTCTTAAGACACACTTTTAATGTAGTAAGAACATTTAACAATTCACATATCCTTTTAACAAATTTTTAAGTGTACAATATTGTTAGCTATATGCACAATGTTGCACAGCAGATCTCTAGAACTTGCTCATCCTGCGTAAGTAAAGTTATTGACCCATTACAGTGCAGCTCCCCATTTCCTCCTCCCTCCACCCTTGGCAATCACCATTCAACTCCCTGTTTCTATGAGTACGACTATTTTAGATTCCTCACAAAAGTGGAATCATATAGTATTTGTTCTTCCGTGACTGCCTTATTTCACTTAGCACCATATCCTCCAGGTTCCACCATTTTGTCACACACTGCAGGATTTCCTTCCTTTTTAAGGCATATTTTAAGTTTCTTTAATAGCACTTAGTTGTGCCCAGCAAGGCAACTTACACACAGCAAATGAAGCGTCCACTATTGTACGATGTCACCCATCCAGCAACTGCCCTGCTCCAGACCACAGCTGAGAATCAGCTTGCACAGTGGTCCAGGGAGTGCAATAGGCTTACGTACCTCAGTAAAGGCTTGGGGGTATTATGGTACTACAGGAACTCGGACTCATAGCATCATATCATTTAAAAAAAAAAAGATCAGCATGCCCAAGAGGCCACGTGTTACAGTCTAGCTGACAGTCCCAGCTGAGCCCAGCCTTCCATGTGCTTCTGTCAAGGCACCAGATATGTGAATGAAGCCATCCTGGACCTTCCAGGCAAACCCATACACACCAGGTGAAGAGCACTTGGTGACCCCAACTAGCACAAGGTGGAGCACAAAAGTCACTTACTCAACTGAGTCCTGTCCCACAAAATCATAACATATAATTTAAAGGTTTTTATTTTTTAAAGTTATATTATTTTTTTATACATTGTTTTTAAGAAGGCAAAAGAGTATATTTTAGGATGCTCTCCACAAAAGTGTTTTTATAGTAAAAAATGTTTATTTTTGAGGGTTGCTCATAGCTAAGATTTTTATTATAAAATATGTTAACAGGGCAGAATATGTTTTAATACTGAGATTTTGAAAGGTGATGCCTGAGGTTACAAACAAGTTTTTAATCAATCTAAATTCTCTTGATAATCTATTTCACAGAAGAGTTATACTGAAACCTTAATATTTTCATACCTTGTTTCAGTTGTTAGTTTTAGTACTCTAGAACAGGAGTCAACAAACTATAGCCTGTGTCTGTTTCTATAAATAGTTTTATCAGAACACAGCCCTGCTCATCTGTTTACACATTGCCTCTGGATGCTTTGACACCGTAAAGGCAGAGCTGATTAGTTGCAACAGAGACTGTATGGTCCTCAAAGCCTAAAATATTTACTATCTGGCTCATTACAGAAAAGGCTTGCCAGCCCCAGCATATGATTATAAAAGCTAACGTTTCAGTGCCTGCTTTGAGCTAGGCACTGTGCATACAGAAGCACATATAAAACAGTTTTCACGTTTTATCTTATTCCTCACAACAACCTTACAACAGCACTATCACTATCAACTAACTACAGAAAAAGAAACAGAGACGTGTATTATTTTATCCAAAGTCACAGAGCCAAGGAATAACAGAGCTAAGGTTCAAATCCAGGTATGTGTAACCCCACTGGTTCTCAACGAGAAAAGGTTATTATAAAAAAGATTGTGAAAACTCTCCCAACACTCTTAAGAGGAAAGCAATCAGGATTAATAATTTAGTTTGGGAGTATCTAAATGCTTGAGAGTTTATAGTCAGCAGCCAGACAATCATTTCTTTCTTTTCTTCCTTCCTTCCTTTCTCTCTCTCTCCCTCTCCCTCTCTCTCTCTCTCTCTCAATTACCTGCCTTCATGTTAAAGATTCTGCAAAAATCCCCTCCTAATAGCTTTCAGCTATTCATTAGAGAAATTATTTAAAACATTCCAACTGGGGTAGGCGGAGGTAGAAGAGGGTACAGGGGAATAAATGGTGATAAAGGACAGACTTTACTTGGGGTGGTGAACACATAAAAACTTAAATAGAGAACAAAAAATAGAAAGGGGCTATTTTTATATATATGGTCAGATGATATACACAGGAAGGAAATCACATTAGCACACATGAGCTACTTTGCTTGCAAATGTGCACAGAGAGAATGGTTAGACTTAGCATCAAGTTTAAAGCACTAGCTTTATATTACTTTTTGGTGGGCCATACTGAATATACAACTAAATTACCTATCACTGATTATTGTTTAAATTAAATAAGATTTGCTAGGATAGATCAAACCATCCTGCTAAGAAATATGGTACTTCCAAATTAGGTATTAGTAATCCAAAGTATGAAAGGAATGAATATAGATTAGTATTTCACAAAGGATGGACACAAATTGTTCATATATTTTTTACTACTGCTCTCTCACTTAGGCTTTTACTTTGTATTTTTCAATGTAATTAATTAGGAGAAAGGAGATAATGATGGTTAAAGAAATGGCTAAAAAATAAAAACTGAAACAAAGAAATGATAGGGGTTGACAGAGGAAATGGGAGTTGATACATTTGTTTGAGGAAGAATTATAGAGGCTTGAACATTTACACTCGGGTTAGCTAGAGGTAGTCACAGATCAAACCACAAGGAAATGTAACATAAATACAGAGGTCTGATGAGAATTGACAAAGTCAGATGATACTTAGCCAAGAGATCTGCTGAACTGGTTTAAAGAAAAAAAAAAAAAAGCCCCACAACACAACACACTGCTCACCAAGCAACATCAGAATGATGCTCTGCAATGTTTATCTCAATTCTCTCAGGGATTTAGTCATCCAGGCAGGCCAGGTCTCTTTTGGGTCTAAACTCATGACAAACATTTCCTTGTAGCTTGCCAGAAATAAAACGAAAAAATCGAACTGCAGTTTTGGTAAATGGCTGACAAGTTTGTTCAATGACCGTTCCTCAGGTGCCCAAATCATAATGTCACAAAATCATAGATTTCTGACACAATAATCTTGATTGAATGTGTGTGATATACCTACTTCAAGAGAGCCTATCTAAAAGAGAAGAAAAAAGAAGAGTTAAATGAATTACTAAGAATTGAATCACTTTAAGTATAACAAAGGAGCTTAATAATGAAACCCTGTAATCTTTTTGAATGTGAATAATCAATCACTCTCCAATTTATATGTGAATTTTATAAACTTTTATTCCAATGTATCGGAGTTTACTTTTTAGAACACATGGTTTACAAATATATTTTATTTTGCATTAAAAAAAGGGGAAGTAAATAGAGTAAAATGTTAATAGCAATTACCTCTAGGTGATGAAATTTTGGATGGCATATATTTTTCCATAGGTTTTACTGGGTTTCTACAATTTTGAAAAGTTCTCCAACTGGATTATAAAAAGAATGTATGTTCATTTTAGAACATCAAAGTCACAGCTAAGAGTAAAGAAGAAAATAAAAATGATACTGGATTTTCTTCATTAGAAGGTCACACCACATAGAGCAGGTTCTCACCAAATAAATAAAAATAAAATTAAGTTTTAAGCTTCCTAAATAAATTATGACACTATAAGTTGGATTTTTCTAGCTTCTAAAATCAATTGTTTCCTTGTTATTTCCCCATAAGCAATTGGTAAATCTATGCATATTTGGAGGTTAAGAGGGAAAAAACAATGTCCTGGGTGGATTAAAATAATTTTGGAACGCCAACTCCCTCCTTAGCTCACTTGCCAGGGCAACGGTTTATCATGGAAGGGGGCAGACACAATGTTCCTCAGGTCTCATCAAAGAGAGGGGGAGGGGTCCGGGACATGGAAGCACAGCGGGGTGTTATTTAAGAGCATGCCCAGCAACGTGCAGGACAGGCAAGATGCTGCTCAAAGGTGAACGGCCAGGGTTTCACACTCCAACCACATCTCAAAAATTACCTGGGGCCTGAAAACAGAGATTTCTCTATTTAGGAAAAGATGTGTACAATTTCACTACCATAGTAAGAGGCCAAAAACAAAGACAGCATGTACTGACATGATGAGATATCATATTCCATGAAAAAAACAAAAAACATGTTAACTATGAAGACTCATGAAAAGGTCTAAACAAAATGATGTTAAGTCATATAAGCAAACACAACATTATATACGTAATATGATTACAACTATGTATGTTAAAAGTATAGGGGTCGGCAAAAGTAGGTTTACAGTTGTTCATATGGAAAATAACATAATAAATAATAAAAATAAAGAATAAACTGTTTCATGTACTCACAACTGTTAGCCAACTTTTGTCTACCCTTGTATTTACATACAATTATAAGGATCAGATGGAACAAAAAGTTCCTGAGTAGCTGAAATAAGGTAATGATGAGGTACTCTGGAGTTCTTTACCATTTCATTGTTTTGCTTACAGAAAGTTATGTATCAAATCAAAGCAATTTTTAAAGGTACCAAATACAGATAAATGCTGGAATGAGAGCTGAAAACTTCATAACTCAAGCATTCTTCCAAACTTCTAATTTCTAGTGTGAAACACACTTGAGATCCAAAGAAAAAGGTTACTTACTGATTCTTACACAGTGCCAGCTTCAGTGTGAGGGTTCCTGATCTTTCAGTCTGTTATGCAGAATATCCACTAGGGGTCACCATTATGTTTAAATAGTGATGATGTTATAGGGTTTATTAACAATAAGTTTAAGAAAAACCTCAAATTTTAATTTCTTCTACAACACAAAGCCTTCTTTCTCCATGACCAAAATGTACATAATTTATGTAGAAAAAGACATCGAAGTCTTCTATGATTTTATTGTTTGAATACAATCATAATGGTAACCTAAAAAAAGCTGCTATTCAGTAGTATAAAACTATGCAAAATTTCCACTCAAGAGGATGGAAGAAAGCCAACCTCGACTTCTCACCTTTCAACTGTGCCAATGACTTAACAGGTATTCTCACCTGTAAGAGTAATACAGTGAAGCAGCACGTGCTCTGAGGACACACTCACTGGTCTTGGTGCTGAGGTCCAGAGAAGAAATATATTAACTGATCACCAATTCACATATATCTTTTATATCATGATATGTGCAGAGAAGGAAAAAGAACAAGGCTCTCTGAGGCCACATAATGGGGAATTTAATTTGCATTAGAGTTTCAGGCAAGGTCTATTAAAAAGAGACACTGGTGTAGGCTTTAGCTAGGCAGAGAGAGGTGAAAGCCACCTCATAAAAATGCATGGTATTTGCACAAGTCCAGTGAGGGAGAAAAATCTTGACAAGTCTAGTGTTGCCTTTGAAGGGACTTAAACAGGAAATGACAGAATAACAAAGATAATACATTTCTATGGCTCCTTTAACTTTTCATGATATCACCTCCTTTGATCTTCACAATAATACTATCTGATAGATACCAGTAAGGAAGCAGTACGCCCACCACTGATTAAATCTGTTTTCCTGTAGTGAGAATGTGTCAATAATCACCTTGAATCATTAGAAAGAGAGCCTCCAGCCCACTTCCACCCCAAGAAGGATGGATGAGGGTACCCTGAATCACTCAGGGAGTCTCCCATGGGAGCTAAAGCACCTCTGAGTCACTGAAGAGAGCATTCCTCAGAAGGATGGGTGATTAACTTCACTGTCTAGAGGAAAGGAGGAGTGTTAGCATTTGGAGTCTGGAAAAGGGGCCACCCTGCCTGATTCCTAGAGGTGGATTCTGGGAGAGAGGAATGCTGGGGAATCAGCAACTGAACAGATCTTGACCCAGGGCTTCCTGGACCACTTCGTATTAGAAAAACGGCTGTGCATGCGGCCAAAAGAGCACAATACCAAGAGCCCTGCTCTGAGAATCCAAGAGGGTACCTTGGCTGAGGCGAGCAGAGTGGGCTCCTCCATCAGAGTGGCTAATGCGGGAAGCAGGCTTAGCAGTGAGTCAGCATTACTGGTTACAGGTAAGGACCAGTTTTCAACAGCATCCCATGAGGCAATGAGAAGCAGCAGCAGACAATGGGGTTCTTCCCTTTTGGGTGTGGAAGCTGCACTGTCCACCATTCTTTCTGCACTATCTATACCCCAAGCGGTTCTTGGACAACTCAGGAGGAAAGAGAAGGCCCAAGAGGACGATAAGGCATATTCGTAATGTGTTATGTCTTATCCTTAAAAGGGCAGCAAGTAAAGGTCTGGGTTAAAATAATGCAGAAGCCTGGGCCAAAGAACACGTAAAAGGTGAGATCCTATTCTGAAGCAGGAGACAAACACCACTAAATGAAATAAAGGTAATAGAACCAGTCAAAGGAAAGAAATCAAACACGCAAAGGTCACAATCTCAAATATACGAAGACAGAATGGAATGTTTAGACCAAAGCCATCAGAAACAGAAGCTTCAGTAAAATCCTAAAGCAAAAGATGTGGGTCCTTGCCCTGACTGGCGTGGCTCAGTTGCTTGGGCATTGGTCCACAAAGCAAAAGGTTACCGGTTCAGTTCCTGGTCAGGACACATACGAGAGGAAACCTATCAATGTTTCTCTCTTACATAGATGTTTCTCTCCTTCTCTCTCTACCTCCCTGCCCCCTCTTTAAAAATCAATAAGCATGTCCCTGGTGAGCATTAAAAACAAAAACAAAAAACAAAACAAACAAAAACACCACTTCTATCTATCTCCACTCCTTCCCAAAATGCCACCAGAATAATAACGAAGGCCTGCAGCAAGACAAAAAAACAATGGGCTCGTGCATATGCAGGGAAAGAAACAGCACCCAGGAGTTGTCCTTACAAAAATAATAATGAAACGGAGAGATTAACTGCAAAAAAGGAAGGAAATGTAAGCCAAGTAAATAAACCAAGTGACTTAGCTGTGAACAATATTTATATAATCATATTAATAGCACTGGCTGGTGTGCCTCAGTGGATTGAGCACCAGCCTATGAACCACAGGGTCGCTGGTTCGATTCCCAGTCAGGGCACATGCCTGGGTTGCAGGTCAGGCCCCCAGTAGGGCGCACTCAAGAGGCAACCACACACTGAAATTTCTCTCCCTCTCTTCCTCCCTCCCCTTCCTTCTGTCTAAAAATAAATAAATAAAATCTTTTTAAAAAATCATATTAATAAACACTGAATGCCCACTTAGGACCAAAAAGAAAGTAATACATTAAACACACAGCCCAGAATGGGTATGAAACGGGAGATGTGAAGGACGGGGCAAAGGGAGTGCGTAGTGTCTATGTGGTTAAGGCAGAAATACGTAAAAGTGAAAAGTTCTCATTTTTTAATAAGAAATGAATAAATCATTATTCAAGTTGAAAAAAGTCAAGAAAAGCTGTAAAATATTATTTAGAAACACCGGGTAAATGCCAGAAGAAACAAAAGAGCTGAAAGAAGCTATCTCCAGGGTAAAAGAGGACACTGTTTATTTTTGTTGTTACAAACCTCCTAGTACCATTTGATTATTTAAAATAAATGCATTGCCCTGCCTGGTATGGTTCAGTGGATTGAGCATAGGCCTGGAACCTGAAAGGCGTGCTGGTTCGATTCCCTGTCAGGACACATGCCTGGGTTGCAGGCGAGGTCCCCAGTTGGGGGCATGTTATAGATGTTTCTCTCCCTTTTTCTCCCTCCCTTTCCCTCTCTAAAAAATAAATAAAATCTTTAAAAAAATAAAATAAATGCACTTTAGCTGGTGTGGCTAAGTGGCTTGAGCGCCAGACTGCGAACCAAAGGGTCACAGGTTTGATTCCCAGTAGAGCACATGCCTGGGTTGCAGGCAAGGTCCCCAGTAGGGGGTGTGTGAGATGCAACCACACATTGATATTTCTCTACCTCTCTTTTTCCCTCCCTTCCCCTCTCTAAAAATAAATAAATAAAATCTTAAAAAATAAAATAAATGCATTTTCATTTTAAAATAAAAATTAAAAAGAAATGTTAAATCTCAAATAAGAATCAACATACTGTGCACAGTCTCTATAGATCTAAATTAAAAGATTAACTGAGGGTGGAAACAAGCTGCCAGGACCAATCACTCTCTAATTTGTAATCGGCTTCTTTCATTACCTGACACTTTCATCTTCACAGATGTTTACTAAAAGAAATACTAGCAATCCTAAATGTTCTTTCTGTTCAGTTCCATAAACATTTATAAATTGTCTACTACATGCAGGTACTAATGCTAGAAACTAGGGACATGAATAAGAATAATAAAAATTAAAATAATAATAATAATAATAATTTTTTAAAATGTTCTTGATTTTAAAGACCTTAAGACTCTATTAAAGTTAGTTGGAATGATCAATTATTTACTTGTATCCAAAATAGATCTTAAAGATTAGACCACAGAATCAGCCCAGGGCAGTTGCCTCTCTTACACAAAACCTTCCATTTTCCTGAAGCTCTAAGAGTAGCCAAGAGTGATTAATTTACAGAGGAGTTAGAGTATTTGTAGTTTGAAAATGCAGCTCTTTGGGCCATGCCAAAAGAAAGTTAATTTCTGGCTCCTTCTCCCTACAAGTGTGCTAATTCAGGCATGTGGGAAGCTTTATATCCAGGCTCAAGTGGCTTCCAACCACTGAAAAATGTTCTGTAGGCTCCTCTTTTCAAAGGACATATGGCTCAGAATGAAGAACTGTGAACCTACCATACTTTTATTTCTTCCATGCCTCTCATAGTGAGAGAATATTGAGGCCCTGATTGTGATTTTAACCTTTATTAAGCTATGAATTTTTCATACAGCATGAGCCTTAAATATCAAATAAAGTTTGGGTTTTGTTTAACTAAAGAAAGAACAGTCAATTCTTAAGTTGGGAGGTTTAAGGGATTTTCAAGGATACTTTTGATACGTGATATTTTTGTCCTACAGTGACTTTAGAATCTAATCCCTGAGATACAACTGAATTACATTATGCTTATTATTAACTAAAATTGTCCTTACTCAACTTCCATTAATTTCTAAGTATTTTCTTCAACCTTATGTTCTCTTCCATATTTCCCCATTCTGTTACATTCTTAATTTTTTCTGATGTCCTATTTTAAAGATGTAACATTTTAGAGAAATCTAAAATATACATAAATATGCAACCCAAGATAACTCCAAATCAATTTCATAAAGAAAATCATTCACTAAGTCTTTAAATAATGTAAATTTTTAGATAAGCATGTGTACATAATTTTCTTCTCATATAGTGCTGCAAGCAGTATTAATTTTTTTGTTTCAAACAAGATTAGTGGAGGATGTTACTTTTATACACTACACTCAAGTAGCCACCTCACAATGAAGCTGTCTCTCAACTGGAATGAATGAAATCCAACACGGTAACAAAAGATTTTGGAAGAGGTTGAATCCCTCTAGGAGTAACGCAGTAAGCCAATCATAGTAAAATGGCTTTCGTTTAATTTAATTCTATCTCAGGCCTTAATATAATCCAGTAAGTCTAAAATTTTCATTCCAATGCCATTGAAAAAATCAAACTAAATACTTGCTTCAAAATCTACATCGATATATGGGATAAACAGGTCAAGAATTAATCTCTTTTTTCTACAGAACCTATGGAATACAGATTATCCACCAGCCCTAAACTGATCCCTTTTGGGGAAAGACATGAATAGATTCAAGAACAAAGGTGGGCAAAGAAAGTAATAAACATGAATTGAGAGAATTTACCACTAAGAAACAGTCACTAAAATAATACAGAATGGACTTTAGGAAGAAGGAAATTGAACTAAGAGGAAGAAGTGAGACATACAAATGAACAGTGAAAAATGAGGCAATATTAACTACCATTAATTACATAAAGCAATAATAATAGTAATAATAACTGATAACTGAGGGAATATGTAAACAAGGTGGTACTAAAATGTAAGATGGACAGTGACAGTGGTCAGTAAAAGACTTTTTAAAGTCCTTGTGTTCTTTTGGAGAAGGATTATGATGTCTAATAACTCTAGACAGTTTAGATTTTTTTAAAAACCTTAAACTAGAAACACTACAGGGACAAAGACAGTTACTCATGATAATAGGAACAATAAACAAAGATGGTATAATTCTTAATTTGTGTGTACGTACTAGCACAGCTTTAAAGTCTATAAAGCAGTCCTGGCTGGTATGGCTCAATAGATTGAGCGCTGGTCTACAAACAGAAAGGTTACCGGTTCAATTCCCTGTCAGGGCACATTCTTGGGTTGTGGGCCAGGTCCCCAATTGGGGGCATGTGAGAGGCAACTGACTCATGTTTTTCTCTCACATCAATGTTTCTCTCTCTTTCTCCCTCCCGTCCCCTCTCTTTGAAAATAAACAGATAAAATCTTAAATAAATAAATAAAATATATAAAGCAAAACTTGACAGAGCTACAGGGAAAACTGACAAGCCCACAGTTATGGTAGAGATTTTTTCAACACATTTCTGTCAGAACTGATAGATGAAATAGTCAAAAAGTTAGTAAGAACAGAAAAGACCTAAACAACACAATTCACTAGTTTGAATTAATGGAAAAGAACCATCCACTCAACAAATAAAACACAAATAGATGAGATAATAGAAATTTACCAAATACTAGGTATGTCTTAACAAGTATCAAAAACTTGATTTTGTACAGGCATGTTCTCTGACCACAACGAAATTAAGAAACATTTATCTTAGGAAAGAAGACAGAAAATCTAAGCATCCAGCTCAGGGAATTTTTTTAAAAGGACATAACAGTATTAGAATAAAAGAAAGGAAATATATATAGTAGCTGAGAATGAGAAATGAGGATACAAGAAAACAATATAAACAAAGTAACAACTTTAAAGACAGAATAGTGTGGATAACAGAAACAATAAACTTTTAAAAAACTTTTTCAAAGTAGACAATTCCCTAGAAAAATTAAACTTAACCAAAACTGGCTCATGAAGAAACAGAATACTGATAGAACTTAGTGCTAGATAAGATACGGGGATGAAGGAGACGCTGAGGATGACTTCTAGGTCTCTAACTTGTTGGGCGACTGGATGTGAGCTCTATTTATTCAGAAGGAGGAAACTAGAAGAGAAGTATTGGAGCAGGCTGGATTTTGTTTCAGTTGTGTTTGTTTTTGTTTTGTCTGTATGTACACATGCGGGGGGTGCTAGTGGGGGTGGGGGTGTGCATAAGTCATAAATTTACTGGCTATGTTTGGATATGTTAAAACAGAGGTTCTTTTAGGATATATATATTTAACACTTCCATATATATGGAGATAGTAAGTATGCAGTTGAATCTGTGGATCAGGAGCTACGGAGAGATCTGGGTTGCAGATACATACGGAAGTTACCTGTATTTAAATGGTAATTAAAGCCAAAGGTATGACGGCAGTACTCTAGGCAGATAGAGCACTGGTTCTCAAAACATGGTCCCTCAACCAGGAACAGAGGCACCACCTGAGAACTTGACAGGAATGCAAATCTTGGGACCACCCTGGACCTACTGAATCAGAAACCCTGAGAATGGGGTCCTGAAATCTGTACATTTAACCTGTAGATTAAAATCTGTCTATATAATCTGTATATTAAATTCGTATAAAATCACTGGCAAGCCCTCCAGTGATTTTGATGCAGGTTAAAATTTGAGAACCACTGATGTAGAGTGAGACGACAAGAGGTCTTGGAGCTTTGCCGTGAGGGTTTTAACACTTAACAGAGCAGGGCGAGCCCACCGGGGTAACTAGGAACAACAGGAAAAGGCGAGTAAGAAAATGAGGAAAGTGTTTCAAAAGAAGTGTTTCAAGAGGTAGAGTGGCAAAGACTACTGGGATATCGCTTACCATATAGATCCTGAAGGGACTGGGATGGGCTGAGAAGGGAGCAGGAGTTGAGTAAACAGAGTAAGTACAGACAGTTCTTCAATGGGAGATAGAGAGGGTAAGGATGAAAGAGGTTGAAAAGGGAGGGTGTAAAAAAAAAAAAGAACAGTAACAAGCATGATGAACTGCTAAGGGGAAGAATCTGGTTGAGAGGCAGAGAGTGACTATACGAGAGAGACAGGGAGGTGACAGTGGTGGCACGCTGAGAGGGCAACGCAGCTGTCTGCCTCAGCAGGAGGAGTCTTTCATTACTGAGTGTTCAGAACTGCTATACAAGGTAACATAAAAAGTAGGCCATTTGGGGGCTCATTTTATTATTGCTTTGTAAATTCTTACAGACCCTGCACCCCTTACTGCCGGGGGGGCCCATTCCCACTCCCCTACCCTTGGTGTCACTGGGTGATGGCATAAAGTTTCTGAAAAGGGAGAAGGGGGTGGGATTTAAAACACAGGAGGAAGGACTATCCTTGGATAAGAGGGACAGATTACCTTCTTAACCAGAAGGAAGACAGTAAACAAGGCAGGCACAGATGTGGCAAGAGTGAAGTTTGGTAGCAGTAATCTGAAGGAATACCATCAAACGGGTTCGATTTCCCCCATGAAGTTATCTGCAAGACCATCCCAACTGTGAGATGGCTATGTCACATTCTCCTGCCTGACATCAACTAAACATCTCATCTGTCATATCCCTACTCAACAAGCAAACTCCTATTTGTGACCTGGCTTCCAAACGGGAAAGAATGTGCTGACCACACATACCTGAGTATGTCTCAGTATTTTCTCATAGTAAATTGATAACTGGTTTCTATGTAGCCTGACTACAGGTAATAAGGCAGAACATGGTCCTTTTTATAGTTACACTTCTTACTAAATTATTTCCTTAGGTTCCTGATTGCTTTTGCAAAAAGTGAGTAACTAAAGTAAATCTCTAGGCCTACTGAGGCATGAGCCAGACCCGCCATTCATCAGCCAGTCAGCGTGTCCCCTTCCCTGTCATGCCTTGCTCAGTAAAAGCTGGCTTCAATAACTGCACTGGCCCAATTTCCACCTCTTCTCTCTGAATTCATTTCTATATCCATCTGTTCATTAAGATATTTTAAATTGGCTGCCACTGCATTGACCTACTAATGTTTGTAGGGAGGAACTTCCAAGAATAATGCAGGAAATAAAACAAGGACCTCAGTAAAGTATATTGATATACCACCATTATTCATTTATTTATTCTTACTCATTCAACAAATATATACAGGCTACATACCCTGCACAAAGTTAGATACTAGAACTGTTACAAAGTTCTCAAGGTATTTGTAATCAAAAAATTAAAAGCAATTAGCTCCACAAAGAACAGGTTTATGAAAATGGACTTTGATTGCAAGAGGGAAATTAGAAATTTTTTAAAAAATTCTTATACTAAAAGTGACTAAAGCAGAAATAAGCTATCAAAGGAAATCCTGAAATCTGAGTAACTTTAAAAATATGATGACTTAGAGACAGACATCCTTGCCTGGAAGCAAAGTTTACAGCAACCGTTCTGGAATTAAGCATAAAAGCAACTCAGAACGTTCTGATATATAAAGAACATGCCACTCTCTTTGCAGGAGCAATAAGTCAGCCTGTGAATTAATTTACAAGTACATTTAGGGTTCTTACCCCCAACTCCTCAGGTACTCCAGTCCTTGAGTTGCCTTGCAATCCAAAATCTGTCCTTACTTCTGTTTGTGTGTTTTTTAAGGTTTTTATTTATTTATTTTTAGAGAGAAAGGAATGGAGAAAGAAAGAGAAGGAGAGAAACACCTATGTGAGAGAGAAACATCAATCAGTTGCTTCTCGCATGTGCTCTACTGGGGACCAAACTCCACAACCTAGGCATGCACCCTGACAAGGAATCGAAATGGCGACCTTTCGCTTTGCAGGATGATGCCCAGCCAGCTGAGCTACACCGGTCAGGGCTGTCCTTCCTTCTTATCTTTGTTCCCCTTGCTCCTCTCCATCACAGTCTGTGCTCAGGCATAAATAAGATACAGTTTATCCATGACCTGCAATTTTCTGCCACTGAATTGTATCGGCTTTGCATAGTCACACTATCACCCACACTCTGTGTAAACGATTTGATGACCTGGAGTATTTTAAAGTGCCTAGCACACAGCAGATGCTCAGTGAAGATTCATTTCCTCCTTTCTTTCCTTCCGGTTTTTTCTCTCCACTGTTGAGGAACAGAGGAAAAAACAGGAACCAACAAAAGACTAATCTCCTGTAAAATAGCATTCTTTGGTGTAAAAATACTGAAAAAGTTCAAACCACTTCTCATTGCCTACCTTGTGTCTGCGGGATGTAAGGAGACAGGAGTTTTGACCTTTTCTTTTCATATCCTTTCTGTGTGATGTCCCCTAAAATAGCAAGAAACAGAAATATGTTATGTATTATTCTTACACTGTGCTTGTTCACTGTAAAAATAAAATTAATTACAGAGTATTACAGAAGTACCACATAGAGAGCAGGAATGCACAGTTCTTTGCCAGGGACTTTGCTATGTGTGATCTCCCACAGGCTTGAAGCTGGCTTCTTGTGTAAAATTGCAGGGCTTGTCCTCACACCAATCTAGCATAGCAATATGCTGCACACCATGTCAGAAGTTCCTGAGTTCCTAGGTTTCCTCACTATTTAAGATATACCAAACTTAATGCTGAAAGGCTGGCATTTTTCTGATCGCTCCAAAGTTTCAGTTTGACCAAATGTATTCAATTATGTTGCTATAAAGATCCACATAAAATCAAAAGTATAGTTAAGGGGAGAAGTTATGGTTCAGGCACTGGCGTATGATATCTGAAAGGCCCTTTCTGCACCCTAGTACTTGTATGGGAACCTGTGGCTGGAACCCCCATATCCTCTTCCCTCGGTTCACTGATCTGTATTTATATACATGCATATCTTTTTCACAAGATTGAAAATTTAAAAGTATATATCATATACAAAAAAGTACATATACAATAAATATAATAAAAATAAACTGATTAACAGTGGAGAAAATGTGCGGTTAAAGTATCAAGAAATAACGCTAGGTACTAAAGAAAAGGTAGAAGGGATGGGTAGAGTGCAGGGTTAAAAGGAATAGGAAACGCAGGAGAACAAGAGGACATGCAAGGAAGAATGAGTAATTCAAAGCTGAGGGAGAATACATGTGGTGAGGTAACATAATAGAGCACTGTTTTCCAAAACAATTTTTTTAGTCAGATAAAACTTTATTTAAAAGTCACATTTTAGTATAAAAAGTAATTTATATATTAAAATTGACAACATTTACCTATTAAATAGTCATTTGCAGGGGAGAGGGAGTGTATTTTGATGGACACAGATTTGAAATCAAGAGTGATGAATGTCAGCTGCTGTTGGCCTCAGCACCTGCCCGGTGGAGCAGAAGGTGGAGAGGCGGCAAGGCTCACGGACAGGCTTCCGCAGGGGAGTAACACTCCCAGACTGCAGAGTGCAGCAAGTTCACTCTTCCGGAGGAGAATGGGACAAGGGCAGAAGCCAGAGAGGTTAGCTCCTCAATGCTGCTACAGTGATCACTGGACACGTTAAGTAGTAACTTAAAGACAGAAGTAGAAGGGATGAAAAGTGAATGGATTAAAAGAGACATTAGGAAGGAAGACTGAAAAGGGTTTGATGACTGGTTGGGTACAGGATGGAGAAGACGATTTCTGGCTTCAGCAAGCAGGCAGATGGTGATATTCTTTGACAGAAATACAGCAAGAAGCGTCATGTTTGCCGGATCAAAGTAAATGAGAGCTGAGCTTAGGAAAAGCCTATGATGAGACATACAAGAAGAGATGTCCACTTAACAGTTGGACAGATGGATCTAGAACTCAGGAAAGAGATACAGCTTTGGGATCATCAGAGTATAGTTGAAAAATAAATTGATACAATCTCTTAGGAGTAATTTGGTCATTTCTATCGAAATTTTCATTCAGCCACTATATTTCTAGGAATTTATTCAATGGTAACATTCACACGGGTACAAAAAAGTCAATCCGCGAATATACCCTGATCCATTCTTTGTAATGAAAAAACTGAAAGGACTCTAACAAGCTTCCATTATAGACCATCTACATCATGGCTTTCAGCAGGAGTGATTTTGTCCCCCAGGAGACAACTGACAAGGTCTGACAACATTTCTGTCACAACTGGAGGAATGGGTGTACTGGCATCTAAGGGAGAGAGGTCAAGGATGCTGTTAAGCATCCTGTAATGCACAGGACAGTCCCATAACAAAGAATTATCCAGTACAAAATGTCGACAGTGTTGAGAATGAGAAACCCTAATCTACATAATAACATGCAGGTATTCCAAATGTATTGTGGTCCACGAAGATGTCTAAAATATATTAAGAGGAAAAAGCAAGTTGTGGAGAAGTAGGTATAATAGGATCTAATTTTGTTTAAAAGGAAAAAAAAAGAGTAAATGCCCTGGATGGTGTGGCTCAGTGGATTGAGTGCTGACCTGTGAACTAAGGGTCACCGGTTCAATTCCCGGTCACGACACATGCCTGGGTTGTGGGCCAGGTCCCCAGTTGGGGGCGTGTTAGAGGCAACCTATTGGTATCTCTCGCATATCAACATTTCTCTCCCTCTTTCTCTCTACCTTCCCATCTCTCTAAAAATAAATAAATAAAATCTTTAAAAATATAGTAGTAGATATGTTTGTATATATATAGAAAATAGTCTAGAAGACTATATATATACTAAATTAATGTTTATCCTTACAAGGATGAGATTATGGGGGATTTTTCACTTGTTCTATGTAACAGAGGTTGACTTAAAAAGTGTGAATAATTTGTATAATCTCAAAAATATTTTTTAAGAATGAATGATTCATATATATTTGTTCACAAGATAGGATGGTCATAATATGTAACAGGGAAAAAAGGCATGATACTAAACAGTTTATACTGTATATTCAATTTCTGGATTAATAATATTTTTACACACACACATGTATGCATAGAAGAAAATCTGGATTTTTATTCACCAAAATATTACCAGTGGCTAGCTATGGCTTACAAGAGTATGGGTTGGTTTTAGCTTTTTTTCCTTTTCTCTTGCCTATATTTTCTAATTTTTCTGCAATGAATACCCATTATTTTAAGAAACAATAGCCCTGGCTGGTGTACCTCAGTGGACTAAATGTCGGCCTGTGAACCAAAGGGTTGCCGGTTCGATTCCCGAGTAGGGACACATGCCTGGGTTGTGGTGGGGGGCACACAAGAGGCAACCACACATTGATGTTTCTTTCCCTCCCTTCCCCTCTGTCTAAAAATAAAACAAAGAAAATCTTAAAAAAAAAAATTTAAAGTTGCAATCTTGACAACTTACTAGGTTGTACAAATTTAATCATAATACCCTTTCATCTCTGTTTCCCTACTAAAATAAGATAAACCATGGTGCATTAAAAAAAAAAACAAAACAAACCAAACCTTTACAAATTAGCAAGCTACATCCATCTATTCATTAAGATATTTTAAACTGGCTTGTTACTTCAATGACCTACTATTTTGTAGGGAGGAGTTTCCAAGAATAATGCAGGAAATAAAAAAAAAGCCTCCTTGAAAGATACCGGTATACCGCCGTTATTCATTTATTTATTCCATTCATCATCCAACAAATATTTACAGACTATATACCTTGTCCAAGGCTTAATATTAGAACTGTGGTGGCACAATGCTCCAACAATATAGACAACTAACAAGAGATGTGGGGGCCTATCAAGGAAACATTCTTAGACAGAGGAAATCGTGTCTTTTATTGCAAAAGAAACAAAGGAGCATTCTCCTGTACCATTCCCCACTCATAAGATTCCCTACCTCCACACCTCTCTTTCTCTCCCTCCCTCCATCCATCCCTAGGGGACACAAAGACCACTTCTGCTGGCTCAGAACACATCTGATAAAGTAAAAGGCTTTTAAAAGCTTTCTTCAGCTCTTAGAGTCTCAATCATTCACTGTCAATAAATTATTGTGGGACAAATTGTTAGACCTGGTATCTTGGACATTAATCAACCATCTCAGGTTTTGAAAAAGTCAATCAAGAGAGTCTAATTTAGCTATGCCAATTAGCTCCATTAAATCCGTAAATGAGCAAAGACATTAAGGAGCCCTAGCAGAATATAAAACTGCAATGAGGATATGAGGACTATGGTGAGGAGCGATATACTTACTTAAAAATGTCCCCTCCCTTTTCTTTGACTGCAAGGTTCTGTTCTAAAGTCACCTCCTCAGTGATGCCTGCCACCACTTGTTAGTCACTTCTTCTTGGTGCCCCTACAATTCTGCACACTTCTATGATACACTCAGCCCAGCACCAATATTTTAGTCATTTGTTTACACATCTGTGTCCCTACTAGACTGTGCACTTGAGGACAGGGATTGTGTCTTTTTATTCTCTGTAGCCCGCCCACAGCCTGGCACAATAGACACTTGTTGAATGAGAAACTGAATGAATTAATAAAATGGAGGCAGTGAGAGAACAATAAATCAAAGAGACATGTGTACTTGAGTGGAAGACTGGAAATGGGAGAAAAATAGGTCTTTACATTAGCAGGAGCTGAAAGGCTCAGGAAGAGAAATTCAGTGAACCAACAGCCAGACCTCAAAGATGGCCAGAAAAGCAACACTTGGCCTGCCTGAAGAGAGAAATAGTACATAAATCACTGAGCACGAAAAGCTAAAAGAAGCCCACCTCATATCAATGTTCCTTTAGCCAGAGAGCAAGGCCAGACAGAAGGAATTCAGTTATCCCACATAACTGAATTTGTTATTCACATTTCTGTCATTGCCCAGCTAGAGTTGGTACACTTACCAATCTCGCCACTAAAACAATGTTTTCTAAACTTACCCAATTTTTAAGAGTCATTTTGAAAATACAAATTCCCAGGCCCCCTCCCATGAAGATTCTGATTCTGGATTAAGGCCCTGATACCTGTATTTCCCAAAAAAAAGCCTTCTAATAAGTCTTAACAATCGGGGATCTCCAAGTTTGGAGATTGCTGCACTAAAGAACCTTGCCTGGAGTGCACTGGGTAGTGTGGAGTGACGAGGGTAGAGACGGGGGAGGAGGAGAATGCTGTCTCAGCGATACGGCCTCAAGGGACAGCGTGGAACCTCCGGAGCTCACAGACACTAAGTCAACCACAGGCATTCTTACTCAGAACAGGCTTTTTTGCCATCTGGCATATAAAACAGAAAGGAGTGCTATAGCTATACCAGTACAAAATTTGCATTAAAATGGCACAGACTGGAGTTAAACCTGTTGTTCAAGTTTTTTGAGAACTAAACAAACAAAGGGAGGATTAGCCTTCCCCTCCAACTAGGGTAACATTTCTCTACCCACAAGTACACTTAGAAGAGTAGTCGCTTTCAGGGGTCTGCAGTGCCTGGTGGGTGTGGGGGCACCCAGTCTGATAAGATTCTGATCCACGCCACTAAGAGACAATTTAAGACTGTCCAGTTGCTTCGGCACTACCACAATCTTGAACAGCCAATACCAGACACACGGAAAGACACGTGTGCAGGCGGAACAAAAAGGAAGTATGCCTCCCTCCCCACCTGGGACAATGAAAGCAGCCTGGCAAGAGCAGCCCACAGATCGCCTTCAAGCAGACTGACAAAGGGGTCCGAGAGCAGGTGTGTCTGAGCCTGCCGGCCACACCATGCCTCTCAAAAGTCAGCAGTGATAGGAGAAATCGTCCTGCACATCACTTAGCCATCAAGTGCACATTTACTTGATGAGATGGCACAGTGCTGGGAAGGACTTCAGAGGCTGGGCCCAACAGAGCCACCTCTGGGGCACAGCCTGTAACTTCGTGGCTATCTGACTCTAGACAAATTTTATTTGACTTCTTGATACGTCTCGGTTTCTGTGTCTGTAAAATGCGGAACAATAATGTCTACCCTGCAAAGTTTTTATTGGGATTAAAAGGACTTCGTATGGAGTCTGGAGCACAAAAGTACTAATATCAACAAACTTTCACTGAAAGCCTACTGAAGCCTCCCCCACTGGACAGGTGGGGGTAGGGGGTGGCAACTGTGTCACAAAGAAAGGAGGGGAAGGCAAACAAGCCTCCCATAAGTGCCACAGCAGAGAGGCACACCAAATGCAGGGTGGAACCCAGAAGGAAGCATCACGATCTCTGCCTGGGTAGGGAAAGAAAAGCTTTACAGAGCAGGTGACACATGGCTTGGGTCTGGCCTTTCATTCTGATATCAGAAATACAACATACACTCCTAATGATGCAATCACTTAGCTGCTGACTGGCTCTGTATGGGTATGGCCATGTTTGGTAGTTTCTTTAGGATTCTTCCAGACAAAAGTAGGGTGATGCTAAATAATTTTCACAGATGACTTTGCGCAGTACCCTGAACAATCAGGTCCTAAATAAACACAGAGTTTGGGAAATTCTGAAGGGTCACCAGGTTCTATGTCTACATAAACTTGACAACCAGAGAAAAGGATTATAGCTCCAGCCATAAAGTCTTTCTGCTCCAGTTGAAATAAAAAGGTACGTGCCATTGCAGCCTTGCCTCAAAGTCACACCTATTTAGTCAGAAGTGGCAATGGCTGGGGGACTTTGGGGATTCCGTGAAAAACAGTTTTGAGCACTGAATGAATGACATGCGGTGTTAAGCAAAGATGAATAAAACATATCTATGTCTTCAAGAAGTCTAAACAAATAAGAACCATAAAAGTTGCAAGTGCTACATCAGAGATTTTGTACAAACCCCTGTGGCAGTACAAAAGAAATAATGGTAATAAAAATAATTATAATACTCAATAAGAATAAGTGAACACCTATCAAGGACTTAACTATGTATCAGTCTGTTTCAAGGGCCTCGCAACAGCCTTGTAAGTGATATTAACATCATTCCCATATCATAAGTGAGGCATAGGAAGTTTAAGCTACTTGGCACAGTCATACCTACTAAGAGCTGTGATGGGGATTTGAACCCAGGCAGACCTGGATCCAGGGCTCCTCCTCTTAAACACCACCCTATCTATATTCACTGTCGGAAAGGCTGAGATGGCTTCAGAGAAGTTGCTCTGAGGTTGGGTTTTGAAGGGTGGTTGTCAGGAGAGACTGACGCTGAGGATGAAGACCTAGTTTCTCTGGAAGGGAGTGCCAAGCTTAGGGTAAGAGAAGGATAGGAAAGCTGTAAATTCAGTCTCCAATGAACAGGACACTGGCCCTACCGCTGCTGGAGCAGGCCCAGCCAAATGGGAGGACTCCACCCACTGTTTGTGCCTCAACATGGAATCTTCAGACACTTGAAATAATAGTGCTGATATTTATCTCGTAAGTCACAATTTACATCCCTCTTTCCTCTTCATTAAATGTCTCTATACAACACAACCATCATTCTAACTTTTCAAAATATTCTGATATCCATTCATCTGATTTACCTAAAAATCCTCGTCAATAAACAAAAGAGATTACCTTTACAGAAGAAAAAACATGTGAAAACGTCAATGTCTTGCTTAAGGATACACAGCAAGACTAGAATCTGGGTCTCTAGCCTTCTCTTACTTCTCTTACTGTTCTTTATTTATTTGTAGGTGGCCCCCAAATCAGATGCAACAGAAGTATAAAACTAATCTATTGTTCGTAAAATGAACAGCATGGGATAAACAATTTTTATGACTCACTCCAAAATATAGATAACTTTCTTGTTTTTCCTTTTTTCTTTCTGATGATTTTGCAGACGGTATTAAAGATCCCACCCTCCCCCTACCCCAATAGGACCCTGAGTGAATTATCTCTTTTAATCATCTTTTAAGTGAGACAGCCAACTGTGGCAACTCTCTCCAAGTGCAGTTGAAAAAATCAGCAAGAAGTCATTATACATCATTACTAAATGCTCAGCTAACAGAGGATGTGGCCTTACTTTTTTGTTAAGGAGTTAATTAGTAGGGAAAGAAATAAAACTAAGGAAAAATAGTTCTACAGTCATCACCTTCAAATCTATACTTGTATCTAATAAACCTATTCTAATAAACATGTAAATCTCTGACCGAGAAGGTGCTACATGTTTGTTATGGCTGGAAATGGGGAATAGGTGCGGGCTTACAGCTACTCATAAATAAGGGACCTAAGCAGACACATATAGAGAAGTCAAAAACATAGCGATGAAAGTGAATGAGGCCAATCTTCGCAAAACTGAAAAAGGCAAAGGATTTGGGTCATGTCCAGGAGACACTGGCTAGAAGACAATTTTTATTATTAAATTGTATCATGTTCTTACAACAATAATTCCATTCAATAAATTACATGCACCAGCCACTGATACTCCAAACATCCTCCTTTGAGAGGTGGTAAATATAAAGACTCACAAACACACAAAATAAAGGCTCACGGTCACACAAAACAATGGCCTTACTCCTAAAACCAGTGACAGGGCATTTGGACATTTGCCTTTAAAAAAAAAATTTGATTGTAGAGGGAGGAACAGAGAACTAAAAACACCAGTGATCTGTTGCTACACTTACTTATGCATTCACTGGTTGATTCTCATATGTCCCCTGACCAGGGACAGAATCCACAACGCTGGCATATCAGGATGACGCTCTGGCAACTGAGCTACCCAGCCAGGGCTGCATTTGTCTTTTCCTAACTATTTTTCTTGCCATATCTTTATAGTTTCTTTCAACAAATAGGTAGAAGAAATCTTAGGCTGAAAGGAGGATGAAACGATACGGTGTTTTTATAGTTTATCCAGAAATAACCTCTGTTAAAATACTTCAATCTGCTGAAAGAAAACAAGAATTTTTATTCTATCTAATTTATCTTTTGGGAAAATGTCAGTAGTTCTAAAAGTCTTCAAATGGCAGTTTATAAAAATTAATAAGTTTCTCTTCTTTCTAATAATCCTACAAAAGAGTTTCAAGGAAATTAATTTTAGGTCACATTTCCATTCTCAGTAGATGTCCTCTCACCTCATTTAAAACAATAACTAGACACTTTCCATGTCGAGAACTTGAGAATAAGCCCAGATTGCTTTCTCCCAAAACTCAAATCATAGAATTGTTTTGGCTGTACAGTTCTGTTTTCTAGGTCAAATATATATGACTTCTTACAGATGGTATTTCACCTAAGGCATCAAGCAAGTTGAAACAGATAAAAACCAACAGAGTAAAACATTTGAAACACACTGAGAAACTGAACTCTAAGTCTGACTACATCATCAGGCAGCTGGCTAAACTAATCCATCTAATGCAAAAGGTATGTTCACTTGTCCATTAGAAAAGCTATGTCTGCAAATAAGAAATCTGCTATATAAATGACCCGAGTGTTTAAACAGAGCAGAAGGAATCGCTGGGATAGTTTGGTTGGTGGACAAAGCACAGGTTCTAGCCTGAAGCAGACCTGGTTTTAGACCCTGAGTGTGCCATTTACTGGCTCCTTGACAAGCCACTGAACAACTCTGCCTCAGTTTCATAATAGGTAAAACAGGAATAACTCCTACCTTATGATGAGTCTTGAATAAGAGAATAAATGCAAAAGTCCCTGGCACACAGTACACATTCAACTAGTTTTAGTTGACACCAGCCCAGCTAGCTCCACCTTTAAGTCCTAACAATAACTTTATCCTTAAAAGGGCTATTTTAAAAATTCTAAGTTGATAGGTTCTCATTTAAAAAAAAAGGGGAGGGAGGAGAAAATGCACTAAGTGTCTCTGAAGACATATTATGGTGCTAGATCCTCAGCGATAAGAGCCAACAATTGTTGTGTTAGTGCCTTTGGGTGCTAACAGCCTATAAGAAGGAAAGCTGACATCAAAGAGGAGGTACAAGTATCTAAATCAGATGAGCAGAGATTAGTTAAAATGAACATATGGAAAGATACACATATATAACAGTGCCTCTATGCACAAAACAGTATCACGTCTTTAACTATGGATGTTGTGATTTTAATTTAGGGCTAAAACTGAAAATGCCCAGGGAAAAACTCCCAGGGGAAAAAAACAGGAAAAAAAACATAGTTTTCTTTATGGGTTCTTCTTTTTCCTGACTTTCATCTTTAATTTCCCTCAGAAAATCAGAAAACTTGTTTCTTGCAAGAGCAGGTTGGTATATTCAATTAATCTGCCTTTATTCTGACATCCATCAGAATAATTTTTTAAAAATTAGGCAATAAGGGCGCTTCCCTTCCCGAGAGCACACCCTTGCCTTTCCCATCCTCTTCTTCTTCCACCCAGGTGCCGTTACGTTTGCCTTTCTCTTTGTCCTCAGCTCCGAGGGCCCTCCTTTTGCCTCTGTAACTTGTTTCCTGATGCCACGCCCAGCTGGCTCAATTTTCCTACCTCTATAACTTTCTAAATAAACTTTCTCTTACACTTTGGGAGAAGAAAAACTGGGAAGTGATAATATCTATGCCAATCATTGAATCTGAATTCAACAGTGCCTATGTGCCAAGCATTCTTTATCAGTGGCGTGGATAAAATTAACTGATCAAAAATCTAAGTATGGCCCCAGCTGGTGTTGCTCAGTGGATTGAGCCAAGGTCAGCCTGTGAACCAAAGGGTCGCCAGTTCGATCCCCAGTCAGGGCACATGCACGGGCTGCAGGCCAGGTCCCTAGCAGGGGATGCGCAAAAGGCAACGACACATTGATGTTTCTCTCCTTCTCTTTCTCCCTCCCTGCCCTCTGTCTAAAACTAAAATTAATAAAATATTTTTTAAAATCTAAGTATGTCCTCTTGCAAGTGCAGAAATAAAGTGAAATTTTTTTTAAGCAGGTGAAGATTTTTGTTGGTTGCTGGTTCATACTTCTCTGGAAACCAAAGATGTGTAGGAGACAACACAGCAGGGAGAAGGCTGTCACTGCTACATTATGTGGCTCATAAAATAAGCAGCTGGGTTAGGTCAGCGTGGAAAGGGCCTTTCCAATGAGACAGAAAACAGATTATCTTTATGTGTTTGGCATGGATTTATAGCCTCAAATTGTGGATATTGGGAGACAGGTATTCTTCCCGGTTTTGCTCCAAACTAGCCCTCCGGTCCCAGGCAAGCCACTGTACTTTTCTGGGTCTGTTTCCTCATCTGTAGGAATAGGGACCAAGTGAGCTCTATGGCTGCTTCTGGTTTATGTTGAATGAGTGCCACTTGCCTGGCACTGTTATGTGTGGCAAGTCAAAACTAAGGGAAGGAATCTAGTAGGCAACTGATCAGATAAGCTCTAGGACCGATATTAGATTTTCACCATCAGTGTAAGAAGTGGTGGCTGAAGGCTTGGGTGTTAATGATATCATCAGAAGGAATGCGGCCTTAGAAGAGAGTGCCAGAAAAGGAATCCTGAAGAAAACTGACATTTAAAGGCTGGCCAGAGGAAAAGGAGATAACACAGGGACACAGTGAGACCAGGAACAAATAAGTGAATGAGAGAGACGGGAGAGGGAAAGAGAGAAGGTGAAGAATAATGTACACTGTCACAAATGTAAAGGCTGAAAACTACCTGCTGGATTTGGCAGCTAGGGCACCAGTGGCCCAATTAAGAACGGTTTTAAAGGAACACTGAAGGGGGAAGACACTTTATTTAGGGTACTGAAGAATGGATAAGAGGTAAAGTGAGAGTAACAGATTTTTTTCTTTCCATGTTTATTATAAACTGAACAAATATGGGGTAGTATCTACAGAAGGCTTATAGAGTCACTCTGTGAGCCTTTTTTCCCCTTGTTCTTAAAGATGAACAAATTTATGTTATGTAGAAAGAGCTACGAGAAAGAGGTTGAAACACCGATTCAACCAACATGTATTAAGAACTTCCTACCTGCAAAGCACTACTTAAGAGGTAAGGACAGAAGATCACATGATCCCAAAATTTATAGTCATCATCGTTAAGTTTATAGACTCTTCCAGCATAGACAGACATCCAAAAATAATGACATAATTAATGATTTAATCACAAGTTTGATAAGGGCTACATATCCAGGGGGTTGAGAGAACTCTGACAGATTTCGGAAGCACGCTGCTCAGAGCAAATGAGCATGGAAGGTTCCAACCCAGGACATGACCAGGACATAGTCTGGGCAGCTGGGGAAGGCTGCTCTGAGGAAGTGATATTTAAGCTGGGTCTTAAGAAAATGAGTATGTTAAAATATTTTGAAAATGAAACAAAAGCTGGGGGCAGAGGGTTGTGGGCCTGCAGTGGTATGCTAGCAGGTCCCCTGTGAAGGCCTTGAGTGGGATGGGTCTGGGCAGGAGCGCAGCCAAAAGACAGTGTGGCAAGTGGTGCTGAGATAAGGCTGGGGAGGTGGCAAGGGCCCAGATCCTCCACGGACCTGGAGACCATTTGAAGGATTTGGGGTTTTATTATAAATGGGAGAGAAAGCCATTGAAGGGCTTTAAGCAGGAGAGTAACATTAAAAAAAAAAAAATAGCAAAGGAACAAGGTAACTCATAAAGATTAATGTTCCTGAAAAGATAAGAAGGAATAAGACCCAGAGCTGGGTGCAGGGGGTTACTCATGGGGACAGCTCCAGGGCTTCCCGGTCAATGCTGGGAATGCTCTGTGTCCTTGATCTGTGGGTGTTTCATGGATGTGGAAAGGTTTACCCCCAGCCCTTGGGGCAGCCTCAGAGGAGCTACAAGTACCCAAACAGCCTTTTTATCTCATTGTTTGTAAAGATGTATAAAAGATTGGAAGTACTGTTGGACTTTATTGATACTTCTTTCTCTAAGAAAGGAGGATGGATAATTAAATACTGATGTTGGAGGAGCTCTGGGGGCAGGACTCTGGCCTGATGACCTCTAAATTTTTTTCTGCACAGGAGTCAGAGTAAAGGGTTTTTGTCTCTTTTTTCCCTCTACATTCATTTAGTTCTTATCTCATGCCAGATACCATTCATCTAGAGCATTCACAGGTGTTAACTCATTTAATCTTCAAAACAATTCCATGGGGTGGTATTATTATTGGTGCCAGTTTTCAGGTGAGAAAGTGAGGCACAGGGAGACTAAGTGGCCGACACAGGACACATTTATTTGTGGGAGAGCCAGCTGCAAACCAGATGGTCTGGCTCCAGTGTCCAAGCTCTTAACTGCTACTGGAAGCTGCCTATCTATGGTTCTTTGCTGAGAGCAACTGAAAAGTGGGAAGAGAGGGTTTTAGTGGGATACTAAGTGCTGCTAGAGGAACGGGAGGCCTATGCAGTTGATACAGACTGCAATCCCACCTCTGCCAGTTGTTAGTCAGTTGTTTCTTAAAAAGTTAACCTCTCTAAGCCTCAGTGTCCTCAACTGTAAAACAAAGAAAACAGAACCTAAATGTTATTAGGAGGATTAGGGAGATATACATGCAACGTTCTTAGTGCCTGGCACAGAGTAAGAACTCAATGACACCTGCTACTCTAAAGGCAAAGGGAGTTAACTAAAGAAATGCAGAGTGTGTCAGGCACTGCCGAAGGCCCTCAGAGACAAGAGAGCTGAATTTTTAGCGGCACCAATTTCTAGTTTTGTGATTTTCTCCAGCAGTCCCTGGGAGAAGGCTGATGATGTGAATAATTTAGAGCTGGGATTTAATAGGAAAGGAGGATGGAAGGGAGGACAATGGGATCCAGGCTAGCAAATACTTATTGGTCAGTGATCAATCAAGTAAGCAATAATAAATACTTGCTGAATAATGAGTTGCATTACTATCAACCTAACTTCTATAACTTTATAAAGTTTCTATGGGAAATACACTTAGGATACATCTTAGGATGGCAGAACACATCACTGTCTGGAAGAAATAACAGGCTTCCAAAAGGAGAGAGAACTGAGAGGGATCTGGGAAGGGAGATCAGGAGGACATAGAAAGGTTTCCTGCCAGGCTACTTCTCCTCTGCTACTGCCCATATTTGTTCTTCCTTTCTCACTTTGAACTTATAAAAGACCAAGGGGAAAAAAACCTATTAAAAACAAAAGCCGTGAGAAAGTGATAAAGAACAGAAGACTGAGGATTAATTTACATTTTAGAGAAAACACTAAAATTTTCTTGGGCATTTTCTCCTAAAGGTCTGGAGGATGAGGCAGAGACTATAAATGAAGAGATGACTGCTGGTGCAAGAAACAGCTCTGGGGGAGCTGGAGGTGGAAATTAAGGGGGTAAGGGGATCGGGTCTGTGAAAGGGTGGCTGAAGGGATGCATTACTAGGGGAAGAGGCAGAGGAAGGGAGAGGACAAAACCGTCAGCGGCAGCAGTGGGGAGGAAAAGGGAGTTCCTAAACCTGAAAGGGTCCACCTTGGACCAGACGTTCATAAAAGACATCTAGATGCTGCTGCTGCTGGTTCTTCTTTCACTGTGGCATATTTAAAATAAACAACTGGTGGTCACTATTTTTAAAGATTAAATAAAGACAACACACGCCCCTCAATGCAGCTTTAGCAAAAGAATAAATGTTAATAATACTCTTAGGAAAAGAGGCTCCCTGAACAAGGGTGGGGAAACAAGCAAAATAATAAAAATAACCTTTGTAACAGAACGCTGACCATGGTGTTTCAGTGGTCCAAGAGCTGATATACTTAGCAGGTGAAAAGGAAGATGTGTGATGAACTGCTGAAGGACTCTTATGAACGACTTCCAATGTTACAAATACCTAACCACCAATGTTTAGGAGCTATGCTAACAGAGAATGGTTTGGCTCTTCCGTAATGCATGTGCCTACTGTTCCCCTAGAGATGCTTAAATCTCCAGTATCATTAGCAAAAGATCTACTTCTTTCCTGCAGTTTCACTTGGAGGGAGGAAAAAAAAAAAGAAGAACAGCCAAATTCCTTCCTAAAATAGCAAAAACAACAATGCAAGGAATAATACTTCAGAGTTTGAACAGATATTTCCTGTACTTCACTCAGTGTACTAATCACAGGAATTAAAAGGAAAAATACACACTATTGCTACTTACTCTCAGCAATAATGAAAAACCCAGTATACCATTCTTTCCCTAAACTTACCCTCCAAACAACAACAAAACCCCGCTGCATATCCAAATATAATTATAGGAAAAAGTAATAAACTTTGAATGCTGTCAATATATGAAAATATGAATATTAAAGAGAATAAACATTCCCTCATAATGGCAGTAATGGTAATAAGAAAAACCATTATTCCAAAAGAAAAGCTAGAAAGAATCAAATGTTGGGTATGTTCAATCATGTTTAGGTGTTACAGCTATATACTTAGAATTTTTTTAAAGTACATTATTATTCTTGCATTAAAAATACTTTGTCAATTTAAAATAGTATTTTCTTATTCCCTTTCCCAGTTGAGAGAAGTGCTTTTGTAACAGTATTTTTCAGAATAAAGCTTTTTAAAGAATGTAATTATAATGTTTTAACAGAATACGAAAGATGAGAAAACATCATTAAAAAAGCCAAGCATAAGCAGTTCGTGTGCCAAGGGGTTTAAGGAGAAAGAAGTGTCCCCCATTGTATCTTCTTTTGTCTTCCATAATAACATTTTTAGCTGGACAAAAACACCATTCAGGGTACAGACCACATTTCCCAGTCCCCTCATAGCTAGGTGTGGTCAAATAACTAAGTGCTGGCCAATGTGATCTGGATAGAAAGAATGTGTGCAACTTCCAGGTCCTGCTATTAAAAGGAAAGGGCAAGGCGCCTCTTTTTCTCCTTTCTGGTGGCTGAAATGGGATTGTGGTGATCAGCCATCTTGGACCATGGGTGATGGTCAGATCCACGGAGGGCGAAGGAACAGGACAGAAAGGGCTTCTGAAGCCCAATGACCTGATGAAGTGGAGCTGCTATACTAGTGCAGGCTATTAAATGACAGAGATCACCTTCTGTCTTGTTTAAACACCTGTTATTTGGGGTCTCTGTTACATACAGTCAAACCCATAATCCAAAAAACACACAGTAAATGAGATGATTTCCAGTCAGTGGCAGTAAATAATTGCTGCTACTTGAGGTCCCCTCCAGAACCACCAACCATGGTATTAAAACTTTTAAAAGCCAATTTAACTGTGACATAGGTGAGAAACACCCTTATAAACTTTTTACTATTAATCCTCTTGATAAATCTTTTTTCACACCCAGTCTTACTACAATGAGGCTTTGATGTAGGCTGAATTCTTACAAAGTAAATCTCGTTTACTTACTTAAAATCAGAACACTGCAAAGTAACCCTTAAGTTAATGTAAAATTATTTAAGTATACATATTGAAAGCCTTGAACTAGATTCATCAACACATTGTGCTAGTATTAAAGCTTCTGATAGATGCTGTTTCCATGAAAGGTTTAGCACTATCAAAACAGCATTTCTACATTGTACTTGTGTTTATTTTTATTCTTGAAGTTAAAACAGCAACCATTTGATATGTTGAGAGTTCCCCATCAAAATATTAGCAAATAAACTATCAGTTAAAAATAGACATCTGAATACAAATTCCAATTACTAATCTGCCAATTGTTGAAGGACTACAGCCTGGAAATAAGCAAGCTGTGTGAGGAATGATGTTTTTCCTCTGTTTTCAGACTAAAAGCAGAGCCATTAGTAATTCCAGGAAATTCTCCAAGCTTCAACCAGAGCAACTCTGCTTTTACTGATTGTTCTCAATCAGGCTTCAGTATAAGACTGTGTTTGGACAAAAGACCCCTCATAGACCCCAATAGTTTAGCCCAACTATTTTACCACTGAATATATAGGCATAGAGGAATGCTAACCTTTTCAGTAGTAGAAAAGAAATACAGTCAAGTAAAGGAAAGGCAGAAAGGTAAAATCACTAGAAAGACCTGATTTGGTAAAAGAAGATTATCGTTTAAAAAATTTTTTTTAATGTTTAATATTTTCTGACTCCTCTATTTCTTTGTGATGCTCTGGAAGCCAGACACATCTATATTATTAGCCTGGCTCATCACCTATCAGCTATGTCTCTTTGAACAAATTACTTAAGGTTCCTGGGTCTTATTTTTTATCTGTAAAATGAGGAAAGCCATACCTGTCTCACAGGCCTGTTAACAGGATTAAGTGAGATGATGTATGCAGAGCTCCAAGCACAGCGCTTGGTCCAGGTTGGACACTCAATAAGTGTTAGTGCCCCTCCCGACTCACTCTATATAAATCTATATAAAGCCCAACCATATAAATCTCAGAACAAATTACAAATGAAAGTGTTCTTATGCGGCTTTTATGCCTTTTTAGATTGGGTGATATTTATGTAGATCAGCTAAAAACACTTCCTTAGATGAAAACATATACTTGCATAAAAATTTACACTTGCAGTTTACAGAAGTATTATTCATAACCACAAACAATCCAAATGTCCATCAACTGATGAATGGGTAAACAAAATATGGTATATCCAAACAGTGAAATATTATCCAGCAATAAAAGGAATGATGTACTAGTACGTGTCACAGCATGGATGAACCATGAAGACATTCTGCGAAGTAAAAGAAGCCAGAAACAAAAAGACAACACTCTGTATGACCGCATTTATATGAAATGTCCAGAACAGGCAAATCCATGGAGACACAGAATAGATTAGTGGTTGCTTGGTGGCAGGGGGCAGGGGATAGAATGACTGCTTGATGCGTTTCTTTTGGGGGTTATGAACTGTTGTAGAATTAGATTGTAATGATGGTTGCACAACCCTGTGAACTTGCTAAAAAACACTGAATTATACACTTTAAATGGGTAAACTGAATGGCGTGTGAATTACACCTTAACGAAGGTTTAAAAAGAACCTCACTACGTCTAAAATTTCATCAATCAAATCACAGCTATTCAAAATATACTGTTACCTTTGAAAACAGGTTGTACTGATGGTAGGTATGGATGGGTATGTATATATAAACTTCTTAGTCATTTACAAGAATCTTTAGCAGTTCATCATGTTTATTTCTTTCTACTCTTTACATATAATGGATGCTGTATCTTCTGTGCATCTAAAATACTACCAGCTATGTACCATACTTGGGAGAACTGAGAAGAGCCGCTCAATTTTCTACAGAGCTTAAATCTCTTGTGGAACTCTAACTGATATGGATATATATACATGATATGGTCTGTCTAGAAGGTATTCAATCATGTAATATAAAAAATAGACAAATTTATTAAAGAAGATACAAGACACAAGAAACACTGGACCAGGACAATGACACTTCAGTTCCCTTTAAAGTAGCACCTTAGGATCTCACGTGGTTCTCCCAATTGCCATCAGTTGCCCTGTGGTACTTTCCTGAATCACATCAGTGGTCTGAAATCTCTTGCCTTTCAAAGGTAATTTTAGTTTTGGGAAAAGCCAGAAATTTCAGGGCACCAAATCTGGGCTGGAGAGGGGCTGAATCACCTGGGTGATTTGATGTCTTACCAAAAAACTCCACATAAGACATGATGCGTGAGCAGGCGCGTTGTCACAATGAAGCTGCCAACCACCAGTTGCCCAAGGCTGTAGCCTTCTGAATCATCCAAATAGTTTCAGTGGAGGAATGTTCAAGCTTAACACAAAATGTGATGCTGATTCGTTGCTCTACTCACTCAGTCATTTTGAGTGAGATGGCCCCACAGTGCACATGCTCACTCAGCAGCATCTACCGCCCCCACAGACTAGTACAGTGAAGTTGTCATTGTTCACGCACGTGCATTCCAGTCCACTCTCACTGGCTGCCAGATTACATCGATGTCACACAAACTGTTCTTGTTATATTAACCATGGTTGGACTTTTTCTAGACAGCCTATATATATCCTTTTTAAACAAACAGAACATTTATGAAAACTGACCACTACCATACCATAAAGCAAATTATAAAAATTCCAAAGAACTGATTTCATCCAGACTACTTCATCTGTCAACAATGCAATCCAGTTATAAATTAATGAAAGATAATATTTGTAAAGGCCAGCCACAGAAAATAACCTACTGCTGTGGTTTTTACTTGTATTATATACTGATATATGCCATTTGATAATGTTAGCTTGTAAGGAAACAGGGTGAGGTTGGGTTTGCATACTGCCAAGAGATTTCCTTGTTTTATTTAATACATTTGTTTCTTATAAGGTGTATATAAGCAATCATATTCAGGAGCATTAGGGACTTTGCTGTTTAAAGGATTTGTGGAGTAAATCTTTTGGTACTATAAATAATTTCTGCCTACTTTGTCTGCAGCTAATTCTTTCAAAAGCTTATTCTGTAATTAGCAGAGTATTCAGTGTACTATCACTATCTGGGAGAGTACAATTCAGCAGGAGTTTGCATGAGATGCAAAACAATGCAGAGAAAGGAATTTGGTGCTCTGGTCAGTGCCAAGGTCAACATTTCTCCAGTGTACTAATTCAGCAAGCCAAGGCCTGGAACCAGTCCATGGCTTTGTCATCATTGTAAATTTATCCTTGTACAGTTCCTGAGAAAAGACCTCCACTCTGTCCTATCCCAACAGAAATATCGGACCACACTCAATCACCTGAGATGACCAACTAGCTTACAAATCTGAAAGACAGCCAATAATCTTCCTCATCACTAAAACAGTATGCCAAGTCATAGCTCTCTCCTTTTCTTTCCAGCCTAAATGGCAATGAACAACTTGAGTCTTTTATAAAAGACCCAATTCTCAACTACTTCACTTGTTTATTACTAGACTAGGCAGCTGTCAGGTGGAGACATAACTAAGTGCCCATTTCTTGCACTATGACATTCTCTCTTCCCAGTTCCCCCACCCTGCCTAGTCCTCTTTTCAGACCTGGACATCTCAAATGCAAAAAATTCTTTGCTAATTTATAAAAAGGCACAAGGTTGCCTAGTTTTCTCTTTAAATTGATATGACTTGTTTCTTTGCTTAAGAAAATTGTTATTGCAAATATTAAATTAAATACTGAATTTTAACTTAGATACCAATTATATTACTGATATATATATATTAAATTATATGAACTTTGGTACTACCATACCATTTGTGAGTGTGCAAAGTTCTGCTAAATTTCTGCCTCATTGCCTCCTACCAATGGATTCCTAAGAGGGAAAAGATAGAAACTACTTCAGTAAATTAATATACAAGCTTGAAGTTTGAAATATATGAACCTGCTCAAGACTGACAACAGGGATTTCCAGAACCGCAAGGGCTGCTTTGTGATCCAGCCCTGCATGGCTAATAACAAGAATGAGAGAATTTTTGCTCTCTGATCACAGGATGAGAACGCTGAGTTATATAACAGGAGCGATAACTGTGGTAAACCAAGATAAGAACAGAGCAGAAAACAGGGGTAAAGATGGTGCCTGGTACCAAGACCATACACAAACCTATGTGGTTTATTTAGAAACTGGGCCTGAGACAGGGTAAGATTAAGTGCTGGAATAAAAATAACAGGTTAAATATGAAGCAAGATGTAGTGAGAATGCATAGAAACATTACGAAGGCCAACAAAAAGCCTACTGCAAGGCAATGTGGTGCAATGATTAGTGCCCCTAATCTGGGCCAGGTGCTTGAGTTCAATTTCCTGGTGTGTCACTTACTAAAAACAGCTTACAAAAAGTAAGAGAAGTGTTCGCTGAACTGGCTAAGATGTAAACACCAAATATATAAAATATTTTATATAAAATATAAAAAACAAGCACACTTTAAATTAAAAGACTCTCTCCAGTCAGCCTTCCCCACATATCTCTCATTTGGCCAGTGTGGACTGCTACGAGGAGTCAGGTGCTGGTCTAGCTAGGCACTTGGGACATGTCAAAACAGAGGCTACCTGGTGGAGCTTATATTCCAGGGAACAGACAGACAATAAACTATAAACATAACAGACAGATAAATTTTACAGAAAAAAGGAAAGCAGTGTACGGGAAATTCGGATGGGGAAGGCAGGCTGTATTATTAAACAGGGCAATCACGCAGAACTCATTTGCGAATGAGCTGAACAAAACCTGAAGGAGAAGTGAGCCATACAAGCATCTGGGAAGAGACTTCTGGTAGGACTCTTTCAGGCAGAAGAAACAGCTATGCAAATCAATGGATTACGAGATTTAAACATGTTTTAAGCTTTAACACTAGAAGCCAATATCAGGCGTCTAGGAAACATTTATCTTCGGAAAATCATTTTTGAGGGGGTTAAAAAATTAATAGGAATGCTTAATTTTTATAGGAACATTTTTCAAAGCAAGCCACTGATTTTAAAACTAATCAATTAAAATGTTATCCAAACATACAGGTGACTGTTCTCCTGAACTATCCAATGGGGGGAAAGAAGTGAGCCCACGGGGGCCGGCATTCCAGGTCAGGCTCGCCGAACCCAGCCTTGTGGCTCCTCTACCAGGACTGCCCCAGCTTGTGCACCCCGGGAGCAGATGTTCGCCCCACTGCTGTCAGGCTGCTCCCCAACAGAGGAAGCACGAATTCTGGACTGGTAACAGGGAGATGTGTTTTCTCGTTTATGAAGTGTTATTTACACCCACACTTACACTACGACAAAGGCTTCTCTGTAGAAAATAGCAATCAACTTCTATTATTAATACTGCTAATACTTAAGACAGTAAATTCTGGCCCTGGCTGGTGTGGCTCAGTGGATTGAGTGCTGGCCTGCAAACCAAAGGGTTGCTGGTTCAATTCCCAGTCAGGGCACATGCCTGGGTTGCAGGTCAGGTCCCCAGTGGGGGGCGCGTGAGAGGCAACCACACATTGATGTTTCTCTCCCTCTCTCCCTCCCTCCCTCTCCGTCTAAAAATAAAATAAATAAAATCTTTTTAGAAATAAAATAAAACAGTAAATTCTAAGTAAATATTTTGTCCTCATCAGATACTAGTAGTAGCGGCCAAACAGGAGTTTTAGAAATCATTTGAAACACCCAAAAATGTCTAAATTAACTGTCCTGGCCATATGTACAATAGGGACAGAGATGATTTCATTCAAACATGCGACTCTTGAATTTATTGGCCTCTTATCCTGAGTGAATAAATGTTAATTACTATCATGAAAATAGCTCTGTCTGAGCTATTTTCTATGAACTGATACCATCTCCCAACCATTTGTGGTGGCTTGCTAATTAAAAACAAAGGTTCCCAATATTTCGATTTTTTTTTCCTGTTCAGTTGAGCTACAGGAAATGCAAGCAGTTGAATGTGAATGTAAATACGGATGTCCTTACAGAACTGTTGTCATAAATTACATGATCAGGAAAAGAGCAAAACAATACGAAAGATCATAATCTCAAAATCTTCTATTGCCATCACAGAAAACAGGTACTTTTTATTGAAATGGTGTTGATGATAACAGCTAAACTAATAAATAACAACCAGGGACTCCAACTCCCTAGGCAAAGGCTATAATTACATGCTGTCAAGCTTTCTGTTATATGGATAACTTGTTAATGTGAAAAAATAATGAAATCAGAACATTCCTTCAGGGGAAACAATTGTGCAGTGTTCAAGAGCCTTTAAAATGTTTATGTCTTGACTGAAGACATCTTCTAGGAATCTACCCAAAAGAAAGACAAGAATGTGTCCATTCAATGTTTTATACTGACAAACTGAAAAATCTAAATGTTCAACAACTGGGAAGAGTTAAAAAATTATTTTGGAATATTATATATCTAACAAAAAGATACTGAGAATTCTTCTAGCAGAAAGGAATTGTCTTTGTTTAGAAAAAACTTTTAAAATATACAAGGTAGACAGCATAGTACAGTGTAAAAAACATTACTTTAGGAATAAAATGATCTGGTTGGTAATACAAGTTCCATTCCTAACTAGTTGTGTGACTTTAAGCAGATCATTTCCAGTCCTCTGTTTGTGCCCTCATCTGTAACACAGAGAGAAGAATATCCAACTTCTCTTCCTCACAGTGGTGTGTGTGTGTGTGTGTGTGTGTGTGTGTGTGTGTGTGTGTGAGAGAGAGAGAGAGAGAGAGAGAGAGAGAGAGAGAGAAAGAGAGAGCGCGCGCACAAAGGAAAAGTAATAAACCCCAAAACCTTTCAAAAGATGTCACGATCACCATCAAAGCTGCATCTGAAGGAAAGAATAAAACAAGGGAAAAGAGGTATTTTTTATTCTTACTAGGTAAATGAGAAAGGGAAAGAAGGCTGCCTTGGAAAATTATCCATTTACAGATGACCAGAGACATAAAGCAGTGGCATTCATGAAAAATCTAGAATTGTACAAAGATACATTTTAGAGCAATGTGAGAAGCAACTGAAAAGCCAGGTAAAATAATATGTTCCAAAAGTCTCTATTATGTTTATAGTTTATTGTCTGTCTCTTCCCTGAAATATAAGCTCCACCAGGTAATCTCTGTCTGTTTCGGCACACCCCAAGTGCCTAGACCAGTACCTGACTCCCAGCGGCAATCCGCACTGGCTAGCGTCATGAGGGACAGGATGCAGGCCGACAAAAGGACTTGTGTTAAGGTTCTCCTGAAGGGAGTAAGTCCAGGATTAAGGGTACTTAACAAAATTATGCTCAAGAAGAGTACATTTTGTGATGCAGGTTATAGCCACTGTTTCCAGCACTATCATTATCATTACCTTAATTAAGAGGATTGCCTGGTTTTTATAAATTATCAGGATTCCTTCTTTATCCATCCTTTAAAGAAAAAAGAAAAATATTCTTCACCCATTAATGCAGAAATAGGTAGGTGTCGACTTGATGATATTAGAAAAAGATAAATAAATGAAACTCTTATTTAGATATTACTGGAGGTATTTCTGAATCTTTCATCAGTGAGTGACATGGCTGGCCACTTTGGACCCAACCTGACGGAATGAAGTAACCACGTTCTGCAAGAATGCTCACTTCATGACAGTGGGAGGCAGAAAAATATACTTGCCAAATGTGATAAAGGAAACTCTGAAGGGCCGAAGCCAACTAAGTCAATGAGTAAAACCATCCAAAGAACTTTACTGTTCAGTCTGCAACCTTCTCCTTTAAATGTGAGCATTCACTGTAACATAATACAATATAACATATACTTTATATTCACAAAGATTGAAAAGATAGCTATAATAGAGAAGCTCTAAAATATTATTAAAGTAGCCTATTGTTTAGGCTAAACAGGAGTCATCATTCATTACACACATGCCACTGTGTGTCATGTGTGACAAAGTCCAGGACTGCACAGGAAAGGTCCAAGAGACCCCTCACTACTCCCAGTGCGAGCTCTCACGATACCTCTTCTTCAACTCCCTCGGGCTAGCACACATCCACATCCCAACACCACCCAGTGACTCAATGAAGTGATGCTCATTTTTTAATAACACTCCTCCACACACAGGACACAGCACTCTCTGATACTGTTACACGAAGATAACACTCTCGCTTTTAATCTTTTCCTCTCTAGAATAATAAAAATAGTAAAGTAGCTGTTGTCTGCAAACTCTAACTATGAACACAATGGATAAATTCAGAAAAATCATTTATATAAATACCATAATGCTGGCAAAGAATCCAAACATTTCAATATAACAAGATGGCAGATTTTCACATTTTTGCTTAAATTAAAATAATTTTACACTGATTTAAGAAGTTATATTGTCAAATGTTTTCCCATTCCAACATGAACTATGCAGCCTTTAAAAAGAATGAAGTAAATTTATATATGTTGGTATGGAAAGTTCTCTTAAGATATAAGTGGAGAGCAAACTGTAGACAAGTTTGTATAGTGGAGTCCCCGCTTAGAGCTCATCTCTGCATGTGTGTGCCAGTTGTGCCCAAAGGGCAAATTAATAGAAGGATTCACAAAAGACTGGAGAAATGTGTGAATTTTAAACTGCCAATAAAACAAAAAAACTAGCTTAGATGGTTTTTTAAGAGGTTAGTGGAAATTTTTACTAATCTAATACAAATATCAGCCTACCTTAAAGCATATTAACTATTCTTTCATAAAAATTATAAATAACTAAGTTTCAAAGAAATTAAACTGAGACAGTGATAGCTATTTTTATAAACATGCAAATCAGATTTATCTAAACTTGGGTTACCAAACTCCTTAGTTACTGAATCCTTAGTATCCTTTTGTTCCAACTGAAAACTGCCTTTCTAAGGACCATCCAAACCAGGTCAACACTCTGAAAGTTTCCTGGTCTTGGACACAATGTCAAAGCTAGTTCAACAGCCCAAGACTGGCTATGCGTAGTAATGATGGTTCTCCGAATACCCGTATACACTGCCTTTGTTAACCTGTTTTACCACCACGCAAAACAAACACAATCCAATTCACACAGTCAAAACTTTGTCTCTAAGACCCTCCACCAATTTTTCACTTTTTCATTTCTACTTAGACTCTTATTTCATATTTTTAAAACAATTCTATTGGTGCCAAAGGCCTCTTTTTATATACTAAGCTATATAAAGCGCCGATACATGAGACTGAATTCTTATGTGAACCAAAGTCTTAAACACACAGCTGCAATACTGTGTAAGATGGTGGCACCTATTGGCAAAATGATACCAAATTACTCAGCTTTGCTGAACACTGTAAATGCCTAAAACACAGCAGGAAACAAACTCTGTTCCAGGAGCTGAACTGGAGTTATGAGATCACAAAGGCACAAAGAAATCCTACTTCTTGAGGGTAGAAGGGGGAAGGCTGAGAGTAAAGGGGTAAGGTAGGAGCCCTTCAATACATTTCCAGAAGGCCATGTGCCAGAGAACACATATTTAATTCTTTCTCATACATTCTCACTTCAGTGCACCTGGAGATTTTTCTTCTGTGAATAAATGGTTTATTTTATAATGTAAATACACAGCCCTTTGGTTAATTAAAAAACAAACAACATGGATGTAGTATTAGCCCCAACGGCCACATTAAGTATAATCTTTGTGTACCTGAAGATTTCTGCTAAAAAAACCGTACCAGTTCACTCTCCAGTTCTAAATATATTCACCAGTACACAACAGGACAGGAAACCTACCAGCTATGCGCACCATTAGCTTGCTAACACTCATTACCAGAGTCAGCAGTGTTTTATTCTCATTAGAGTTGATGGTTGCCAAACTGTTATTCCTTTTAGACCTTGAACTTGAGCTCCATGATCATTTGTATGGCCAATTTAACTTAATGGTATTATGAAAATAATTTTTCAAATATATCATGTTATTCAAAGTAGAGCTCCTACCTCGCAATAAGAAGAAAATGTCAGAGTAAACCAAAAGAATTACAGCTAAAAGCTTAAAGGCAGATCCTGGATTCCAAAAGACAAGCCCTTTAAGACTTGTCATTTTACACTGTTAAAATAAACTAGATAATATTATCTAACAAACAGGCAAAATAAAAACAGCAAAGCATCTAAACTGATACAAGACAAAGACGGACAAGCAAAACATTTTATCACATATCAAACTATAAATACCTTTTAAGATACATTACATTTGAACTGGGCTAAACTTTTTTACCACATTGCTGATTGCCAGGTAGTGCCCACATACCACCTCTATTTGTGGCCTTAGGTGATTCGTTAGTCTGTGATGGGTTATTTCTCTTATGCAAAATAGCTGGAATCATTTGTAAAGTTGGGATGTATTTTTCATTAGCTGCTCTCTATGTTTAAGATAAAGTCAACATATTTTACACAATATTTCTAGAAAACTAAAGTCAGCTATAGTCTTATACCAGGACATTAAGTCCAGAGCTATACGTAAGTTCCTCTTCGTGTACAGATTTTAATTTTAGCAAGTGTAGAAAACAATGAAGAAAGGTTGAAGAAGCGTAAAACTCAAGTTTAGTTCAGATTGAAATTTAGTTTTCTACTAAAGGGAAAAAAATAATTAATTTATAGTGAATGGATAAACAAAAATATAAAAATCGATAAAAGCTAAGAATATCAGGTTCAACAATGGGACACCAGAATTAGCCACCTGCTTCTTGGCCTTCAAAGTACATGGAGAAATAAGACAAATTATTTAATTTCTACTCTTTGAAACGATGGTATACCTAACTTGTAAGTGGAATTTCCTATGGGTTCTGGCCCATAAATAGGCTAAAATTTTAGAACATCAAAACTTGATCAATCGATAATTTAACATTAAATTCCTGTTTTCAAGAAAATGTTTTCCCTGTAAATGATGATCACAATAACGATCCTCGAGTAGCAGGTGCTATAACAATGAAATCAATGATGTGTTCCTTGGGTCCAACTATGAACCCTCAATCATTTCTCCAGTCAGGACCACAAATGGCATCTTTAAAGAGAAAAGGAAGTGCTGTGAATGTTATTCTGCCTATATCCTCCACCACCTACTTTCTTCAGCTGCAAGGCAGAGAGGACAGGAAAGAGAAGGAAAGCAGTGTGAGGATCTTGGGAAGATAATTAGCTCCAGATCGGCACATATTTCCACTGTAGTGTTCAAGATATTCAAGCTGCCCCTCTTAACCTCTTCTAATTTTTCTTCCCCATGGTCCTTCATCACACAAATGTTAAAATTTAGGTAATATGAAGAATCCTCCCCTGGTCCACAAGAGCCTACATCTGGCCCCTGTTTACTAGTATATATGGGCCCCATTTCCCTCCCCTCTCCTTCTAATTCACCAACCTCACACTCAAATACACCAACTTTTAGGATCCTTGTACCAATCACTTCCTGTGCCTGAAACACCCTTTCCCTAGACTTTCTTATAAACTGGCTCCCTCTCATCATTCTGTGTCTCAGTTCAAATGTCACTTCTTCAGAAAGGCTGCTCCTGATCACCCCCGAGAAAGTAGTTTTACCTTGTCTGAAAACAGCAAATAACACATTAGGGCAATTAAGGACATCAGGAGGATTATCGGGGTTTGTTTGTTTGTTTGTTCTTAATTTTTAGAGATAGAGAGGAAGGTAGAGCGGGGGCTGAGAGAGAGAAACATTGATTTTGTTGTCCCACTTATTTATGCATTTGTTGGTTGATCCCTGTATGTGCCTGACCAGGGATAGAACCTGCAATCTTGGCATACGGGGACAACACAATATTATCACAATTTTAAGTAAGACATTTATCAATCATTTCCTTGAACTACATGACTTTAAAGGTGAGGAATTAAGCATTAAGAGATGCTTAATGAGCATTAAGAGATTTATTCTTCAATTCACCAGACCCCATCCCCACTCTTCAATCTTAATAATTGTCTATAGAAACAGGCACAAAATTCATTTGGACAGCAGGGGCTATGTATACGGAGCCCAGCTGCCGGGTTAAGATGGAACTCTGGTTCGCGTCGTCTTGTTATGATGGCCTATTCCTCACCCAGTAGACAGACATATATCTCATTCAAATAGCATTCTCTAAAAAAGGTTCTCCTGATCTTGAGTGAAGGTGCTATCAAGGAAATAACCACTGTATATCCATTTTTTTAAAGCAGTGGGGAGCTGCGAATCTTGTGTAAGTACAGTACATTAGAAATACTAACAAAACATTTCCTAAAATTGTTTCACCAATGTATTATTTCAAGGTTGTTTTTCTTTGGGTGGAGGGGGCAGGGTAACTGAAAATTTAAGTCTGGATTTGCTTTCATCCACTGGCATTCTATAGCTACCAATTAAATCCTACGCCTATAGATTACATTTTTATAAAAGCTGAAGATCTTCAAGAGACAATTTTCTTTCAAGTTTCTTTTCTATAGCTAGTTTTCAAACACAACTAGAACAAAGTTTAAGGTACAACACAGATTGTCTTTTCAGTCTCTGAGACAGACCCCAAAACATAAACGTAGGTAGAACACCTGCAATATTCAACACGGAAAAGGAAAGCCTGAAAGAACCAGTGGGAAGAGCAGAAAACAGAAACACGGGTGACATGCAAACTACATGCGAATGAATTACAAAAGGTTATTTTTAGGGTTGTTGCTTCCATAGAAAATCTAAAAAAACAGGAAATACTAAGAAGAGTAAAAAAACTGAAAACAGACTAGGACTGAACGCGTAAAACAGCCCTGGCGGGCTCCTAGGCTACCGCAGTCTGACGCGAGTCAGTTCTATGCACCTCTTGTAACTAAAATAGATGCTAGTTTTACTTTAGACAGGAGCTAACAAACTGCCTCATGAAAAATATTCTCTCCCTGTCAAAGACACCACTATAACCTCTAATAGGGCAGGTGTCCGAAAGAACGAGTGGCAAAAAAGTAACTCCACATTAATTACTCATTAAGTAAATATTTTAGTAAGGTCCATATAGCAAGTGAAGGGCGAAACAAGAGGGTGGCCTACAGTCTGGGCAGACTCAATAACACAGCATCTACAGAACCTAAAATGAAAGAGGAATGTGTATATTAAATCATCACGTGGCACACCTTGGGGAAAAAAATGAACAAGGGGATAACGGAAAGGGTAAGAGACAAAGAGTCTCTGTTTTTGTGTCAACCTCCAGTTTTATCTAGAAACGAACTGACTTCCCATACACTTCCAAAGTAAACAAAGACACCTGCCTAAGGTGTAAAATTGAAGTGGTTGCATCTGGAAGAGAGATAAACCTAAGAACAGACCAGCTTAAGCTTTAATTAATGTATACTACTTAAGTTTTATAATACATTTGCCCATGGTTCAAAATCCAAAGATACAAAAAGGGAAACATATCATTCCCTCTTCTGTTTTCCAGTCAAGTTCTTTCTTGAGAATTTGCCCAAAAACACACATACAAGCAACATTCTTAAAAAAGCAGTCATTGTTTTTACTAAATGAACTGACACCGCATATATGCGTACATTTTACAACTTTTCTAAAGAAGCTGACTTCCTTAAGACATTTATAAAGTATCAAGAAGTGGTAAAGTGCTGGATTATGAAGTCTGGGTTAGCCGCAACTCTGAAAGTTTGGCAAAGATCCAACACTTCTCAGTCTCCCTTCCTCCCTTATCTCTTGGGTCACCCCCGGAGTCCAGTCCGCCATCAGCTCCTGCCCAGACTTGCTCTGGTCCCTCCATATCCTCCACGTAATCCACCCTCTTGCCTCCTCCAGGCCATTCTACTCAGGACTGTAGCTGAAATAACTTTTTAAATGCAAATCTTGTTTTTATGTGAATGCTCAACTATTTTGCAATTTTCTTTTTACCGGTTCAGGGAAACCAGAAACAGGTACATAATCACCCACAGGGAGGTTGGCAGAGTCTAGAGATCACTTCCTGGCTTGGCTCCCCTCACCGAACAGCCCACATTGACAAGACTGAAGCCCACAGAGGGAAAGCAAACAGGCTGCATCTAGAATGCACAGGATCACAGAATGTCACAGTTACGTGGGGACCCCTAAAGGTTCCCATTCATTCATTCATAAATGTTTACTGAAGGCTAAAGCACTGTGCTAGGTATCAGGAACTGCAGTGGACAGATAAAACCCCTGACTTCAAGAAGCTTGTATTTCTAGATACATTTATAGAAAAGACACAATCCCCAACATAACTACAAAGGCACCTTCTCTCAGGTCTGGATTATTATAGTCGGCTTTCGGGCAGCCTCTCTGTGTCTTCTCCTGGCCTCTGCACTGATTTCCACACAGCTAGACAGGGTGATGCTTTTTAAATCTAAGTCGGATCATGCCTAAACCTTGTTCCACATCTCCTACACTTAGGAAAAAAGCCAAGCCCTTTGCCTTGGCCTCAGGTCATCTGGCTCTCCTCTACCTTTCCTCCCTTACTCCACTCTGGCCCATGCCTGCTCACCAGTTTTCCAAGGCACCAGCCTGTTCCTCCTCTGGGACTCACTTTCTGCCCCACCTGCCTAAAAACACCCTTCCTCCAAGTCTTCACATGATGCCATCTCACTTCACGGTCCTTGTCCTCTAACCAATGTTTCGAACAGCATTCTGCATTTGGCCGGCTTTACCTGTCTACACAGCATGGATCACAGTCAGAATAAGATAGTTTTAAAAAATAATGGGGAGTGGAATGAGTGGCAGTACAGATGAAACTAGACTGGCCATGTGTTTGTTGGCTAACTGTTGATATTAGGTGATGGGTATACGGAGATTCCCTACATCAGTCTCTCTACTCTGGTAAATGTTTGCAAATCCCCATTTAAAAATGTTGAAACAACAAAAGAAATCCAGAATATTAAAAGTGTACCAATATTTATTTTATGCTTCCAATAAACACTAATATTCCATAGTTCCACAAAACTCTACTTTGTTTCCTTAACAACTAATCAGGAAAGAAGCTATCATCCTTCCAAATAAATTTTTCTTCATTTCGAAAGTTACTACCCTTCTCTCTTGGGTTTTTTTCGTGATCGAGCCTACCCCACTGTGTCATGTGTCATGCTGTGGGAAGTCTGCCCAGGTCCAGTGCGACCTGAGACAAGGGGGCACCACCGCCTGACCGTGGGGGTGAGGAGGGAGCATGAGCTGCAGGTTCACCTGGCTTTCACACTAAGCTCTGCCTCCATTACTGTTAAAGGTGACATTCTGGCCTCAAATGAGAAAACAAAAAAAGTAAAATAAAAGTTATCTTTTCTTTCCTTCCTTGACATATTTTTTAGCTTTATAAGCTTATGGAACCACTGCAACAAGTTTGCCTTCAATAACTTCCCTTTTGACTAACGAGAAGTAAAGTAAGGACTAGGGCCAGAGCATCCTTGACAACAGTATTGGAGTAGACAGAGCCCTCTCTGCTTCCCAACGTCCCTACTACTTTGGTCAGGTTAACTGATGCCAGATTGCTTTTAAAGACCCTTACACCATTGTGGTGAGTGTGGGTGGCAAATGGATACCACGAAGGAGCTATCAGCACTGAGTAACTCCCCTCCTGGGAAATAAGGTGAATAGTACTTCTTTGACTCTACTAGCAGTTCTCCACACCTTCCCCACAACTCTTCGCACCCCTCTTCTTTCTAAAAGCCAAACCTGTGGCAAAGAGGATGAACCAGACACCGCATGGCTGGAAAGAAGCAAAATCCTATTGGATACCACGGCTCTAGTTCTGCCTTGCCAATCGGAGGGCTACCTGACTGGTTTTACTGACAAAACTGGTTGCCCAGGAAGGTGTATATTATCTCTGAAAGCCACAAAAGGACATTTTCTCTTTGCAGTAGCAGTCTTAGAAGTCCATCAGTTTTTTACCTTATGAATACATACCTGTTTCAATGATTCCCAAATCTGACTAAATTCAGGAATTTCTAGAGGAGTTTTTTTTACAGATTCAACTAGGGCCCTTGGAATGCTGTATTTTTAAAAATCATCAGGTAGTTGTGCTAAGGTTTAGAAACTAATGATGTGGCACACTAAGGGCAAACTAAATCACGATTCTAAAGAGTGACCTGCCTCCAATATATTTAGTTATCCTGATCATAACCAAAATACTTTCCTGAAATAAAACCATAATTCTCATAGTATATAATGTAAAACTGAATCGTTAATTCAGCCAAAAAAAAACAAACCCACCCATTAATAAAGAGCTAACGAATTACAAGGAAGGACTAAAGCTGGGTTTTTTAAAAGTCTGGCACTATTGACATTTGGGGCTGGATAATTCTTTGTTGATAGAGGCTGTCCTGCACATTGTAGGATGCTCCCATCATTTCAACATAAAGTCTGTGAAAATCTTATTGTAAGAAAATTAATGAGTCATTTTGCTGAAATGAAGGCAAGATCTTGGGACTCCCATCCACGTGATGCAGGTAGCAATTCCCCCCAAACTGTGACAAACAAAAATGTCTACAGACATTGCCAAATGTCCCCTGGGGAGCAAAATCACCCCAAATTAGAACCGTGGACTGAAGAAACTGGGCTAAAAATAGAAGGAAGGATAAAGTGGACTGGAAGTGAAGATACGGAAAATAAAATTGTCTTCAAAATATAAAGCATAGCATATGAAGAAATGTTAGCTCTTTATAATCACTAAAAACAAACAAAAGGGGCCGGACTTAAGTTAGAAAAGGGAGCATCAAGAGTGCTCACAAGGAAAAACCTCTTAGCTCCTAATGTTTTTTACAGCCAGGAAACTGGAGGCCCTTTCCTGGAGATAACTGGAATGAAAAGACTGTGATATGACTCAAAAAGTTTGAAACTAGAGTGTGTGGGCAGGAGAGACCTACGGAGGACCCGTTTTAGCCTGAGAATCTCTCCCACCCTGGATCCTGAACAACTCCTTCGGAAGCAAAGCACGTGACTCAGGGTTAATGGCTCCCTGTGGACTCACGTCCATGTGATGTGGTAATTTCTTAAGACACACAAGGCAAGCCAACAAGGTTAGCAGGTTTGTGGCCCGTCCCCCGTTGCTTCTGTCCCTCAAGGCCAAGGTGAGGCTGTGAACCGGTATTCTCCTTTGTGCCCAAGGTCATTCCCAGAATTTGTTTAGTGCCCGTGCAGAGGCTGACAGTCAGGAGTGGAGATCAGACCAGTCAGACAGCGCTCCCACAGGGTCTAACACGGCAAAAGTAAAGGCAAAAAAAAGGAATTAGAGAAGAGAGAAAGAAATAAGTCAGAAATTCCTTTTTTGTAAATCAGCAGTTCTCCAAAATCTAGTCCATGGGTTTCTGGGGGTCCCTCGAGAACTTAACACAAGTTTACAAAGTAAAAAATATTTTAATAATGATGTTAAGACACTATTTGCCTTTTTCTCTGTGTGAAAGGCTATTCAAAATTTTTACCTCTTGTTTTTCATCTGTAACAACAGATCTCAAACTTTACACTCTTAAATTATTTCATGGATAGTGTAAATACAATGGTGAGTAAAAACTGCTGGAGCCTTAGTATGAATCAAGATGGTGGTGACTTAGGACAAGCACTCACATCGGAAGTTACTGGCTTCCTTACATCTTGACCTAGGCCTGTATCTTTTTGACATGGTGTGGTGTCTCAAGAGAAAGCACTTGCACAACTGAGCAGTGAGCGGAACTGGCTGCCTTCTTATTGAGCACCATTTCTACTTGCCAGAACGAATGATGGACAAACTATGGTTATTCAGACTTGAGCATTTGACGGATGTTTTCTTCAAAATGAACAAAGTAAGCCTGTCACTGGCAACGTTCATGATAGTGATAAATTTCAGTGAACTGAGACTGATTTCAAGCAAAAAGATCAAAATTTCGGAAAATTTGAGCTTGACAGCTTCCCAACACTTAGCACTTTCTTATGAGATTGGAAGTGATATTAACAAATGTAATTTTTGATATTGTATAATAAAATGTGTCATAATTTGTAAGATGTGCATAACCCAGTGATTCAGTATTTTCCAAATGACCAATGTATGAGGTTAAAAAAAAAGAGTCATACATGGGTAACATCCATTCTGTTAAGACAGATAAATGGATTTTAATGTAATATAGTATGAAAAATCAATCCACATGGTTTCATATTCTATATTGTAATGAAGCTTTAATAAACTACCACTTGAGTTTGGGCGTAGTATCAAAGAACAATATCCATAATTAACTGAAAAAACTATTAAAATATTCCTGACTTTTCCAACTACACAGAACTGTGAAGCCAGATTTTCTTCATATACTCCAGTCAAAACAATTTATCATAACACATTAAATTGTAAAGCAGATATGAGCCCCGGACAGGTAGCTCAGTTGGTTAGTGTCGTTCTCATACACCACGGTTGCAGGTTGGATCTCCAGTGAGGACACATACAGGAAGCAACCGATGAATGCATAAATAAGCAGAATAACAAATCAATGTTTCTTTCCTTCTCTCTCTTCTCTCTCCTCTCCTCTCCTCTCTTCTCTCTCTCTCTCCCCCGCTAAAATCAATAATTTTTTTTAAAAGAGCAAATATGAGAATCTAGACATCAGAGTCACAAAAATGTAAGAGTACTTTTCTTCTCATAAAATATATTTTGCTTTGGAAAACAGTTTTATTTCTCATAAAATGTAACTTATGATAACATAACAGGCTTATTACTGTCATTTTAAATGAATTCAATATTTTTAAAATAGTCCAATTTTAATTTCTAATATGCTAAATAATGATAGATATAACCCACAGAAACAAAAGCTATTTGAATCTCAATAACTTAAGAGTACAAAATTTAAAAGCTGTTGTAGTTAAAGAACAAGAGGTAAAATTTTTGTTTAAAGATTTTATTTATATACTTTTAGAGAGAAGGGAAGGGAGGAAGAAAAAGAGGGAGAGAAACATCAACGTGCAAAAAATACATCAATCGGTTGCCTCTTGCATGTCCCCAACTGGGGACCTGGCTGGCAACCCAGGCATGTGCCCTGACTGGGAATCAAACTAGTGACCTTTCAGTTTGCCCAATCCACTGAGCCACACCAGCCAGGGCCAAGAGGTAAAAATTTTAAAAGCCTTTAAAGAAACTGCAGTGATATAAAACTAGGGGACTGCTTCATGTTTTAAAAGTTATAAAAATTCAGCAACAGAACAAACTGAATGAATCTCTAGAGAATTATGTTGAGTGGGAAAAATCCAATCCCAGAAGTTTACGTACTAATTCCACCCCCACATTCTTTCACTTTATTGATCAGTTACAGTTTACATTCAATATTATTTTTGTATTAGTTTCAGGTGTACAGCACATGGTTAGACAATCATATACTTTACAAAGTGATCCTCCCAATTTCTAGCACCCATCTGGCACCATACATAGTAATTAAAATATTATTGACTATATTCCCCATGCTCTACTTTACTTCCCCATGACTATTTTGTAACCACCAATTTGTACTTCTTAATCCCTTCACCCTTCTCACCCAGCCCCTCAACTCCCCTCCCCTCTGCCAACCATCAATCAGTCTGTTCTCTGCAGCTATGAGTCTGTTTCTATTTTATTGGAAATGACAAAATTACAAAAATGGAGAACAGGTTAGCGATTGCCCTGGGTGGTAGGGAGAGCTAATGTTGCGGGGGGAGTGGGTGTGGCTATAAAAGGGCAACAGGAGGGAGGGATCTTTGTGGTGATGGAAATGTTCTGTACCATGACTATGACAATGTCAATAACCTGGTTGTGATACTATAGTACAGTTTTGCAATGTCACCACTGGGGGAACTGTGTAAAAGGTAACTAGGCTCTCTGTATTTATCGGTTACAACTGCGTGGCAGTCTACAATTATCTCAAAATTAAAAAATTAAATATTTAAAAAGTTATGAAACAGAAATCAACAAAATATAACATAATTACCTGTTCAATAACTTTTTAAATATTTAATTTATAGAGAAATCAACAGAATATAACATAATTATATGAAAAATCAGGAAGCTATAAATTCCGCCTATCACCAAACTGATAATTGATATCTTTAGAGTACTACTATTTTTGATATCTAAGGAATAGAAACTATTCCTCGAAGCACCCATTATAAGTGTTAATTTATTATAGTCCTATAATATGCCAGATGGTAGATAAAGATATAAAATGACCAGGACACAGAACCTACCCTCAAGGTGTGACTAGTGTAGTAGGAATGCTGGATGGCAAAGGAGTGCTCAGAATGCAATCTGGAGTGTGCAACGGCAGAGATACAAGGTTGAATGGGGCAGAACTCCATCAGAGGCAGGTGGCTTAACAGAGAAGGTGAGTCCAACTGAGCAGAGTCCTAAAGGGTAAAGAGGTTTTTACAAGCAGGAGATAGAGGGGAAAAGGGCAAAATACACTGCAGGACTTTAAACACGAGGGGAGATGATCAGGTTTCTGACAATAGTGTGGAGGAGGAAACAAGTTAGGAGGGTACTGTGTTAGTCCAAGGGAAAACAAGGCAAGTAAGATCTAGGGAGGCAGTAGGGACGGAGAGAAGAAAACAATTAAAAGTGATGTTTTGGAGGGAGAACTGAGAGGACTTGGTGACCTAGGAGAGGACTAGCCAAAAGTTTTCTGTAAAGGATCAGACGTGTAAATATTTAGTCTTTGCAGGCCACATAGGGTGTCTAATATATACAAAATAGTCTGTCCTGGAAGTATCCACCTATGTAACATGAAAAATAGAGACATTTATTGAAAATACAAGATACAAGAAACATTGTACACAAGACAATGACACTTCAGTTCTCTACAAAGTAGGCACCTTGGGACCTCACAGAGTTCTCCCAATCACCACCAGCTGCCCCAAAGTATTTTCCTGAGTCTCATCAGTGGTCTGAAATCTCTTCCATTTTCAAAGGTGATTTTAGTTTTCAGAAAAGCCAGAAGTTACAGGGCACCAACTCTGGGCTGTGGTGAGGCTGAGTCACCTGGGTGATATCATGTTTCACAAAAAAACTCAGCATAAGCCCTGATGCATCAGTGGGCACACTGTCGTGATGAAGCTGCCAGTCACCAGGTGCCTAAAGCTGTAGTCTTCTTAATCATCCGAATAGTTTCAGTGGAGGAATGTTCAAGCTTAACACAAAATTGGATGCAGATTCGTTGCTCTCCTCGCTCAGTCATTTTGAATGCCATGGCCACACAGTGCACATGCTCACTCAGCGTCATCTACTGCCCCCACAGACTAGTACAGTGAAGTCGTCATTGTTCACGCATGCACGTTCTAGTCCATTCTCCTTAGCTAACAGATTACTTCGATGCTGCACGAACTGTTCTCATTATGTTAACTATGGTTGGCCTTTTTCTGGACTATGTGTGTGCGCGCGTGCTTGTTTTAAACAACCACTTAAAAATGTAAAACACATTTTTGGCTCATAGGTCTCCAGTCAATTTGACCCAGTAGCTACAGCTTGCTGACCTCTGATCTGGGAGATAAGCAATAAAGAAGGAGGAGCCTGAGGTGACATCCAGGTTTATGGTATAACCTAGTGAATAGGCTGAGGTACCACTCACAAAGACTGTGAATACAGAATAAAAGGCAAAGGTTTCTGACATGCTGTTGAGAGGGTGGGTGAAAGAGGTAAGTTTAGTCTAAGATGGCCCCAGTGGAACTGTTAAACAGAGTGTTGGATATATAAATATGGAGTTCAGAACAGAAGTTTGGGTAGGAGACAGAGATTTGGAAATCATTAGGATACAAAACAGTTAAAACTCTGTAAGTGGCTCAGAGCCAAGGTGAGAGTGTCACGTGAAAAGAAAGTTGGCTACAAACATGGGAAACACTAGGCCGGGGGGTAGGGAAGAGAGAGAATGAAAGAAGTCTGTTAAGAAAAATAACAAAGAGGAGACAGACAGGCAGGTATATTTTAAAATGCTAAAGGACCACAGAAAATCAAGTCACAGACCTTCATTTATTGCCCAGGAAAAAGTGGCAAATCACAGATGTTTCAGAATGGCACTGAGGACTGCCTAAGGGCAGACAATTCCCATGAGTCTAGTTAATGAACGGTAGTGATAATTTCCAAGAGGCCAATTGTTATAAGATCTCTTTCCCAAAACAAAGGTTTACTTCTTAGCCAAGTTATGCTGTTGTTTCTTACCCTGTCACCAACCCACTCTTCATGTAAACTATGCATGGGAGAAGGAGCCAAGTGCTAGAGGAGAACATTGACTCCTTACTTCTTGAAGTATTTTTCCATGAATGGAGGTCCACCAGTTGTAACATCTCTGGCACTTCTTTGTCTTGGTTTTGGGAAGGGAAGCAACTGATCTGATAGGAAATTCTGGGAAGAATAAACAGTCCAGTCATGCTCTTCTTCCCCATACCAGTGAACTGCCAGGAGGAGTCGGGTTGGGTGAAGGGTCTGTACACCACATATGCCTTCTCCAATCCAGGGCAATCCCACTATGACCAAGGCACAGGTCTGCCTAACTGTGGAATTCAGTGAGCAAGATTATTTGGCTCTAATACTAAAGTGCTTCCTTTACTTTTACCTTTATCAATAATAAAGGCAGTATCATGACCCCTATCTGCTAATCCTTTAGGTTTTTTTTCAATTTATTCAATACCTGGATTGGGTGGAGAGGTGCTATGTATTGTTTTCCCCTCCCTTCTAGATGCTAATACCAGGCTTAGGTAAATAACGATCTAACTTCAGATTAATCTAATCTAATTAACCTAATGTAATCCCAGTAAATAGTTCAAAACTTATGAAGAGGTTACATTAGTTCTCCATCTATCTTTTAGATGGGGCTTCTCAGGTATTTTGATTATAAGAATGTGGCACCTCACATTTGTTTGTAAAATGAAGCAAGCAAGAGGCTATCACCATGAGTGATATAACTACGGCTGAAATTAATTTCAAACACTTCATCTACTTGCAGATTGCAAATGCCCTCCAAGTACTTAAATATAATTCATAAATATTTATCTCTGATCACTTTTACAATACTTCAGACAAATTATGTGAATAAGTAAATTTAGTAATTTCATGCAAAAATACTGTCCACACTATTTATTCTACACTACATTTTTAGTCTGAGGAACGGAAAATACACGTTCTGGTCCTGCTTAGTGTGGCTCAATTAGTTGGAGTGTTGTCCCATACACCAAAAGGTTGGGGGTCTGATTCCCAGTCAAGGTGTGGGTTCAATCCCCAGCACGTAAGGGAAGCAACCCCTATGTGAGAGAGAGATGTTTCTCTCTCACATAGATGTTTCTCTCTCTCTCTCTCAAACCAATAAACATATTTCTAAAAATTAAAAAAAAAGAAAATATACATTCTGTAGAAAAAGGAAACAATCAAAATTGGGTTATTTTTAAAGAACGCCTCCCATCTGGGGTCTACCTTTTTGAACTATGACAATTATGGGGCTCCTTTAGAAAAATAAAATCCCCTGAAATAGTATGACAAGTGATTAGTCCTACAATGGGCTTCTCCACTAATCACAGCAGACACTGTGCAGAGCTCAAGGCACATATCCACATCTCTACTGTTTCCAACACCTGCTGTACATTAAGGATAAGGTTATACAGGTTATGCTGTAACAACGATACTGAATGAGCCTGGGTCAACACCAAATTGTAGGTGGCTACAGATCAGGGTAGGCCGGGAAGAAATGGACTTATCATGGGATGGCAGGTGGACCAACTAGAGGAGGGTGCTCTATTAAATTTGTAAGCTACCTGCAGGTACTCAATCTTACTTGTCTCTTTACACCCTGAAGCACCCAGCACAAAGCTTTACATAATAAATGTTCAAGTAGTTGTCTGTTTAATGGAACTAAGTGTTGCGGCTGATGATGCCATATGTCTGCCTTCTGGATAAGTGGCTGTATTTGGAGATTTTGTGGAATTTACTTCTTCTGGATTATGTGCTAATAATGTGGGGCAGACTTAGAAAGAAGCCTAAAAGGATACATAACCATTTAGTTCTGACCAAATGAAAGCAAGGAATACCCTACATGCCTTTATTTATTACAGCTCACATGTAGAACAGTACATGTTTAAACAGTTTTTGGGTGCCAAGAGTGTTCTTTGTTTCAACGGCACATGCTAGCCAACAAGATGATACCGGGCATACTCTCAAACTCTCAACCGTCTCCTAGGGCTGCTCAGACGTGATTTAACACTGTCCATGAAGAGTCACAGTACCAGAGGGGCTGGATCAACACGCTCTATGAAAAGCAGCCACTACGTAAATGTTAATTTATGGAAGAAGGCACGGGGACATCAAAATGTTTTCTATTATTTTAAATTCTGGCAGCACAAAGTAGAACCAACAACCAATACTGTAAGCAAACTAATTGTATGGACTTTCCAATTTACAGAGGTGCTAAATTAAAACTCTGATTTTCATTATCTGGGAAATGGCAAAGTTGGAGAATTTGGAAGAGAGAAGATTCAGAAACAGTGCAGTAAACTGAAAGGTCCTTCAAAACAGAGCCTGTATTTGTTCACTTTTTTTTGTAGTGTTTACTTTCTTATCTGTCAGAGTGTCTGGCAATAGTGCTTTGACCACAGCATTCAGTAAATGTCTGCCGAATCAAATTGTTGCAAAAGCATTTTTACCACACCACCAACCCAACAACCCAACATGCCACAAGATTAGCAACGCTTAACTCTCCTTAGCAAATGCTTTCAGTTCCGCTTATGCATAAAAGAAATATATATAAAATATTTTATAGGAAATATAGCTTAACTTCATAATATATAAATGGAGATATAAGAATCTCCTTTGAAAAGGCGTATTTTTAAAAAGATTTAATTTTTATTTTTAGAAGGTGTGTTTTTTTTTTAAAGAGTCATATATTCAGCAAAGTTTGAGATAATTATGGTCTTAGTCTGGGAGTAATATTTGTATACCAGCATGTGATGGACACCTCAGCTTTGAAGAGAAAAAGAAGACACATGAGGATGATAAAACAGTAGATCCAGCTTTGTGATTTTTAAAAAGTTCTTACTTTGTTTCTACAGGCTGAATGAAGACAAATGAGAAACATTTTGTGTTGAAAAGGAAAGGGCAAGCTGAGCAAAGCAACGTAACTGGAGCTGTGTTGTGAGAAGCTCTAAAGAGCAAACATCTGTAATGCTGTCACACAGCTGTGTCCATACATGTCTTTTCCTAAAGGACTAGTTAAACTAAAGGCTAAAATGGAAAGAGATGCATCTTTTAAATAAACTTTTAGTCCTAGATGTATGTTAAATTATATGAATAATTAAAAGGCCTATGTTCCAAGAGTCACAGAGAATTTGACTCCAACTTACTTACAGCCATAGTTGAGAGGTATGTTGTGTGTGTGTGTGTGTGTGTGTGTGTGTGTGTGTGTGTGTGTGTGTGTGTGTGATACATACATATCCTCTGTGAGGTTTTTCCTGGTAACCCCATCCTTTCCCATGTTGCCATGGCATTTTCTTTTCATACCTTTACTAACACTTACCTCAGCATATACTCAAATTTTAATTTCTTTTTTATTATAAACCAGCTCCTGATTAGACTGTGAGCTGTTTGCAGACAAGGTACTGGGTCACACTCATTTTGCTATCCATAGTATCTCCTAAACAGTGAGCAGTTGACAAAAGTTTTGTTGAAAGAATGAGGCCAAACTTCTGTGAATTTTGTTTTACAAATTTAAGGCTGCTCACTCAAAGGAAGACTTCAAGTAACCCGAGGTACTGAAAAATAATTGTGTTTTTGCATCAAATACACACACATTGTCTGCCTATATCTTTGTACCTTAGAATGTCAGCAACTATCTTGTACAAAACAATGTTTGCACTTAGTAGGTGTAAATATTTACTCATCCAATTAACGTATATAGAAAACTCTAGGTGTTCGTGTGTGTGTGTGTGTGTGTGTGTGTAAATGGAAGGAGAATTTATATACATATAAAAATAAAAAATACACCACTACAGAAAATAAAAGACAAATCCCATAGATGTGTTTTCATGATATGAAGATTTTAAATAACACATACAGGAAAATCAGAACTTTCTCATTTTTATTTTCTATTTTTTAAATTTTTTTAGAGGAAAAAACCTTTATTTATTGTTACTCTATTACAGTTGTCCCAATTTTTCCCCCATTGCTCTCCCCTACCCCACCCCACCCCATCCCGCTCCGACAGTCAGTCCCCACCCTGTTCTCCATGTCCATGGGTCCTTCATACATGCTCCTGGACCACCCTTCCCCTTCTTTCCTCCATTATTTCCCTCTCCCCTTCCCTCTGGTCACTCTCAGTCTGTTCATTGTTTCCATGCCTCTGGTTCTATTTTGCTTGCTCGCTTGCTTATTTGTTTGTTTGTTTGTTTTGCTCATTAGGTTCCACTTATAGATGAGATCATATAGAATTTGTCTTTCCCCACCTGGCTTATTTCACTTAGCATAACGCTCTGCAGTTCCATCCATGCTGTTGCAGAGGGCAGGAGTTCCTACTTTCTCTCTGTTGTGTAGTATTCCATTGTGTAAATGTACCACCGTTTTTTGGTCCCCTCATTTACTGATGGGCATTTAGGCTGTTTCCAGCACTTAGCTATTGTAAATAATGTTGCTATGAACATTGGAATGCACAGGTTCTTCTGAATTGGTGTTTCAGGAGAACATTTTCATTTTTAATCAGGACTTGGAAAATCTTCTACAGTTGATTTTAAGAAGTAATAAAAGAATCATGACACAGCAAAAATCCAAACTATTAAATGTCTCTTAAAGGAATCAGAGAACTTCACTCAGAAAGGTGACACGTTTCTATCACCAACTGCAAACAATTTGACTTTAACAACTAGTAGCAGGTGTCAATGCAAAAGCTCAGTTGTTACTCCTTACTGGAAGTTAGATGATTCTTGAACTTATTAATTTCACAAGAAATATAAATATATGTAAAAAAACTTTTATAATACCAATATTTTGATATTTATATAAAACTTAAAGTAGTAATTATGAAAATAAGTATAAAGGCAAAACTTTTAAAGAGACCAATATATATCTAATATTCATATAACTTTTAAAATAACAATAATAGTTCATTTAAAAGTGGAGTATAATTTTGTAAAAGAGACTTGAATCTCTAGTCACAATTTGATAAAAGATAATAGTGAGAAGTCCAAAACAAAAAAAAAGTCTGACCAGTAACATGAGGCTAAGCAATCTCTTATAAATCTCTTATAACTTACAAGGGGGTTAAGAGACTTATCCGTCCCTTAGAGCCTCACCACCCATCCACCACCAGATAACTGTGACAAAGTGGTAGGTCAGAGGAGTCCAACAGTTCAGATGGTGGAATTCACATGCACATTCTCTTTCCAACGTCAAATGTCTGGCTAAAAGGCTATTATCAACCACTTACCACAGCCTTGGTTTTCAGTAACAAAATGTCATTAACATGTCACCATATACAGTAGATATTTACTTTTATATTATAGAGGGTGGTGAAGAATGACCCATGATCTAGAATTTCCTTATAAGTGACATGTTTGGTAACTCTCTTTACCGTTTCAGAAATTAACATACTCCTTGGATAAGACACAATAAGGACTTAACATTTAGCAGACTCTGGGAGAGAGAAAAACAATGACCACATTCACTAAAAACTAAATTATCTTCATCATTACACTTTTTTTTTTTTTTACTAAGAAATAAGTAAAAAATGCCTCTGAGGCACTGACAATCTTCATTAATATTGATATGCAAAGTCTGGCACAAGTAATACCCTTTTTTATTACAAACTCCTTTATTACAAAATCATAAGCATGCAATTCTGTAACATAACAATATCACCCTCAAGCACACCATATGACATTTTAGGTGAAATGGTCAAATTAAAACTATAAATTATTACACCCATAGTATTACCTTACCAACCACACTGAGTAGGTGTTACTTCTGCCAAACCCTGTATACAATTCAAGATTTATTGCAGATCCACTAAAAGTAAAATTATAACATGGATCAAGCACTCCTTTCTTCTTTTTTTCTAATAGAGCCTGACTACTTCTGGGAAAACACAGTCATTTATAATACACGGTATGTGCCCTCACACTCAGTACCCCAGGATGTGACTGCATTTGGGGACAGGGGCTTTAAAGATAAGAATAAATTAAAATGAGAGCATTAGGGTGGACCCTCATCCAATAAATTGATGTTCTTAGAAGAGGAAGTTTGGACACACAAGGAAAAGACCACGTGAAGACACAATGAAAAGGTGCTGTTTAGAAGCCAAGGAGAGAACCTCAGAAGAAACCACACCTGTTGACGCCTTGACCTTGGACTTCTGGCCTCCAGAACTATAAGAATATAATTTCTGTTGTTTAAGCCACCCAGTCTGTGGTATTTGTTATGGCAGCCCTAGCTAACTAATACAAACAGTAAAAAAATGTTTTCCAAGGGCTCAAGAAGTGGTATGGCAGAGATTGTCAGTTGCCCACCACAGATCATTTCTCTTCCCAACTGGTGCTGGGAAGCAGCTGACAATACAGACTAGATTTCCCGTGCCCTGCGGGAAAATTCCCTGCGGCATTTGGTTCGTTCTCACCAAACAGATATGTCCACTCTGACTGAGTTTAAGACATGGGTATGCTTTGTCACCCACTCTCTGTCACCATCTCCATTCCCAGTCTTCTGGCTGTCTACCAACACCCTAGGACACCTGGAAGCCATGTATGAACAATTGAGGAGCCTTCATCATCCTGTCTCTGAATGACTTCACTAAGCAACAACAGGAATGTTCATTTTAGACCTTACTATGCATCTGAGATTTTGGATTTGTCTGTTTAAACCATTAAGCAGCAATCATTAATACAGATGATATTTAAACTTGAAGCTTTGTTTTCTTGCTCCAAACTTCAGAACTGAGAGTTAGTTTTGAGTCATACAAAACTGCCAATATCTGACTGTCTTTGACTTACAAAAATAGCAATTTCACATGATTCAACCTAATGTGTTTGGTCTACAGAAAGGTGTACCAGGCACTACTGCATCTCTAGTTCACTACTCAAATCTCCCCACTGGGTTTAACACATCAAGGGATACTAACAGCTCAACACTCTCCCAGACCGGGAGGCAGTTCCCATGGAAAACTTAAATTGAGTACCAGCCAGTTCTCTGCTTCCACAAATCCATTCCACTAACTAGTACTCTGCTATCTGATACATTTTCTGCCCTTAAATGAACAAACTATATGCTACCAAAACAAATTTCACCATGCAACAAACTCAGGGACTATTTCAAATTAGCTGTAAGGGGGTAGGGATGTGAAGCAGGCTATGTAGGAATGCCACTCTTTCCCCCTGAAGCAAATAAAAGGGGAGAGAAAAAAAAAAGGACAAATAAAACACTTTAAAACAAGGCTTATCAGTGCTTTGTTCTAATTCAGAAGAATCAGGAAATGTCCTTGAAATCATTTACACAAAGCTTGATTTCCTACTTTTGCAGAACTTTTTTTTTGGTATATTTTATAGATAATGCTATTATAGTTGTCCCATTACCTTCTTCCTTTTATTCCCCCCACCCTGCACCCCATCCCATCATCCCCCGACCTCTTAGTTCACATCTATGGGTTATACATATCAGTTCTTTGGCTTCTCAATGTCCTATATTATTCTTAGCTGCCCCCCATCTATTTTGTTTTGTTTTCTTTTGTTTTTGTCAACATTTTCCAGCCACCACTTTCCCCAACCCCACCCATCCCCACCTCCCACCCTCAATCCTTCCCCCATTTGGCTTTGTTGATGCATCCTTTATGCATGTTCCTTGATGACCCTTCCCCTTCTTTTCCCCTATTATCACCCTCCCTCCTCCCCTCTGGTTAGTTAGTTTGTTTTTTATTTCAATGTTGCTGGTTATATTTTGCTTGCTTGTTTGTTTTGTTCATTAGGTTCCACTTATAGGTGAGATCATATGGTATCTGTCTTTCACTACCTGGCTTATTTCACTTAGCATAAAGCTCTCTAGTTCCATCCGTGCTGTCGCAAAGGGTAGTAGCTCTTTCTTTCTTTCTGCTGCATAATATTCCACTGTGTAAAGGTACCACAGTTTTTTGATCCACTCATTTACTAAGTGCCTAAGTGTTGGACACTTAGGTTGCTTCCAGTTCTTGGCTATTGTAAATTGTGCTGCTATGAACATTGGGGTGCATAGGTTGTTTTGAATTGGTGCTTCAGGATTCCTAGGGTATAAAGCCCAGCAGTGGAATTGCTGGGTCAAAAGGCAGTTCCATTTTAGTTTTTTAAGGAAATTCCAAATTGTTTTCCACAGTGGCTGCACCAGTCTGCATTTCCAACAACAGTGTACTAGGGTTCCCTTTTCTTCACATCCTCGCCAGCACTTGTTGTTTGTTGGTTCGTTAATGATGGCCATTCTGGCTGGTGTGAAGTGGTATCTCATTGTGGTTTTAATTTGCATCTCTCTGATGGCTAGTAATGCTCAGTATCCTTTCATATGTCTCTGGGCACTATGTATGTCCTCCTTGGAGAAGTGTCTGTTCAGGTCCTTTGCCCATTTGTTAATTGGATTGTTTGTCTTCCTGGAATAGAGTCATGTGAATTCTTTATACATTTTGGAGAGCAAATCCTTATCCAAGGTATCACTGGCAAATACACACAACATGTTCATGGATTGTAAGAATTAACATCATCAAAATGTCGATACTACCCAAAGCAATTTATAGATTCAACACAATCCCTATTAAAATACCAATAACATATTTCACAGATATAGAACAAACATTTCAAAAATGTATAGGGAACCATGAACGACCCTGAATAGCTGCCGCAATTTTGAGAAAGAAGAACAAGGTGGGAGGGATCACAATACCTGACATCAAACTGTATTACAAGGCCACTGTAATCAAAACTGTCTGGTACTGGCATTAAGAACAGAAACACAGGTCAATGGAACAGAACAGAAAGCCCAGAAATAAACCCGTGTCTCTATGGTCTATTAATATTTGACAAAGGGGGTAGAAGCATAAAATGGAGTAAAAATAGCGTCTTCAACAGTGCTGGGAGATCTGGACAGCCACACATAAAAAAAGAAAAAAGAAATTTGACCACCAATTTACACTACACACAAAAATAAACTGGAGATGGATAAAAGACTTAAATATAAGTCACGACACCATAAAAGTCCTAGAGGAGAACATAGGCAGGACAATTTCAGATATTCCATGCAGCAGTATTTTCACCGATATGTCCCTTAGAGCAAGGGACATAAGGGAAAGAATAAACAAATGGGACTTCATCAAAATAAGAAGCTTCTGCACGGCTAAAGAAAACATCAGCAAAATGAAAAGGGAAACAACCGTATATGGAATTGTTTTTTATTAAAGTTCTACAGTTTTAAAGAATGACACAAGTTTTGGTGTCAGTCACGATGGAATAAGCCCACTACAGCCCATTTCTCTCATTACAACTAAAAACGCAGAGCTGAATACTAAAAAAAAACCACCTGAGGACTGAGAAAAGTAAAGAAATAGTAGGCAAATTGGTGAGAGAAGTCAAAACCTGAGGTATTATAGTACCAGTGAGATTCCTCCTTTTTCTTTTAACTCCCTCACCTCTCAGCTTTGACCCGAATACAGCTTCGTCCAGGTGGCCCAAGTCACAAATGGCACAATGGACACACACATTAAAAATGCTGAGAGAAACTTCCTCATTCTTGCCAGAGAACTGGCTAAATAAATATATAAATACATACACACTATAAGCCAAAGGGTAAAAACTAAATTTCTCTTTTTTTCCTGTTTTCATTCTTTTGGTCCAGCATGAGATCAGGTCCAGTCATGGAACTACATGGTAAAAGGGGGCTCTGGGAACCCAGGAATATGGGAGATACATCGAACAGGAGAAAGCTAGAGAGGGGGCCCCTAATTCTATATCTAAACAAATACAAGACTCAGGCTGATGCCCAGGTTCACATAAACCAGGAAAAGCCAGGAACTCTAATTAAAGAAACGGGCAAAGGATATGAACAGGTAATTCAATGAGGGGGACATTCTAGATGGCCCTAATAGTATAGGAAGAAACACTGCAACTCATCAGGAGTTGGAGAATGCAAATTAAAACATCAAGATACCACTTTATCCAATTAGGTAAAAATTAGAGAGGTGGGTAAAGCCATGTGCTGGCAGGAAGATGGAGAAATATAATCCTCTGCACACAATGACAAAGACCCAAACCTGGCAGAGCTTAAGCACAGCAATCTACTCTTGTGCATGTGTCCAGAGAAACTCTCCCACAGACCATAACAGAACAAGTGTCTGTGGTAGTGGTGAGGTGAATATGATCTGGGTGTCCATCCCTGAGAGAACAAATCATTTACAGAAGAGTAGATGGCAGTTAGAAATACAGAACTAGACATATACACAACAAAGGTGGTCCTTAAATTGCTCTTAAGTAGCAAAGGAGGTTGGGGAGAAAAAGATGGAAAACAAAAACTTTAGCATAGTACCATTTAGGTGAATTTAACCATATCAAAAAAAAAGGCCATGTATTTATAAAAACATATATACATGGGTATTATATCAAACATATTAGTAACTATAGAGAACTGGAAACAGAAGTGGGATGTGGAAGTAAAAGGGAAATTGATTAATTTTAAAAGCTAAGAGAGAAAGGTATTGCACAGACCAATACTGATGGTGTGCCATGAACTGAGATACATGATTAACTCAAATCCTCACCATCGAAGGACTAAAAAATAAACTAACCACATGTTTTGTCAAAGTTTCAAGACTTAGGGATCAAAAAAGTTAAGGTACACAGAACAACGACCTTAAAAAAATGAAAGAAAAACAAAGTGGAAGAAATTAAATCTCAACAAAACATAAACATATGAGGGGGGACCCAAAAAAGGCCAAAATTATCTTCTGCAGGGTGGGCCCCTTGCAATACTGGCTTCCCCCACGAGGTGAGTGTTGAGGAACCCATCTGTGTATCAGTGTACCAGCTGGCATTATTTTAAGAGGCTGCATTCCGCTTCGGTGAACTTTTTTTGAAGGCTCTTTCAACATGTTTGCCCATTTCACCATGGGTGATTTACAAGCACACCTACTCACACCACACTGAGTGTTCAGCAGTTTTTGACCAAAAACAGCATGATCCTGCCCCACCCCACCCCCATTCACCCAATCTCTCCTCTAGCGACATTTTTTGTTTCCTGGGATGAAAAACAAGTCCTCAAAGGGAAACACTTTGTGGATGTGAAAGAGGTGAAACAAAAACAGCAGAAGCACTAAAAAGCATCAAAATCGACCAGTTCAAAACTGTTTTGAGCAGTGGAAAAAAGTCTTGATAGGTGAACTGCATCAAATGGAGACTGAAGTTCAAACATGTAAGAATAAATACACAATTTTGTACAGATAGATTCCAGGGTGTTTTGAGTTCCGGCTTGTATGTCAAAACCAAACAATCTGCTGAAAGAATTCCAAACGAATTACCTGAACGAAAATTAATGCACTGGTCTTCTGTTGGTTCCTTGAGTAAGTCAAGATGTGGTTTAAAATCTTAAAATTTTAACAATCACTCTATAGTTAATTTTATTAAAGGATAATAGGTTCCTTCATGGCAGCTAAGTCAACTGAGATACTGATTTTACAAGGCAGTTAAAATGGATCTGGTGATCCGTAAGAGTTAACAATATTCCCTTGGCACCAGCATTACTAAGTAATTATTTAGCTATCATTTCAGGATTGTATTACAATCAGTCAGTCCCTCTCCCCCCTAACCCACATACACAATGGCAATAAAGTCATACTGATGAATTGTATTTAGATGACAAGTTAATCTATTAAGAAATCTGAGAATATTTTAAAGAAAATTAACATCATAACTTTCAACTATATAAACAGCATTACTGAAAAAGGACAGGAAAGCGCTGCTCTATTCTTTTAAGCATTTGCTCCCACCCTGTGTACAGAAGAGACCTAAATGATAACTTACTTCCTGTCCTTATAAGCATATACACTCCCTAGAATCAGGCATAATCATCATTTAAGATTGCTCCAAAATCTGGAAGGATGGTTTATGACACTTCTGCCTCCTCCGCCACCTCTTGTTATTCAAAAGTTCTGTTCTGGTAGTCAAGGTCAGAGAGGTAACTAAAACAATTCACATGTCACTTTGGAAAGTGATTTCAAATATCTGAATTATGATACGATATTATTTATTCCCTTTAATTCAATCAACAAAGCACTCAATGATCCTAGCAAACAGAGATAAAAAACACAGGCCTTTACTAATAGATTAAGAACCCCTCAAATAGAAACAAATCAACAAAAGAGATTAAACAGCATTATGTTAGAGTTAATTAATTTCTCCAATTATATCATAAAACAAATTTATATAGACAGAAATTATGGATAACTTCTCAGGAATATCATTTCCATAAACCAACCTACATTGTCATCTTAGATGAAATCAGTATATGGGTGTGGTAGTTTTACTTATTCTATTCTGAAGAGTTCCACAGAAGCTTTTTGTAGCTTTCTTTAAAAAAAAAGAAAAAGAAAAAGAAAGACATTTGTAGCTCTCTTTAAAAAAAAGAAGTCATGTGGCCCTGACCAGTGTGGCTCAGTTGGTTGGACCTCATCCCACAAAGCGAAAGGTATCCGGTTGGGTTCCTGGTAGGGCATATGCTTGGGCTGCAGGCTTGGTCCCGACTGAGGTGTGGACGACTGATATTTTATCCATTAATGTTTCTCTCCCACATCAGTGCTTCTCTCCCTCTCTTTCTCTCTCCTTTTCCCTCTTTCTAAAAATAAATAAAATTTTTTTAAAATTATGTGAAAGTCACAATCTAAGAGGGGCTTAATAAAGTTCTGCAAGCATTAGAAACTTCTTCATAAGATTCTTGTGCTTTGAGTATGTCTGAAAACATTAAGAGTTTTTAATACATCTTAAAATATTAGGACAAAATCTTACATTATATTATTCATCAGCCTTTAACAACCTAGAAATGTCTCCAATTAAAAGTAATGGCCCCCCATGGACAACAGTGTGGTGATTGCTGTGGGGAGGGGAGGTATAAGAGGACTAAATGGTAATGGAAAAAAAACATAATAAAGATTATATATTTTTTTTAAATGATGGACCCTAAACACAGTTAATGAATGACAACAACAAAAAACCTCACATACTCCCCAATATTAAGTTCCTTGGCTGGGTGAGAGAAGAAAAGAAGCCGTGGACCTCACTTTTCTTAAACAATCCATACTGAGTAAATAGGGGGAAAAGGCTGATGATTTAAATATAATTACTATCAATCTAATTTGCATGGAGGTTACAGGAATATGCTCTCATATAAAGTGCTTTTTCCTAAAGTTTTGTTCTATGCAACAAACTTAGGAAATACTGACCCATAAACATGTTAAAACAGTTTATTAACAAGACACTTTTCTAAACTTTTAATATGTTATTGCTTAATATGAATCACAAAAAGAACTAAGCCACTGAATCTTTTAGAGATGGAATGTCTAACTAAAATTAATGTACATTAGAATATTATAAGACCATTTCAGATTGTAAACTCTGAGAGTAGGAAAGAAGATTTAACTTTTTGGGAGGAGGGTGGAGGGAAAAAGAGAGAGAGAAACATAAGTGTGAGAGAAACATCGATCGGTACACGCCCCAACCAGAGATAGAAAACACAATCTAGGCCTATGTCCTGACCGGGAATCAAACTGGTGACCTTTCACTTTGCAGGATGACGCCCAACCAAGCCACACCAGTCACGGTACGATTTAACTCTTCACTCACTCTTACACCTACACACAGTACACAAAGAATGACAGGCTGCACCTGATATTCTATCTCACATCCCTTACACAAGTACAATGGGTATGTCTTAGATTCCTCGGTACTCTACCCAACCCCTTGGCCAAAACATACAAGATGCTTTGCAAGGGCTCAAGATCTATGAACCAGTAAAATAATCACTTTTTTAAAGCACCAAATGTTGATTAGTTCAATTGTTGGAATAAACCTGGTATAATACCCAAGAAACATTTACCCTTCAACCTTTTAAACTTCATTATACCACCTTTCCCTTTCCTGTTGAAGATTAACTTCTAAATTAGAGAAGAATGAAAAGTAAAAATGAAATGTTATCCAAAAACTTAAATGATTCATTCAGTTTAAGAATAGTTAATAAGAAATCTGGCTGGTGTGGCTCTGCAGACTGAGCACCAGCCTGCAAACCAATTCCTGGTCAGGGCACATGCCTGGATTGTGGGCCAGGTCTCTGGTGGGGGCAAGAGGCAACTGATCAATGTATCTCTTACACATCAATGTTTCTCTCCCTCTCTTTCTCCCTCCCTTTTCCTATCTCTAAAAACAAATAAATTTTTTAAAAAAACAATCTGTCCCTTGCGGGGGTGAGAGTAGGGGGGCCACCTAATCACCCATGTGCCGAGCGTGGAACTAAATCAACCTCGATATGTGACACTGGATATGGACAGAAGCATACACGAGTCTGAAGCACCTTGACAGTGTGCTCTTCTTGCCCTCAGCTGTGCCTGGTATCCGCTACTCTAAAGACCCTCTTTGTTACCTTCCCTCTTTAGGAAATAAATCCTCGGCTAGGGTGAGAAAAGAGCATTCTCTTGGCTGCATGGAGAAGGGACAGAATCTGAGAGTCTAACCTTTCTTAAGAAAACTTCTGATGTATCCTCCTGTTTGTAACCTACTTTTTAAAATTCATTGTTCTAGAGAGAGGGAGAGGGAAGGAAGGAGGGAGGGAAGCTGATTTGTTGCTCCACTTATTTACGCATCCATTGGTTGATTCTTGTGTGTGCTCTGACGAGGACTGAACCCCCAGCCTTGGCGTATCGGGATGATCCTCTAACTAATTTAGCTACCCAACCAGGGCCTGTAACCTACTTTTATCCCCATTTCTAGAGGGAACTGGTCCAACCAATTTCTGAGCCCTTTGGATTTTCATAGTGTAAATCGCCTTTGCTCCCCCATCGCCATTAGGATTTGGCTTTCTCAGGTCTGCTGTCAGTCATCACTTATCCATCTGCTTTCCAAATTTCAGAATTTTGTTGCTGTTGTGTCTTCTGCAGCTCTGTTTTGTCCTTGTGAATTAATGCTTAAATTTTTTTCTTTTACTGTTATTTAGTGAGGCATGAGAAAGAACAGAGGCTGTTAGGCATATTCATTCTGCCATCTCTGATTAGAAGCTTCCTGAATTATTCTTTATCTACACTCTTGGTGACTTGTGATGGCCCTTGTTGACAGAAAACAATTTCAGAATTACCTTGCTGCCAACTGTGCAACCTCAAGCAAACTACTTCACCTCTTAGGACTTCAATTTCCACATCTACAAAAAATATTATAAAAAGAGAATTCCTAAGGTTCCTTTCAATTCTAGGAGTGTATGATTCTCAATTATTACCACTGGCAGGAGCACAGAAACTTTTAAATCACCTTCATATCAGCTAGTACTGCTGTATCTGGAACTATTTAACTTAGTCTATTATTTGTGCTAGCCCAGGAGTAAAGGAGAAGCAGTATGTAAAAAGTTTTTAACTAGATTAAGTTAATTTATATAATAAAATTTGTAACTCTGATTGTGTTGAAGTTCACTAACACTATCATTTAGGTTCTTAGTTTTCCACTTATCATTGAGGTACTTAGTTCTTGAAGAAGTGGTTAGCTAAACAAATTGGTAGTTCCAATTATGTGGCAGACAGGCATGCTCAACCTTAAGAGAAACAAGAATGCTAGAATCAGTTTAGTAAGAATCACAAAGCTTATAAAACCTAAATTCCTCCACTACTTAGCAGACCATGAATATAGATGTGGTCACAAAAATGCTAATAAAATTTTTGCTGGCTTTTGCCCACTACAGACTCCCACAGATCCCTCAGGGGTTATGTCCCACAGAGCAACCTGTTAGCCATGGTTCGGCAAATGGCAGCCACCATCGTGCATTCCTTGCAGATGTCCTTTGCCTAGGAAGGCTCTGCCACTGTTGTGAGGACACCTGTATCTCTACCAAGAACTGTACAGCTAATATTTCAGATCTGCCAGGCTAAGAGGACAAAGCAAGGATAGTTTCCACTCAAAAGTGGAGAGATTTCCGCCAGGGATATATTCAGTCCCGCTGATGCCCATGTACCACACACAGGAACCTCTCCCCCACACCTCAGTCTGGACCTTATGCAGAAGGCAAAATGGGCAGGGCACACAAAATTACATAGCCTTTCAGAGTTCCCCAAACAAATTTGCTCAATCTATCTCATTTGCTTCTCAAAATGCTATACAGTAGTAAGAGATTATTTTCTCAAATTTCCCAAACAAATTTGCTCAATCTATCTCATTTGCTTCTCAAAATGCTATACAGTAGTAAGAGATTATTTTCTCATTTTATGGACAAAGGATCAAGGCTTAGCAATTCAGAAAGTCTCACAACACATATCATTCAGGACAATAAACTCAGTTCTCATAATACAATGTTTGTTCTGTTATTCATAAAGCTTATTATACTTGAAGAGCAAATACCTTTCCTCCTAGTGACAAAACCTTGCAAGGAAGAAGACATATCAGTATATGACTAGTTGGTACAATATAAAGATGAGAAGTCAGAGAGACGTGACACAAGATAAAGGGTAGCAAGAATAAGAGAGAAGCAAAGTCAGGACATGTGCTAAATCAACAAAGATTTAATTTCAAAAGACTTGTGTGTGGTTTTTGCTATTGTTCAGAATAATTTCTTGAGCATCTAATGAAACATATCCTTTGATTGGTGCATTTTGTATGTTGGGAAGCAGAGAAACTGACAAGCAGCAATGGGAGAGAAGGATTATTCTGCTTCTTGGTGGCAACAGAAATAAAGAGAATGTGAGGTGCAGAGTGGGGGCTAAATGGAAAAGAGAGGTAAAAGGTCCAACAAGCTGGAAAATATAAGTAAATATGATGGTAAAAGTTGGTAGTCAGAGGCAACAGTGGATAAAAGGTGACTAGAAGACTATCACGAGAGGAAGTGTAGAGATAAAGAACAGTTCGGAAGAATACGTGCATTGTCTCTATTCTTTCTCATACCTCACTAAATGACAATAAAAGGGGGTGGGAGAATTAATCATTAACCAACAGGGACAAAAAAGGACTGGAGGCAGCAGCAAAAAAAATTCCGAAATTTGGAAAGCAGGTGGGTACGTGAAGACTGGCAGCTGAATCCTAAATGGCAATCGGGGAGCAAGGTGATTTACACTATGAAAATCCAAAAGGCTCAGGGATGAGTTGGACCAAGTCCCGCAGGAAACGGGGATAACAGTAGGTTGTAAATGGAAAGATTTGTTGAAAATTTAAGAAGAATTAGACTCTCAGATCCTCTCCCTTCCTCCATGCAGACAAGAGAATGCCCTTGCCTTGCCCTAGCAGAAGATTAGAGATTTATTATCTAGAGGGCAAAACAGAGGGTCACTAAAAAGGGGGACACCCTGTATTGAAAAAGAAAACATGTAGAGATGTCTTTCAGAGATGCACTAAGCCAAGTAAACCCAAAGGAATAAACCCAAAAAGGTGAAGACAAGGAATGCAAAAATCGAAGATTCAACACATGAAGCAAAGATTGGAACCCGTAGCTAAAGAAGGTGTTGATCCATTCTATTACTGTGCCACACACCCAGAGATCAACTCATCCAACCAGGGCAGGTCAAGAGACTCCAGGATAGACTTGCTCAAGAACGTGAAACTGACAGGACACTTAACGTAAATGACCATATATAGAGGGGAGATTCATGTAACTGGGAGAGAGCTTAAAGGCATTTCAATGATAAATACATAGAAAATAAGCAAATAAAAAAACCTAACAGTTCCAGAAAAAAACAAAATTTCAGAAGGAAAGAAAAGACGTAATCATGGTAAAGCATATGATTTAGCTGTCAACAGCATTTACATACTCACAATAATGAAAATACTGAATATCACTCTAACATTTAACCAATATTATGCTCTAACTACATGGAGAGGAAGATGATATGTAAAGTGTGGGTGGTTGGCCAAGGTGGACAACCAATATCTAAAGCAAAAAGACCTTGAGAAATCTAGAAGTAATGAATATATGTTATTTAAAGGAATGAAGGTAAAACCTAAAAGAATCAGTTAAAAGATGTCATCTGGGGAGAAAGAACTTGCATGAAAGGGTGAGGAAAGGACTGCTGTTTTTGGTATAATCTATAAAATTATTAAACTCTTAAAAACATGTGCATGTAAAATTTCAATACAAATAAAATTTCAGCCCTGGTTGGTGTAGCTCAGTGGATTGAGTGCCCACCTGCGAAGAGAAAAGTCACTGGTTCAATTCCCAGTCAGGGCACATGCCTGGGTTGTGGGCCGGGTCCCCAGTTGGAGGCATGCGAGAGGCAACCAATCTACGTATGTCTCACACTTCAATGTTTCTCTCTCTCTCTTTTTTCCTCCCTATCTTCTCTCCAGAAATGAATAGACAAAATCTTTTTTTTAAATGTTCAATAACAATTTAAGAGTAAGAGAAAACAAATGAACCAAAGGTCCTCTTTTATTTAAAAAAAAAAAATTCACACTGGCTGTCAAAATAACATCCCCTTTTAGATGAAACTGACAGTGCTACCAAATACATAAGACCGTCCTACATTACAACTTTGGCAGTGCTTCTCAAACTGACCTGCAACATACAAGCTGTCGCTTAAGACATTCAGGATAACACATTCATTCAATAAGTGAGTACGGAGTGCCACGTGCCAGGCAGTGTGTTAGGTGGATTAAAGACCTACACGTAAGATCTGAAACTATAAAACTCTTGGAAAAAACATAGGAAAAAGCTTTGTGACACTGGCACGAGCAATGATTGCTTGGGTATGACACCAAAAGCACAGGAAACAAAAGCAAAATAGACAAATAGGAATACATCAAACAAAATTATCTATGCATCAAAGGACACAATCAACAGGGTAAAAAGGCAACCTACAGAACGGGAGAGAATACTTACAAATCTCCTTCTGTGACAACATGAGCAGACCTTGAGGGCATTATGATAAGTAAAATAAGCCAGGCAGAGAACGGCAAATACTGCATGATATTATTTATATGCAGAATGTAAAAACTAGAAAAGTCAAACTCATAGAAAAAGAGAGTAAAAAAGTGGTTGCCAGCGGCTGGGGAGTAAGGGAAACAGAGAGCAGCTGGTAAAGATACAAACTTTCAGCTACAAAATGAGTAAGGTCTGAGGATCTAATGTACAATGCGGTGACTACAGCTGATAACACTGTGTTGTATAACTGAAATTAGCTTAGAGAACAGAACTTAAATGTTCACAACAGAGATAGCTAGGCATGTGAGGTGACGGCTGTGTTAATGATGAGGGGTGTATCCTTTCACGTTGTACACATATGTCAAATCCCCCTGACTGTACTTTAAATATCTTACAAGTGAGATATGTGTCAATTATACCTCAATAAAGCTAAAATATTTTTAAAATTTGCAAATCATATATCTGATAAGGAGTCAATACCCAGAATATATAAAGAACTCCTACAACTCAGCAACAACAACAACAAAAATCAAATAACCTGATTAAAAGTGGGCAAAAAACTTGAATATACATTTCTCTAAAGATGTATGAAAGATATTGAATATCCCTGATCATCAGGAAAACGTAAAACAAAAATGTAAGATATCACCTCACAGTCATTAGAATTACTACTATCAAAAAAACAGAAAATAACAAATGCTAGTGAGAATGTGGAGAAATTCGAACCCTTGTGCACACTGTTTGTGGGAATGTAAAATAGCTCAACTGCTATGGAAAACAGTATGGAGAGTCCTCAAAAAATAAAAAGCAGAACTACCAAATGATCCAGCAATCCCAGTCCCGGGTATATATCCAAAGGAATTGAAAGCAGAGTATGAAACAGATATCTGCACATACATGTTCACAGCAGCATGATTCACAATAGCCCAGCAGTAAAATCAACCTGTGTCTACTGAGACATGAATGGATAAAGAAGATATAATATATACATACAATGGAATATTATTCAGACAAAAAAAGGAAGGAAATCCTGCCACAAGTTACAACATGGATGAATCTTGAGGACTCTGTGCTGAGTGAAATAAGCTTGTCACAAAGAGACAAATTCTGTATGATTCCACTCACATGAGATACCTACAATAGTCAAAGTCAGAGAAACAGAAAACAGAATGGTGGTTACCAGGGTCCGGTAACCAGGAGGAGGGAGAAAAGGGAAGTTGTTTAACAGGTACAGAGTACCAGATTTAAAAGAATGAAGAAGTTCTGTTTTAAACAGTGCAAACATACTTAATACTACTGGACTGTACACTTAAAATGGCTAACATGGTAAATTTTATGTTGTGTGTTTTTATCACAATAAAAAATATACTGAAAAGAAAAAGCTTAGGTGAGATGCAAGCAGACAAGTGTTAAGTGGCAGAAAAGTAGGAAGAGGGCCTAACATATAACATAAGCCCTTGGGCATATGAATCAATTTAATGTAAACATTTATGGTTGCTTACCAGACACTGCTCTAGGTTCTCTGAGAGTCACAAAGATGAGTGGGACTGCAGCTCTGCCCTAAGAACTGACAACCTATGAAGAAGACACACTCTGCAAAGAACGATATAATTAATACCAAGTAGTACATGGTAAGCTCTAGACTATGTGTGTAAGTGCCGTACAATAATAGAGAAGGCAGAATTTGATTCCCAAAGTGAGGATGGAAAAAAAAAGGAAGAGCCATATCACCTGCCAGACAACGTTTCAATGCTAGAGAGAAAGAAGATGCAGCCACGGCCCACAATGAGCTCACAGTCCAGATCTCACAGCCTAATGGAAGAGGCAGACAAGTAACAGAAAAAAAGATGTGGGAAGTTCTAAAAAGAGAGCTGAGAAAAGGAACTAAGAGGTAGCATCTGAAAGGCACAAAGGAGTCACCTGAGCTGTGAGTTATAAGATGAGAATGGCAAAAGGAATAAATTGTGTAAAAGAACAGAGATGTAAAAATACACTACTTGTTCCAGGAATCACAAGTGATACTGCTGGACTAAAGGAGGAGGCAGGTAGGGCACAGCAACTGATATAATTAAGAAATAATTAAGAAAGGATACAGGGCTTAAGGCTGCAAAATGCTTTTCTTTTTCTTTTTTTTAAATAAAGTTGAAAAACCAGAAATAGCCTAAATGTCCAAAAATGAGGGAAGAGTTAAATATATTACGTTACAAACACTATTATAAAAGAGCATGCAATTATTAAAAATGATTCTGTAAAAAAGATTACTGGGTGCCCTTTCAGCACGTACAGGCACACCCTGTAGAGTTATTTGATTCTGCAGGAGTCTGGGGCTTTCACCATCATTGGCTAAACTATTTTACAACTCTGTATTTTATAGAAAACTGGTAATAATGCAAATGAATTCTGTCCAGAGGAAATGTAACTGATACTCACCACTTTGCCACATGTCATTCCCCCAAGAAAGAACAGTTTTACATCTATTAGTAAATTCATTTCAGCATTCTGATTGCCTATACAAGTGTTTGCTCTTTGGATTCTCCTTTGAATAGTTTGTAAAATTCTTTGACACGTTCATTTATTTTTTTCAAAGTTATGAAAATATACTTATTGAAATGTAAAGGGATTTCAAGAGTTATGATTCTATTTGACAAAAAGGAAAAAATAGACATAAAATATTATTAAGTCCTTACATACACATATATACTCCTTTATATATGAGGAGAGACCCCCAAAATGGAATTTATTTATTTAAAAATTTATTCCTACACGTTTAAACTTCAGTCACCTTCAAAGTACTCTCCATTTGATGCAATACACCTATTGAGGCATTTTTTCTACTGCTCAAAACAATTTTTGAACTCGTCAATTTTGATGCCTTTTAGTGCTTCTGCTGTTTTTGTTTCACCTCTTCCTCATCTGCAGAACATCTCCCTTTGAGGACGACTTTTTCAGCAGGGAAATAAAAAATAAGTCACTCAGGGTGAGATTTGGTGAATGGGGAGGGTGGGGCATGGAGGTCATGCCATTTTTCATCAAATAGTGCTGAACACTCAGCACAGTGTGGGCAGGCGCACTTGTAAATCCCCCATCATGAAATGGGCGAACGCGTTGAAAGAGTCTTCAAAAAAATTCACTGAAGCCAAACGCAGCCTCTCAGAACAAAGCTAGGTGGCACATCGATACAGATGGGTTCCTAGAACACTCATCTAGCAGGAGAAGCCAGAACTACAAAGGGCCTGCCCTCCAGAAGATAATTACAGTTTTTTGGGGGACCCCCTCATACACATATACATTCCTGTGTACATGTACACATGCACATATGACTTTAGAGATACATACCAAAATATTAGCAATGATTATCTCTAAGGTATATATGGTAATTTTTCATCTTATTTTTGCTTACCTATGATTTTTAACTTTTCCTACAAGAAGCCTGCATTGTTAAATGAGGGAAAAAGAAATCTTTTTCATCAAATTCAAATCTAAAATCAATGAACTGATCTTAGACAGAAGTATCAGAAACTTTGAAAGCAGAGCAATCAGAGGTCATCAGTATAGAGAACAGTCTCCCATACATCGAATGCCCAAGGACACTATAAAACTATAGAACAGGGCAATAAGCTCTCCAAACAATGAATCCCAGTTATTAATAAAGGGTTAAATTACGCTGTGTTTAACAAATCAGAAAAACATGTCATGCAATTTAGGTTGATTTCTATCAACCATGACTCAAATTTAAATAGTTTTGCTAACAAAATGCGCTTATGTGAAGTACCAGTCATCTGGGAAATCCACATATTCAAAATATCACATTACTCAACAATAATAAAGGAATTATTTCCACATTATTATTGCTTCGTTCTTCTGAATCATTACCCTGGTTAATACAACACTTGACTGATGCTTTAAAAGGAAAAGGGGTAAGTAAAAAGAGTCACAAAATATCACATATTACTGTATGATTTCATTGATATAAAAAAATCCAGAATAAGCAAATCCACAGGCAGAAGTACTGGGTTGGCCAAAAAATTCATTTGTTCTTTTTCCGTGAGAGGGTTCTAGTAGTACTTAGTTGTCTTTAACTTCACTCAAAACAATTTTGTTAGGTTGTATTGTGACAGCTGTCATAGCAGCATATATTTTTTAAAAAACTTATCAAAATTGGTAAATTTTTGTATGGCCATTTTAATACTGAAGATGAAAGAAAATAAGCAACATTTTGGCATATTATGCTTTATTATTTAAAGAAAGGTAAAAATGCAACTGAAATGCAAAAAATGATTTGTGCTGTGTATGGAAAAGGTGCTGTGACCTATCGAACGTGTTAAATGTGGTTTGCAAAGTTTCATGCTGGAAATTTCTTGCTGGACGATGCTCCGCAGTCTAGCAGACCAGGTGAAGTTGACAGCGATCAAACGGAAGCGTTAAGTGAGAATAGCACCACATGGGAGACAGACAAAATAGTCAAAATATGCACATCAGCAGCTAATTGGTGAGAATGAAAATGTGTCTTTTATTTTTCAGAAAAAAACCGTACGAGCTTTTTGGCCAGCCCAATAGTTTAGTCGTTGCCTAGGGCGGGGGGAAAGAGAAATAAAGAGTGATTGTTAACGGGGCTTCTTTATGGGCTGGTGAAAATATTCTAAAATTAGACAGCAGTGATGATTGCTCAATTCTGTAAATATAGTAAATACCACTAAAACTGAATATTTTAAATGTGTTAATTTTATGGCATATGAATTTTTATATCAATAACACCATTAACTTAAAAAAGGAATCTTGATAAAAGGTTCAAATGCTTAATCCTAATGTATAAATGAAAATAACAATACCTACCTTGCATGGTTTTTGCAGAAATAATACATGTAAAGCACTTAGCACAGTGCCTGGCACAAAGCAGGTACTCAATAAATAGAACTTATTATTATTCATATACACATTATATAAATTGCTTTTGACTACAGACTTCCAAACAAATGACAGAATCTAGTCCTCAAAATACTTCATGTTTTGAAAACACTACTGATAAACCTTAAATTTGTAGCTAAATGAAATCCCTAGAAAAATAACTCTTTGTCACTTGCTTTGAGGCGTGCATAGGCAGCACCTGCTGCCGGCCTACACTCGCGTTTACCGACTGCAAGAAGTTGGCCTGTGTGCTGCCTGCAGATTAACAGTCACCACAGGCACCAATCTGACAAATCCTTCCCGTCCCGCTGAAGTTGCACCGTTCAGAATCTGGTCTGACCAGGCCTATTCATTTCCTTCTGTTTAAGGCACTATTTCAATAAGGTAAAATGAATCATGAGAGACGGAAAAGGCTGTTAGGTTATCAAGAACATTCCTCTCAGGAACTCAGGAATATGGGAAACTTTTATACAGCTATTAATTTACTAATTGTTCTTTCACACTGGGTGTCTCTGATTAAACATTCCTAGTTAGATTCTGGTTGTTCAAATTCTCAATTCACTTGTGAATGTAATGGTCTCAAGAAATAAATGAATGGAAAAAAATTAATGAAGAAATTGTCCAAACAGGAAGGAAATTTCAAGTCTTAAAAAGCAAGTTTGCCCTCTGAGTACACTATTAACTCTAAATTTAAAACCCAAAAGATCCCATGGAAATTTTAAAAACAATGTTCTCCATTACACACAAAACTAATAAGGCCTAAAAAACAAGATTCAGTTTCTAGATATCTTATTCTCCTTCACTAGGCAAAGAACTAACACAGAGCAAATGGTTGCTATTCCGCAGGGAGGGGATAAAAGAGAAGCAGAGATGACTTGAAAACTGAACAGTCCCTAGAAAGTCTAAAAGTGCCAATGACACCAAAGTGAAGTTTAAGAAAATTTCCAAATCTGACATAACTTGGTATCTTAATTATTAAATTTGGAATAGGGTTTTTCTTTGTTACATAAGGAACTTAAATTTCTACATCTAAAAAAAAAAAATGGTCATGAAATTCAACTCTTCAAAAATCCTTCGGAATGAGATGAAGAGCACATAGACATAAGCTAAATACATGTAAAACAAATCATTATACAATGAATTTAAACAGGGCAGCAATGTCTATTTAACAAAAATACAGAAATCACAGTTTTTTAATGGCTTCCACTCATCTCTGTCACGGTCAGTGGAAGCGAATTCCAATTTACAGTCCAAACCCAGAGTGGTTGTCCTGAGAGACTTTCTCTGCTCTGGAATACTTCTTTGCTGCTTCAAAGGTCATGCAGTTGGTTAATTACCATAAACTTTAAACTTTAACTCAGAGACATGAACAAGCTGTAACCTGCATTAAAGAAACCTGAACACATATTACTGCGACACTAAAGAACTGTCTGTGTCCAGCTTGTCCAATGGTAGTGGATTACCACAGTTCAACTAAAGACCTGTCTGTTTCCAAAACAAATCCTGTCACTTTTTTTTTTAAATCATTCTTTTATTAACTTTGCAGGCCCATGTGGGAATTTTATTTATGAGGACGCCCACAGATAATAACAAATAAATAAACCTGAATTCCCTGAAATACCACCCATGTACACTGTTGGATCATATGGTGGTTTTTAGCTAAGCAGCAGCTACCATATTTGGTCATATGCTTCAAACTGTAACAAACATAGAACATTTGCTCAAATCTAACTTCAGCTATTCACTAACTGAATTCACTTCATAAGAGATAGACTTCCTACTTTTATTAGGCTAGTACTTTGGTTCATTTTCTTTTGAAGACTCAGTACAGTATTTAGTCATAAGCAAAATGAGTATTGTATCAATAATACTTCAACATTTGAGTAACCAACTAGCAAACCATTTTTTAGGAAACTCCTTGCATGCTTATTTAGGTTTTAAGTCTTAAATACCATCAACTATAATTGTAAAGATACACTAGGTGCTAGTAGCCTCATAATCACCAGTTCTAAAGCTTTTACTCAAGTGGCTTTACTAATTAAGGACAGGGAAAAGCCTTTTTTTTTTGCTCCTGGCTTTTGAATCCTGTCACTTCTTAAAGAACTTAAGAACTATTATTATTGTACATCATGAAAAAACACTCCTTTGTGTCTTGAACTTTAGAATGCACATCAATACAATGCATCTTGTAGCTTCAACTGTATGTCCAACTGTAATCACTCTACATGTTTGTGCATGCATAATACACAAACATACACATATGCCTGATTATACACATAAATAAGAACATCCTCATTACATGAAAATTTAATTTAAAGTAGCAAGTTGGATCTGTAACCTCCCTCCTTTTCTCCACTAATTCTTTTTCTTAAGGTTTTTTTTTAAATCACAGAAAAGTACATAAAAAATGTAAAAGTCACCCATAAGTATCACATTCTTTGAAATACATCTAATAAACAGTGAAATTTTCTTACTCTGCCTCTCTCAACTCAATCCCAGAAAAAATCACCATTAAATGTGTTTCTTATGTGTATATAAAATGCTTATATAAAATGTAACACATACATATATGCTGTTTTTTTGTTTTTAAACAAAAATGAAATCATTCTATACATGTCACAGCCCAATTATTTTCACTTACTATATCATACATTTTTTAGTTCAATACATATATAGCTCTAGATCTTTTTTTATACTCATGAATAGTAAAAATGAGTCATAATTTCAATAATTTTCTATTACGAGTGTTTAGGTTGTTTCCTAGTTTTGCTCTTATGAATAATGTTGCAATCAACATCTCACTGCAAACATTTTTACCACTCACGGTATTATTTCTGAGAAACACTGTTAGACATGCAATCATTGGGTCCTAGGTTATACAAAATTAATACTGCTCTGAGTTACTGCCAATTATCTTCTAGAAAAGATGGTACCAATAAATATTTCCATTAAGTATTTTATTTTACCTTTTCTATTTTTAAAAAAAAACTTATTTATGTATTTTTAGAGAGAGGGAAATGGAGGGAGACAGAGAGGGAGAGAAACATCAATGTGTGGTTGCCTCTTGCATGCCTCCAACTGGGTACCTGGTCTGCATCCCAGGCATGTGCCCTGACTAGGAATCGAACTAGTGACACTTTGGTTCACAGGCCAGCACTTGATCCACTGAGCCACACCAGCCAGTGCATCCATTAAGTATCTTTAAATTACTCTTGTTTAGTATTGTATAGTCATCAGTCAATTACTTAGGGAAATTATTACTTCCCAAAAACTTTTCATCCTTTTGAGCGAAACTTTAACTACCAATCAAAGCAATAATCAATGGCTAAATATACAAGTTTGTTATTTCTAGAAAAAGAACACCATCCCCCCAAGACTGAAGTGCATAGTTTAGAAAATGGTGTTTTCACTAAAGTCAAGGGATGAAATGGCATCTGCAAAGTTGGTGGCCATGAGTATCAAGGAGGAAGGGGAGTAAAAGCAAGCCAAGGTGAACTGTTAACCTTTGAGTAAACAGGGAATAAAGACAAATGAAAAGTGGTATACTTTTAAATTGTCTTGTAAGTGATGCGTGTCTAAACTATCCATACATAAAGCCAATTTTAAGTCAAAAGAGATATTCCTTTTTTTTTTTTTCTCCACTGCCTCCAACAGTAGCCCTGAAAAGTGAGACACAGGGCCATAACACAGCCATTCTTGGTTTAAAGGTATCCCTTTATTGGAGAGCTAACACTTGCTAAGTACTGATCATCTGCAAGGTGCTGGGTAGGTACTTTACATGTATCCCCCTACTTAATTCTAACAAATATATAAAGGAGGTATTACTGGACCCACTTCCCAAATAAGGAAATTGAGATTCCCAAAGAACAAAATACCTTGCCTAAAAATAATTGTTGGAACTATCTAAGTAAGTCAGGTTCCACTACCTATGGAAGTTAAGTATGTGGCATCCATGCCACTCCTCCTCAACAAGAGCAGTCATTACTATTCGGTGATCTCAGGCATGGCTTCAGAATTGTCCATAACATGCACTCCAACCAACAGGAAGATGAATAAGCATCTAAAACTATGCCATCCCTGCAGTGCACCAAGCTGCCTCTCACTTAACAGGAATTAATGATATTTCCAGAAGGACAGGACCAACTTTTGCTACACTTGTGCATATCTGCAAGAGTACAGATACAATGAACTGTTTTCATCTTATCCTTAGAGAAAGGAAGCATATGTGGTTGGCCTAGGATAGGGTAAGATAACAGGAGCTATACGGATTGGAAACAAAGTTGACATGCACAACAGGCAGACCGCTATATTCAACTTTACTCATATCTTTTCCACAGAAGAAACTGTTCATGGGTCCAGAAAATCAAAAGAAGGAACTATGCTTTTGTTCCTCAAATCTTACTTTATCTGTACTCTTAATTTTTCTCTGTTAAAAGGTGTTAAATGTAAGTACAGTCTCGAGACTTTTTTAAGGTATAAAGAAATTCTGAAATCTACATAATTCATAATTATAAACAAATACAGTAAGTTATATAAAGCAAAAAATGCAAAAGATATTATAAAAGTAATAAAATTATAATAAAACCCCTGGCTGGTGTGGCTCAGTGGATTGAGCACCAGCCTGTGAACCAAAAGGTTGCCGGTTGGATTCCAGTCAGAGCACATGGCTGGGTTGCGGGCCAGGTCCCCAGTTGGGGGCATATGAGAGGCAACCAACTGATGTTTCTCCCACATACCAATGTTTCTCTCCTCTTTATCTCCCCCTCCCTGAAAATAAATAAATAAATTTTTTAAATTATAATTTAAAATACCACTTTGGCCCTGACCAGTTGGCACAGTGGGTTGAAGTGTTGTCCCATACACTGAAAGGTTGCAAGTTCAATCCCCAGTCGGGGTGTGTATGGGAGGCAACTGGTCGATGTTCACCTCTCACATCAATGTTTCTCTTTCTCTTTCTCTTTCTCTCTCTCTTTCTCTCTCTCTCTCTCTCTCTCTCCCCCCCGCCCCCCCTAAAATCAATAAACATATCCTAGAGGGGATTAAAATTTTTTCCTACTTTATTTTTTTATTGTTTATTAGAGTTGTCCCAATTTTCTCCCTCTTGCCCCCCATAACCAGCCCACCCCTCTCTCACAGTCAATCCCCTCTCCATCGTCCATCTCCATGAGTCATTCATACATATTCTTTGACTAATCCCCTCCCCTCCCTTCTACTCTACTCCCCTCCTGCCTCCCCTCCTACAGCTAACAGTCTATTCCATGTTTCCACGTCTCTGATTCTAGTTTTCTCATTAGTTTATTTTGTTCATTAGGTTTCAGTTATAAGTGAGGTCATACGGTATTGGTCTTTTACCAATTGGCTTATTTCACTTAGCATAAATAATCCTCCAGTTCCACCCATGCTATTGCAAAAGGTAGGAATTCCTTCTTACTACTTTCTGATGGGTAGTATTCCACTGTTTAAATGTACTACAGTTTTTTAATTCACTCATCTACTGATGGGCACTTGGGCTGTTTCCAATACTTGGCTATTGTAAATAGTGCTGCTGTGAACATCGAGGCACATGAGTTCTTCTGAACTGGTGTTTCGAGATTCTTGGGGTATATTCCCAGCAGTGGAATCACTAGGTCATAAGGTAGTTCCATTTTTAATTTTTTGAGGAAATTCCATACTGTTTTCCACAGTGGCTGCACCAGTCTGCATTCCCACCAACAGTACAGTAGGGTTCCCTTTTCTCCACATCCTTGCCAGCACTTGTTTCTTAATTGATTAAATGATGGACATTTTGACAGGTATGAGGCGATATCTCATTGTGGTTTTAATCTGCATCTTTCTGATGGCTAGTGATATTGAGCATTTTTTCATAAGTCTATGGGCCATCTGTATGTCCTCCTTGGAGAAGTGTCTATTCAGGTCCTTTGTCCCTTTTTTAATTGCATTGTTTGTGTTCCTGGTGCTGGGTCATAAGAGTTCTTTATATATTTTGGAGATTAAACCCTTGTCCAATGTATTATTGCCAAATATGTTCTCCCATACAGTCCGTTCCTTTTTCATTCTGATCATTTCTTTAGCCATACAGAAACTTTTTAATTTGATACAGTCCCATTTGTTTATTTTTCTTTTATTTCCCTTGCCCTAGGAGATACATTGGCAAAAGACGCTGTGTGAGATGTCTGAAGTTTTACTGCCTATGTTTTCTGCTAGGACTTTTATGGCATGACAACTTATATTTAAGTCTTTTATGCACTGTGAGTTTATTCTGGTGTGTGGTGTAAGTTGGTGCTCTAGTTTCATTTTTTCACACGTACCAGTCCAGTTCTCCCAACACCATTTATTGAAGGGACTGTTTTCATTCCATTGCATATTCATGCCCCCTTTGTTGAATATTAATTGACCACAGAGACATGGCTTTATTTCTGGGCTCTCTATTCTGTTCCATTGATCTATGTGTCTGTTCTTATGCCAGTACCAGACTGTCTTAATTACAGACTGTCTTGATTACGGTGGCCTTGTAGTATAGTTTAATATCAGGTATTGTGATCCCTCCAACTTTGTTCTTATTTCTCATGATTGCTGAGGCCATTTGGGGTCTTTTTAGGTTCCATATAAATTTTTGGAATATTTGTTCTAGATCTGTGAGATGTGCCATTGCTATTTTAATAGCAATTGCATTGAATCTCTAGATTTCTTTGGGTAGTATGGACATTTTAATGATGTTAATTCTCCCACTCAATGAACACAGTATATGCTTCCATTTACTTGTGTCTTCCTCAATTTCTTTCTTCAGTGTTCCATAGTTTTCCAAGTTCTTTCTTCAGTATTCCACAGCTTTCCAAGTTAAAAAAGTTTTTCTCAAATACCACTTTGTGTCACACCATTCATTCAGAAAACTCACTAAATTTCTATCATATACCAAATATTTTCCTAGAAAATAGCAAGGAAAACAAACAAGATTCAGCCACTGTCCTTAAAAAGCTCACTCTAATACGAGAAGCATGTGAAATATAACATATATTTTGTACGATAAATGAAGTGGCCAGCAAACTTTTTCTTAAAGGGCTAGATAGTAAATATATTAGGTTTTACTGTCCAAAAGGCAAAAATCAAGGCTATTATGTGAATATTCATATAGCCATTTATAATGTAACTGTTTTAAACTGAAAAACCATTTAATGAAAAGGTAACTGGCGGGATTCGGTCTCCGGCCCTGGTTTGCCTATTCCCGCACACGGGAAGGCTGAGGTAACGCAGTGGCTTGAAGGAGGGAGCAATCAATTTTGCAAAGGCAAAAACAAAATGCTTCACAGAGAAATTGTGTTGATTTGAATCTTGAAGGATTAAGTAAAATTCTCCAGGAAAACAAGAGCAGAAGAAGTATTCTAGGCAAAAAGAATAAAAAGAAAGTAAGGAACAGTTTGGCAATCAAAACAATTTGAGAAAGAAGAAAAAAAATTGGAGGACTCACATTTTCTGATTTCAAAACTGATTTTTGACAAGGGTGAAAAGACAATTTGATGGAGGAAAAAAAGAGTCTTTTCAAAAAAATGGTGCTTGGACAACTTGATATCCATCTGCAAAAGAGTAAATATCCTTACAAATATCTCTACCTTATATCATATACAAAAATTAACTCAAAATGGATTAGAGACCTAAGAGGGGAGCTAAAACTATGACAGTCTTAGAAGGAAACACAGTTGTAAATCTTCACGACCTTGGATCAGGCAAGTTTCTCAGGTAACACACCAAAAGCACAAGCAACCAAAGCAGAAACAGATAAATTGGGACTTCATTAAAATTAAAAGCTTTTGTGTTTAAAACTTTTTGTTCTATCAAGAAAGAACCCATAAAGTGGGAGAAAATATTCACAAACCATGTATCTAAAACGTCTAGTATCCCCAATATATAAAAAACTTAGAAATCAATGAATAACCCATGTACGCGCCTACTAGGATGGCTGTTACTAAGACAGGTTAAGTGCTGGCAAGGGTGTGGGGAAACTGGAGCCCTCATGCAATGCTGGAGGGAGCATGAAATGGCACAGCCACTTTGAAAAACAGTCTACCAGTTCCTCAAAAAGTTAAACAAAGAGCTACCATATGACTCAGCAATTCCATTCCTAGATATATACAGGGTCTAGCAGAAGTAATGCCACTGAGTGTGGCTGGTAGGGTATGTGACTATCTCACACAAAATGGACAGTAATTTGAACATTTCACCTAAAATGCCATAGATATGCTTGACTGTGATAGTTATGTTACTGAATTACATGCTTATGATTTTGTAATAAAAGATATTTATGTGATTAAAAAAGGGGTGTTATTTGTGCCAGATACTGTATACACAAGAGAACTGAAAATGTCACAAAAACTTGTTCGTGAATGGTCACAGGAGCAGTATTCCTAATAGCCAAAAACTGGAAACAACTCAAATGTCCATCAACTGATGAATGGATTAAAAAAAATATGGTATTTCTATATAATGAAATATTATTCAGACAAAAAAGGAATGAAACACTGATATATGCTACAGCATGAATGAACATTGAAAACATTATGTTAAGTAAAAGAAGCCAGACACCAGAAGTTACATGTTGAATGATCTCGTTTATATGAAATGTCTAGGACAGGCAAATCCACAGAGACAGAAAGTAATTTTGTTGGCCAGGGGACAGGTGGAGAGGTAAATAGGGAGCGGTTGCTAATATATAAGGGTTTCTTTTGGGGGTCATGAAAATGTTCTGGAATTAGAGAGCAGTGGTGATTGCACAATTTTGTGAATACTCTAAAGACCACTGATTTGTATACTTTCAAAAGTGAATGTTATGGTATATGACTTTGGTTTTTAAAAATTGAGGGACCAAAAAAGAAAAGAAACATTTTGGCATGCCTGGGGAGCTAAAAAAAGTTTGTTTTGATCACTTCAAAACTCATCTCATTTCCCCCCTAGACCATTACAAGTGTCTTAAGTTGTCTGTGAGCTGAAGTGTGCTTACCACATCCAAAATTTGTCTTTCAAATAACAAGGGCTACCTTTCTAACATTGAAATTTCATCATGTCACTCGCTTGCTGAAAATATTTCAACGGCTCTCACTGACTATAAAATAAAATACAACTCATTAAAATGACAGACACAGCACTCAATTATTCTTCAGGCCCATCTGAGACCTCTCCCTTCTATCTACCCAAAGCTGAAGCCAACCTAAGACCTGAAGTTCCATGAACTACCAATCTCTCTTCCATCCCCATGCTTCCTCTGCCTTCCTTATCTTGCCCACCTGGCTAATCCCCAAACACCTTCAGGTCTGAATTTAAGCATCACCTTCTCTGAAAGACAAAGTCTGGTACTGGTGGCAGGGATAGTTGATCTGCAAAAGTCACCATCCCCTTCTCCTAAGTTAAAAAAGCACGTAAGCTAAGCATGTGGCTAGGTGTAGAGTCATACAACTACGTTCTCACCATTGTAACATAAGCACAAGTTTCCATGGACCTTTAAGAGACACATACTTTAAGAGAGAATTCATTGCTTCCTCTCCATTCCTTTCCCTATCCAGCTGCCTAAATGAATGAAAAAGCTGCCATCTCAGACCATGAGGTTGAGGCCACACATGGTAAAGCAACAACATGAATACTCCAACATCAAGCCATACCAGCTCCAATCCACCCAACCAAACAGTTACATAAGAGGGAAGCAAACTTCTACTTCACTTGAAGCACTGTTAATTTGGGTTTTCTGTCTGTCTCAGCTGAACCAAACTGTAACTAATATAGAACTTCTCTGTATTCCCTCCCTTTGGCATATTCTCACAAGAGTGCCAATGATAAGTGTTGTCGCTATTTTTTGAGTGTCCTTCTAGTCTAGATTGTGAGTTCCAAAAGAAAGTGCTATCTAATTTATCTGTCTATTACTAGAATAGTGCAATATATGACACACTGTCTTGGCACATTAGCAGGTGTTCAAAAGGCATTTACTGAATTTAACTATATTGGTGATCAAGTACCAAATCATTACAGTGTTCTCAGAATCTCTTCCACGTCAACAACACTGGAAGATTAGAAATAAATTCATCGACCTAAAAACCTGTATCAAGAAGCTGCTATGTGTCAGGAACCATAACAACAGTTAGGAATATTAATTAGGCATACCTGGTTCCTGGCGCTCATGCTCTACTCAGTCCCGTATTTCACTCTGGGGACTTGCCCCAAATCCCACACGTGTCATCAAACTGCGCTCTAAGGGGGCTTGCTGCTAGAGGAACTCCATGCTTGTGAGACCTGATTCAAACCAGTTTGTGACATGCCTGTACCTCATCCCTCTCCAGCCTCCTATCTGCTCCAACCCTTCCAGTCTGATATCTATCTAAGCAGCTTTTCCTGCTTTGATCCTCCCAATTTCCCTAGTCCCTTCATGGAAACTGTTTTTAAATAGCACAGGCAAGAGTCAATCAATGAATGCATGGATGAGTGGAACAACAGGTCGATGTCTCTCTCTCTCCCGCCTCCTCCATCCCCCCCCTCAAATCAATAAAAAAAAGAAAAGAAAATAGAAAATTAATGAGCCAACTGGGGAAATTCTGAACACATGCCTGAATATTTGAGGAAATTGAGATTTTTTTAAGCTATAATGGTATTGTGTTTTGTTTTTACTTTTAAGAGTCTTCTTAAATTTTTTTTGGTTTTAAGAGTTTTCTTGTTTTTATTGTTTAGAGACGCATACTGAAATATGGGTGAAATGATATATCAGGGATTTGCTTTATAACAGCAGATTATACCCTGGCTATTTGCTAGGGTACAGCCGGCGTATCTCAGTTGGTTGGAGCGCCATCCATAGACCAAATGGCCTTGGGTTTGGTTCCTGGTCAGAGCACATACTGTGGTTGTGGGCTGATCCCAGGTCGGGGCACACATGAGAAGGCAACCAATCAATGTTTCCCTCTCTCATCGATATTTCTCACACTCTCCCCACCTTTAAAAAGCAATGAAAAAATGTCCTCTGGTGAAAATAAAAAACATAATATGGGGATGGGGTTGAAGATGGTAGGAATGTAAATGAAATGTCTGGTCTTAAGCTGGTAATTGTTAAACTGGGTAACAGGTACATAGAAATTTGTAATACTATTCTCTCTTAACTCGTGAATGTTTGAGATAGTCCATAATAATAAAAAAAAATTTTTAAACACTAATCTAGAAAATCTATAATGGTAGAGAATGACATGCATGAAGCTTCTTCCTCCCTTTTGCTCATTTAGAAATCTATGGCAAACTAAATATTTAAATACTTAAATTGCTTCTAGTTTCCTTTGTTTTTTATAAGATATTACAGATACATCTTGTTTTCTTTTTGGAACCTCAAGTCACAGAAAGAATAAAATAAATTCTTAACCAGAAAACAATGACTATGTATTACTTCTCTACCCTTAAAGAAGATAATTAATTCTAGGATCGCCACACTGTCCCAAAGAAATCAAAGGATGGCTTAACACAGAAAATTATGGCTGTATTCTTGGAGGAAGATTAATTTGTTTAGAAAAGAAAAACTTTTTTTTTAAGTACAAACATTATGTATTTTTTTAATCATTTATTTATTTATTTTTAGACTGCACTAAAAATGAATTCCTGGTGTCTGTCTATTGCCAAGTGTTGACTAGAAGAGCACCTGCAAAGGACAAAAGCTTAGACATCAGGGGAAGCAATGCCAAACCCAGATGACTTTGAACTCAAAAGCAAGAAAAGTAGGATAAACCAGATTTTAAATATGTAAAGTTTTAGCCCTTTGCGATCACTACCATCTTTTTTAGTCTAGCTCTCTTAAAAGTTCTGTTTTATCAAAAGCATATGTAAATTCAGTTTGTCCTTACAAATATATAAATGTGTTTAATCTTATTTTTTTACTTCCTAATAATAGTAAACATTTACTGAGCTTTGACTGAGACAGACATTTACCATCAATTATCTCATTTAATCCTCACAGAACCCTTATGAGGTAGGTTGGCTATTACCCACGTTTCAAAGCTAAGGAAACTAAAGCTTAAGAAGACTAAACTGTCAAGTTGCCAAACAGAAGAGCTAGAATTCCGAGTATGCAGAATCTGAGTTCTTAACCACTAAATGATAATTTCTGTCTTTTTGTTCTCAGTATCTATATTTTTTAACTTTTGCCTTGCAGCTCTTATTTTGTTCTAACTCTGGAGAAAAACAGAGTCAAATTTTACTTGTTTATATAATCCCTACTTCTCAAATGGAAAGATTAAGATATATCAAGATCCTAAGCCACTGTATGCAATTTAAGCATTCACTTGTATGCAAAATACTTTGTATAAAACATGACCCTACTAAGCCAATATCATCAGGGATTGAGCTTTTAGTAGTCTCCCAGGGTTGGAGCTAAATTTCACCGATCCATCCATGCGCTCGGCTGGCTCCCCTTGCAACCAAGTTCCCATATTTATTTGTAAGATAGCTGGTACTGCTGGGAAGGCCAACCGTGACCGCGATGCTGGGCAAAGCTAACGACAACAGCACTTCTGATTCTACTATCCTCTTATACACTGTCCTCCACGTAAGTGACCTCTAGGCTACATATGATACATTTTTACCAAAATAACTTTGTCAATTTTTAAAAACTTACTGTGTGATCAAGAGACACCATTAAGGAAGTAAAGAGTCAAGCCAAAGAGAGAAGTATCTGCAATGCATACAAGTAAAAAACTTATATCTAGGATGTATAAAGAATGCTTACAAATAAGAAAAAGATATACACAACTTAAAAACTGTCAACATACTTGTACAAGTTCTTCATAAGAGGATACCCAAAAGGCCAATAAACATGTAAAAAGGTGCTTAATATCACTAGATATCAAGGAAATGCAAATTATTAATATCACTAAAAAATACTACTACTATTTATAGAATGGTTAAAAGAAAACTAACAATACTGAGTGTTGGTTAAGTATAGGAGCAAATGGAACTCATCCATTGTTGACGACTGTTGATGAGAGTATAAATTGGTATAAACACTTTGGAAAATTATCTGGTAATATCTTTTAAAACTGAACATACACATACCTATTAAGAAGCAATTCCACTACTGGGTATATATCCAATGTAGGAGCACCAAAAGACATATATGGGAACATTCATAAAAGCCAAAAAACAAAACAAATGCCCATGAACAGCAGAATGAATAATAAAGTGTGGTATCATCAAATAATTAAATAATTTACAGAACAAAAAAAGAATTAGCTACTGCTGTAAGTAACAACACAGATGGAACTCACAGGCATAATACTGAACAGAAGCCACACAGACACAAAAGAGAATATACATTACTCCATTAATATGTAATTCAAAAACAGAGAACCAATCAATGATGACAGAACTCAGAACAGTGGTTAGCTTCTGGGCAGTAGTAACTGGGAAGGGGCACAACTGCTAGATGCTGGTCATTAATATTCTTTTTTCACCTGGATGGTAGTTTTGTGAGTGTGTTCACTTTGTAAAAATTCACTACAAATTCACTGTTGTACATGTTTATTCTTATAGACTGTTTTTGTAAGTTGTACTTCAATTAAAAATTTAAACAGTTCACTGTAGAAAAATTAAAAGCTACCTATAATTCCCACATCAGGTGAATATTCAAATATGGTCTATCTAAATCAACGGAATATTATTCAGTCATGTTTTATAAAGAATAATAGGAAATGATTTGAATAGTTTTTTAAGCTGATATAACTGAATTTATTGTATTTCCTCAATTTCTTTGAAAAAGATAGAAAAGCGACTGGAAGGAAATTTACTTAAATAGTATTAGTGTTTCTATTTGGGTGTTGGGCTTAAGGAAATATTCATTTTCTTCTTTAGTTTTTTTTGTTTCATTAAGTGTGTGTGCTGTTTTTATAAGGAGGGAAAAGCTATTTTAAAACATTAATGGCTTACCACAGACATTCAGATTATCTTAACCTTAATGCATTTACCCATGAAATCTATCTTGATGGAAAATCTGTAACATCGAAACCACTGAACGAGAACCAACAATACAAGAAACAACTAGAAATTAGTTGGGGTTATGTTTCATTTTCTTTGTATGGCCAAGTGAGAAACGAACGATGTAATCATGAGTCTGATTAAAGCTTTGTAATTGTTCTAGCACCTGTTCAACTTTGCTGATGAACACCACACATATGACATACTAAAATCCAGACAGGATTTAACAAGTGAGGTATATCAAACACAGGCCCTGTTATTGTCAAGGTTTCTAGGTGTGGTTGCAGTTCAATTATAATAAGATTATTTACATCTCTCTGAGTCAGTCACCCACTCTCCTGTCTGTGTCTCTCCTTCCACATCAGACATGGGCAGGAACATCACACACTATACATAGCACAGATCTATGGAAAACTGAGTGGATTTTAGGAGTGATAACTCAGGAATGTCAAGTCTTTTCCTCTTATGTGGAAAAATGAAGAGGAAAAAGTATTACCAAAATACACATCTATAAAAATGAAAAAACTTAGTTCTTAAACATGTTTATTATGAATTACAAAACACTGAAGTCTTCTGCCACTCTGTTTGTAAGATTTTCTAACTTGCCCTAATTGTGTGTGCCTGTGTGTCTGTATGCATGTTACTTTCCCACACACGGGTTACAAAGTAAAAAGAATTGGATTACAGCAAGTTCCAAACCTAGAAAGGTCAGACAGTTTGCATTTACACATACCCCTCAAGTTTACAGAATTCTGGTAGAAATCTAGTACAAAATTTAAGGGAATATGAAATGCTACAGCAAGTAACAAGAGAGGATTGACATTTTCTATTTGTATTTTTCTCTTAGTCTGCCTTTCTGGGCTCTTATGACCATGGATTTTTTTTTAAATCCTCCCCTCCCTCTGCTGTAAGTATAGCAGTTCAATTCTCATACTGTAGTGATACAAACCAGAATTACAACTATTACTAACACTCTAAGCACTTTTATGGGTTTTGTCTCTTGTTCAAACCAAGTACATGGTTTACTTTCACATACTTTTTTTCTTTTACTTTGTTGTCTTAAAGATAATAACAAAAATGTTGAATACAATATTTTAGGTCATTTTCTTCCCATTTTTTCTCTGGAATCTGTAAATTTCATTAGGGATGGGACTAAGCAATGAATAGAGTATTACATCCTTTATGGAAAAAACAACATTGCTCTTCTTCAATACAATGTACTCACAAATATTTTTAAGTCAGTCAGGATCAAAGTACGCTTTCCAAAAGGCTTTCCCACAGTAGGGCACAGAAAAACCATGAGTACATTTTTTGGTGAAATATGAAAAACAGATAATACAGGAAATTAAGTGCTCACATTTTAGGAATCAATATGTACATTAAATGGGTTGTTGCATCAACCCCAACTTTTACTTTCTAACCTCTTGAGCTATGCAGAAGTCTGAGCTATTATCAAGAAACCTTCTGCATCCACCCCAACTCTGAAACCTGACTTTCCTGAACTAAGACTTGGCATCATGGCCAAGTTTTTCTCAAGTCTGTACAGTACATGTTGCTGCAAAGAGATGGTGCAAGCAAGGAGGACCTCTGGGATTCCCTCCAAAACCTGAGGTTTAGGTTCTTTCATAAACCCAACTGAGGGAAAGCTGCTTACTGTTCGTCATGTTCGAGCAAGTTCCATTATCCAAATTAATTACCATGGTGAGCATCAGAAAATTTCCAACCAACTCCCATGATATATTTAAATAAATGTATCACCACTTTTTATACTTTAGGAAACACCTGATGATGCCTGCCTTAGAGAGAACTCCAGAGGTCTATGAGTGATGTGTATCAGAAGGGGTGCATCTTACGATGAAGGTCAAACAGCCGTGGCGGGATAGCTCAGTTGGTTAGAGCATCTTCCCCATACACTTAGGTTGCAGGTTCAATCTCCTGTCAGGGGATACAGAAGAATCAACCAATGAAGGCACCATTACGTGGAACAAGAAATCTATGTTTTCTCTCTCTCAATAAATTTTTAAATTCTTTTTTAAATGAAGGTCCACTTCCGATCAAGATGGAGGCATAGGTAGACATGCTTCACCTCCTCACGCAACCACAAAAAGAATTACAACAAGATCTCAAAAAAAATAACACCCAGAACCATCACTGTATGGAAGTCTGACAACCAAAGATTTAAAGAAGCCACATTAATCCAGATAGATAGGAGGGGCGGAGCTGTGGGTAGAGGTGCAAATACTCGGTGTGGCAGAGAGGCGGCAGTGGTGGCACAAGAGAGGGTCCCACATTCACGGATGGCGGATAAAAATAGGGATGAATATGTTGGGAGCGAACAATCCCAGGCCAGGCCAGACTGCACAGCCAAAGGTTCCAGGGCCAGGAAGATATCCCCAAAATTTCTGGCTGTAAAAACCAGTGGGGGTTGGGGCAGTGGAAGAAAGTGACAGATTTTCAGGAGACTCCATTTAAAGGGCCCACATAGATTTAAAGCGAACACAAACCCACCCACTTTGGGAATCAGCACCAGAGCAGCAGGAGGAAGGGTGCCAGTCGCATACAGGAAGCAGGTGAAGTGACTGGAAACAGGGCGAGGGCCGGGCAAACCTCCAGAAACCAGGCAGCGTCTCTGTCCCCTCTCCAAACCCTCCCCCAACATAGAGCCACAAAGCGGTGAAGCAGGTCGCCCTGCCCTCGTGGTTACCTAAGGCTCCGCCCCACTAAATTTACAGGTGCTTTTTCTATAAAGGTCATGCTAGTAAGACAGGGAGTCAAAGCAACTCTACCTAATAAACAGAAACAAACACAGGGAAGCTGCCAAATTGAGAAGACAAAGAAACATGGCCCAAATAAAAGAACTGAGCAAAACCCCAGAAAAAGGACTAAATGGAACAGAGATAACCAACCTATCAGATGCAGGGTTCAAAACACTGGTGACCAGGAGGCTCAAAGAACTCACTGAGTACAGCAACAACATAAAGGAAGAAATGAAGGTTACACGAAGTGAAATAAAGAAAAGTCCAAAGGGAACCAACGGTGGATGGGATGAAGCCGGAATTCACATCAACGATTTGGAATATAAGGACGGAATAAGCATTCAACCAGAACAGCAAGAAGAAAAAAGAATTTTAAAAAAACGAGGATAGTGTAAGGACCCACTGGGGCAACTCCAAATGGGACAATATCCGAATCATAGGGATGCCAAAACACTGAAAAGAGGAAGAGCAAACACTGAAAACTTACTTGAAAAATATTGAAAGAAAGCTTCCCTAATCTGGCAAAGGAAATAGACATACAAGTCCAGGAAATGCAAGGAAGTCCCATACAAGTTGGACCCAAAGAGGACCACATCAAGAAACATCAAAATTAAAATGTCAAAGGTCAAAGATAATGAGAATCTTAAAAGCATCAAGAGAAGAGAGTTACCTAACAAAGGAGTTTCCATAAGACTATCACATGATTTCTCAAAAGAAACTGTACAGGCAAAAAGGGATTGAGAAGAAGTACTCAAAGTTATAAAAAGCAAGGACCTACAACCTAGATTACTCTGTCCAGCAAAGCTATCATTTAGAAAGGAAGGGCACATAAAGTGCTTCCCAGACAAGGTAAAGGTAAAGGAGTTCATCATCACCAAGCCATTATCATGTGAAATGTCAAAGGGACTTATTTAAGAAAAAGATCAAAACTATGAACATTTAAACGGCAACAAATTCGCAACTATCAACAACTGAATCTGAAAAAACAAACTAAGCAAACAATGAGAACAGGAACAGAATCATAGATATGGAGATCACTTGGGGGATCATCAGATGGGAGAGGGAGGAGCAAAAATGGAGGAAAGGGTGCAGGGATTAAGCATATCATATTTTGCCATGGATAGTGCGCACTTTTTTGTCCAAATTTTTGAGGGAAAAATAAGGATGCACCTTATACATGTGTAGTTCCTGAAATACTTTGTATCTATTCTGTGTTTTGTAATTATTTGTTACATAAAATTTTTGTTCCATAACATGTTCAAAAGTAAATGCTAAAATTCCATTATAATACAAAAAACAAGTAGTAAATATAAAGGAATACAAAACTGAATTAAAAATTAAAATGAAAGACTTTTTTCCTGAAAGCCTGGGCCAAAAACGTGGGTGCACATTATACATGGAGGTGCATTATACACAGCAATATATGATAATCGGTACATACAAAATAGATAGGGGATGTTAAGAATAGTACAGGAAATAGAGAAGCCAAAGAACTTATATGCATGACCCACTAACATGAACTAAGGCATGGTACTGCTGGACGGAATGGGGGTACCACGTAGAGGGGTCAAAGGTTGAAAATTTGGGATAACTGTAATAGCATAATCAATAAAATATATTTTAAAAATAACTTTTAAAAGGCAAAATCTCAAAAAATAATAAAATAAAATAAAATAAAAGTCAAACAAACTGTTCCACAAAATTTAGAGGTATTTAAAATTAATTTTTCTACCCTGGCCAGTGTGGCTCAGTGGACAGCACTGGACTGTGAAGCAGGTCGCTGGTTCAATTCCCAGTCAGGGTACATGCCTGGGTTGCAGGCCAGGTCCCCAGTAGGGGGCACATGTGAGAAGTAACCACACATTGATGTTTCTCTCCCTCTCTTTTTTTCTCCTTTCCCCTCTCTCTAAAAATAAGTAAATATTTTTTAAAAACTGATTTTTCCTTATGTCTGATGACAAGTTTATCAGCTCTATTATCAATCAATCGAAGCTGAGTACAAATTCCCTAAGCTCTGTAATCAGTTCATTTGAATTCCTCCATGTGTACAGTCACCTTTAGCTCTGAATCAGTGGGGTATAGAAAAATTGTTACCCCAAGTAAGCCTACCTAATTTAGGCAGGGTATCAAAAATCATTATCAAAAGCATGGCATGCCTTAGTTTGAAAACCTTATTAGCACTAAAAACAAAACCAAACCCCCAAATTTTATAATCTGAAAGCAAATTAACCTATAAACACCCTTAAATCTTTTCAATGCTTCAAAAACATTATTTTTTCTTAGGGCACGTGCCTGGGTTATGGGCCAGGTCCCAAGTAGGAGGCAAGCAAGAAGCGACCATGCATTGATCTTTCTCTCCCTCTAAAATTAAATAAATAAAATCTTTAAAAAAATATTCTTGCGCTGGTTGGTGTGGCTCAGTGGACTGAGCGCTGGTTTGCGAACCAAAAGGTTGCCAGTTCGATTCCCAGTCAGGGCATATGCCTGGGTTGCAGGCCAGGTCCCCAGTATGGGGTGTGTGAGAGGCAACCACACATTGATATTTCTCTCCCTCCCTCTCTCCTTCCCTTCTTCTAAAAATAAATAAATAAATATTTGTTTTGTTAAAAATATTCTTTTTCCTTAGAAAGCCAAAGTTTTTGATGGGTCTCCTTTATTCTGCATAATGCTGACAAAAAAAAACAAAACCTGATGACTGACTCACAGGTGAAAAAGGGAAAAACAGAAAAAAAAGTTTAAAAAGTTATACATTTGACAGAATCACTATAAACCAAGGCTGGAAGTACTTACAAATAGACTTATTCACTATAGATGGCCTTGCCAATGATTCTACAAAATCATTAAGTTTTCAAAATTGTAGTTAACACATGCAAGTTGCATTTATTTTTTTCCATATTTATTAAAGCAAATTTTCTTTTTAAACCTTTCCATAGTCCCTAAAGGAAAAAGTGTGCATTAAATTTTTTACACTTGATCTTAGCCAAAAGGCAGAGAAATGGTGTGTTAATATTTTTTAGGATTTTATTTATTTATTTTTTGAGAGGGGAAAGGAGAAAGAGAGGGAAAGAAACATCAATGTGTGGTTGCCTCTCACATGCTCCCAACTGTGGACCTGGCCCGCAACTCAGGCATGTGCCCTGACTGGGAATCAAACCAGCAACTCTTTGGTTTGCAGGCTGGCACTCAATCCACTGAACCACACCAGCCAGGACCAGTATGTTAAATTTTTTTTTTTTAATTCCAGCCCTGACTGATGTAACTCAGTGGGCTGGACGTCTTCCTGCAAACCGAAAGGTCCGCAGTCAGGGTACATGCCTGGATTGATGGCAAGGTCCCTGGCTGGGGACATGTGAGAGGCAGCCAATGGATGTGTCTCTCCCTCCCTCTAAAAATAAATACATTAAAAAAAAATTTTTTTAAGTCCAGAACATAAAACTAAGGGCATTTAAAGGGCTATGGAAAATACAAACAAGTTTATAAATGAATTTCTAATCATAATTCCCTATCCAGAGATTTTGTTCTATTTCATTCTGGATTTTTAAATACTCATTTGAAAATTCATGATGAAAATTATCCATATACATTTAAAACAGAAGACATATATAAGAATGTACATGCACACTCTCCCTCTCAGCAACATTCCTGCGCCTTTCCAGTTTCCCCCTTTTCTTCCCCAGGTTCATTATCTTTCTTTGCATTTCCCCGTCTTAAGTTCCAAGGGCCTTTCTTCTGCCTCTGTAACTTGTTTCCTGAGGCTACACGGCCCAGCTGGCTCACTTCTACTATCACTGTAACTTTCTAAATAAACTTTCTCTTACAGTTTGGGGAAAAAAAAAAAAAGAGCCCTGGCTGGTGTGGCTCAGTGAATTGAGCACTGACCTGAAAACCTAAAGGTCACCAGCTGATTCCCATTCAGGGCACATGCCTGGGTTGTGGCCAGGTACCCAGCTGGGGGCATGTGAGAGGCAACCGATTGATGTATCTCTCACATGTTGATATTTCTCTCCCTCTCTTTTTCCCTCCCTTCTCCTCTCTTCCCCTTTCTAAAAGTAAGTAAATAAAATCTTAAGAAAAGAATGTTCATAGCAGTGATGTTTACAATAGCAAAAAACAAAACAAAACTGGAAACAACTAAAGTCACAGGAGAATACATGAACATTAATAAACAGAAGCCTCATTTAAAATAGGGTGGGAAATGTGCTCTCCCTCCCCTGCAGCCCACGCCTTTCCCCTCCCCCGCTCCACAGGTGCATTTTCCTTGCCTCTCTCTCTCTCTCTCCCCTAAGCTCCAAGTGCCCTTCTTTTGCCTCTGTAATTTGCTTCCTTAGCTCATTTCTTCTACTGCCCACTTCTACTTTTGTGATTGTCTAAATAAACTTTTTCCTATAGTTTAAGCCTTGGTTCTGAATTTTTTCTTAGCCAGAACTCAAGTACTGAGGCTGCTGAACCAAGGCCCAGTCTGATCCCACTGGTCTAACACTGGTGCTGTTCTCGCCACCGCCAACATTTGGTACCATGACTCAGATTGACTTGCCATGACTCGGACAGGAGAGAAGAAAAAGAAAGAAAAAGAAAATGGATTGTGAAAGCTAGAAGAGAGAACTCCCATGTATGTGTCACTTAACGCACAGTACTGACCCCAACAGTAAGAGACACATCTTGCCATCTCCTGCATCTCGCACCTCCTGTATCTCCAACAGGAAGTGATACTGAATTGCTTATCTCAGCAAAAAAGAAAGGGTTCCTCCTAGCCCAGTAACAGCTCAGCCGATGAAAAGTCACTATACTCTGAACTTCCAGTTTCCTCCAATGGACTCTTCATTTACAGCACTTCCTCCCAAGTACATAAAAGAGCATTCCTCTGGACTTGAACATTAATGGCCATTAGACCATATGTTCCAAATTGAAATTCTTTGTTGTTCCTTAATAAATTCATTTTGATGGAGAAATATCTGGCTGATTATCTGGTTAAGATCAACAAATACATACAGCAGGATTCCACTCTTAAAGTTCAGAAACTTACAAAACTAAGTGATATTTTCTTAGGGACATATTCAAGCTAAAAGTAAAATTAGGGAGTACAAAATTCAGGATGATGGTTACATTTGAGGGTGAGTTAAAAGTAATGAGTCCAAAGGTCCTTCAGAGGTATTTTACAGTTTTAGTTCTTACACTAGAAATTAGACAATCTTTTACCCTTTCTTAAACTGTACACACATGGTACAGTTGACCCTTGAAGAACACAGATGTTAGGGGTGACAACACCCACACAGTGAAAATATGCATATAATTTCTGACTTCCCAAAAACTTAAATTGTCCCTTGGTATCTGCAGGTGACTGGTTCCAGGATGCATACAGATACCAAAATCTGAGGATGCTCAAGTCCCCTATATAAAATAGAGTAGATCAATGCATACAGTTGGTCTTCGGCATCCTCAGACTCCCAAATGCAGATAAAAAATAATAAAGATATTTATTGAAACAAATCTGTGTATAAATGGACCTGCACAATTCAAACCCATATTGTTCAAGGGCTAACTACATACTATTTGTATGTAATATTCCATAATAAAAATTTAAATACCTAGTAAGACCGATTTCACTCCAGAGGAAAACCATGCCAACCAACTATCTATACTAGTCAATATAGTAGCTCACATTAATCATGAAGAACACATGACATTACATGACATTTGAGGAAACCCAACAGAACAGAAAAAAATAGGTCAAGATGGACCACTGGAAGAACTTACCCAAAGGCAAAACAGTAAAATAATAACGTCGATAGTTTCTTGGAAATTGTGACCATAATTAAAATGACGTATAACGAAACCAATTTTACCATAAGCTACTTGATAAACAAGAATTAAGTTTCTATGGCATCTTTTGGTCACAAAACATCACCAAAATTTTAAAGACAGATTCAAAACACTCCCTGGCTGGTGTAGATCAGTGGATTGAGTGCCAGTCTGTGAACCACAGCGTTCTGGTTTGATTCCCCCATTAAGGCACATGCCTGGATTGCGGGCCAAGTCCCCAGTAGGGGGCGCTTGAGTGGCAACCACACTTTGATGTTTCTCTCCCTCCCTCTCTCTAAAAATAAATAAATAAATGATCTTAAGACTCAAAACACTTCCATTATTAAACAGTGAAATAAATGCGAGCTATACATATATTTAATAAAGATTAAAAAAAAACAAGTAAGAGAGCAATTTTTCAACCCACTTATTCCAGTTCAGAGTTGCAAGTGGTCAAAGTCTATCCCAGTGGCTCAGGGTGCCTAGTGTGACCCAAACCTGGACAGGATAACCTCCCATCACAGGGTGCACCACACACACCCCACCCCCACATGTGCTCAAACTGGGATAATTTAAACAAGTCAATTCACCTAACTGTGCACATTTTTGGGATGTGGGAGGAAACGGGATTACCTGGAGAAAACCCACGCAAACATGGAAAGAATGTGCAAACTCCTCACACAGCAGCCCTGGCTGGAAATCAACTTTTTTCCTTCAATGTTACAACTAAACAACGTTGAACAAAAAGATATTACTCAAAGATCTGCTGTATGAGCTATGTCAAAAATTAGAAGATAACTTTAAAAAATTCTAATTAGCATGCTCAGGGATATTCAAAAGGTCATCATGTCCATAAAAATAAGAATAAACTGCTGTTAAAGAGAGAGTAAATTTTAAAAAGAGGGCAAACACAAACGAGATGAAAACCAGAACATGTGGAAGAAAGAAACAATAAAACAAAATTCCCCTGAGCTTTAGAAAGATAGCCAATAAAGAGAGTGAAACGCTACCAAGTGCCAAACAGGATGAAAAAGAAGACATGCACCTAGACACACCCTATGAAATTCCATAACTCCAAGGACAGTAAGCAAATCCAAAAAGCTTTCAGAGTGCAGTCATGTGCCACATAATGACCTTCCAAAGAACGACAAACTGCATAGATGACAGTGGTGCCATAAGAGTATAATGGACCTGAAAAATTTCTATAGCCTTGTGACGTCATAGATGTTGTAGCTGTCCTAATGTCATAGCCCAATGCATTACTCATGTTTGTGGTGATGCTGGCATTAACACACCTACTGTGCTACCAGTTATATAAATGTATATAGCACATATAATTAGGCACAGTACATAATACTTGATAATGATAATGATAATAAGTGACTGTTACTGGTTTATGTATTTACTACACTACATTTTTATTGCTATTTTAGAGTGTATTCTTTTTACTTGCTAAAAAAAAAAAAAAGTCTGCAGTAAAACAGTATCTTTTTTACGCCAGCATCGGTCTCCTACATTTTGTGTTCTCTTGGTTGAATCATTTTCTACTGTGCTTGTTATAATCTCACATTGTTTTGCACCGTACCATGCTGTACAGGCTTACAGTCTAAGAGCAATAGGCTGTACCACATAGCCTAGGCTGTAGTAGCTAAAACATCTAGGTTTGTGCAGTGCACTCTATGACATTTGCAAAATGATAAAATAGCCTAAGTATGCATTTCTCTTAATGTATCCCGTCATTAAGCAGTACATGACTATATAAAAATAGGTTCCGTTCAAAGAAATGGCAATCAAATGTGAGACGAAGACATTTTTAAAAGGCAAGGACTTAAAGTTTAGCACTCATGCACCCCATATTAAAAATAACAACTTTAGCCCTGGCTGGTGTGGCTCAGTGGATTGAGCACCAGTCTGCAAACCAAAGGGTCACTGGTTCAATTCCCAGTCAGGGCACACGCCTGGGTTGCAGGCCAGGTCCCCAGTAGGGGGTGCACAAGAGTCAACCACATAAAGAGAGTGAAACGCACATTGAAATTTCTCTCCCTCCCTCCCTCCCTTCCTCTCTCTAAGAATAAATAAATAAAATCGTTTTAAAAAAATAACTAAATATTTTAAAAGACAGAAAAATGACAACTTAAAGTATGAGAAACAATGGCAGCTGAGTAAGACCCAGAAGGAGCATAGAAAGCTGAAAAGAAATTAAAAGAAGGCCTGAGTAGACCTTGTTATTTGTACGATTCTCTTCATTCTCTTTGAGGCAGGGGTTCAGTGATAAAGCAACATACTTCCTTTTCCATATGTCCAAAGCACTTCTAGGTTCTAAAGTAAGTAATATTTACTTAATAATGATATCGCAAAAGTGGTATTTATGGAATATAAACATTTAGGCTTAATTTGTACACATAGCATGAAGACTACTTGTTATACAAAACAACAGTATAAACATTATTTACTTTGATAATATAAGAACAATAATATGACTACAAAAACTCAGAAGGAAAAGACTACTAGAAATGGGTAATTTCACAGCAGAGAAGCAAAAGATGCTTTCTAAAGCTGGTTTAACACATTATTGAAAGTTATACTACCAGAATATGAAATTGATAAGTGGTTACATTTTGGGAAGTGAGACTCAGGGTGGGGAGAGAGTAGGCTATTTTTCCCTTTCATAGTTTTCCAACAATGTTCCCATGCCTTTTTGTTTTTTTAAAGGTTTTTGTTTATTTCTTACCTGAGGGCATTTTTTTTTTATTTTATTTTTAGACAGACGGGAAGGAAGGAAGAAAGGGAGAGAGAGAAACATCAATGTGTGGTTGCCTCTTGTGCACCACCCCCTACAGGGGAACCTGGCCCACAACCCAGGCATGTGCCCTGACTGGGAAATCGAACCGGTGACCCTTTGGTTCGCAGGCCGGCACTCAATCCACTGAGCCACACCAGCCAGGGCCCATTGTTTTTAATTAATAGAAAAATCTGTAGTATTCTCATACCTTATTTTCACCTCAATAACCTTAAGTGAGACCATCTCTTTTCCTGTTTCACATATACAGACATACAAGAACAGAGGCACAGGAAAGCTCAGTGATCAACAATGTGAGACAGTATGAAGTGTGACCTCAAGGCCAAGGGCATTGCAGTCCTGAAGCCCACCGCTCCTCGGAGGGTGTTCCCACCTTTACAACCTGGCTTCTGTTTTTCTCTAGACCTGGGACCTGTCAGCATCCTCGGAGCTATCAACATTTGCACTAATGACATGTACGACATGCTGATCTCATAGTTCTACACAAACATCACACAACTGTGTCCACTCCAAATTCATGCTGACCACACTGGTTGTGGCCTCGGGATGGCCTCACTTTCACTGTTGCATTAATTCCTTCCAAACACCCCTACAGCTACTGCTCTACTCTTCTCACATTTCTTAAAACTCTATGCTTCCTCTTTCTGAAGATTCTTTTCCCTTTAATCACACACCAATTTCCTCTCCCTAAATCGTTTTTTTCACACCCTGCCTCCCCCCGCCCCATCTTGGAGAGAGAAGTGTTCCTCCCTCCACTTCCACAGGGCCACAGCCTCCTTCCTGCCCTCAAGCTCACCCTCATCTTCCCCCAAGGGATCTAGTCTGTGCCCGAACTTCCCTGGCCAGCTCAGTCTTTTCTTAGCCTACTTTCTTACTCTCCCCAGGCCTGCAAAGTTTTTTCGGTATCCTCTATTATTAAAAAATAATAATAATAAAGTAAAAAAAATAAGTACTCCTTTGAATCTGCCTTTTTTCTTTCATTCCTTTTTCCCAACTTCAAAATAAGAAGCTTATACTCATGGTTTCTATGTCCTTATCACTTTCTAACCTAGCCTGTTTAGCCACAGGACTGGAACTGACTAATCCAATCAACTCTCTCCCCTCATCTAATTCTCCCTAACCTCTCTACAGCTTTAGCATTGTTGAGTATTTACTCCATAAAAGCAGCACACTGTGCATCCCAGCCCACCTCAGTGATCACGCCAGGCACCCTGGAGGAGTCTTCTGGCTCCTCTAGCTTCCTCAATATAGGCATTCTCCAATTAGCTTCATTGTTTACTTTTCCTTTCAAAGATCTGTTTCACCCTGATGAAGCTCATGAAGATGGTGTCCAAATCCTTCAACTACTCCAGGATATAATTCGGTATTTCTAACTACCTATGGATAGTCTACCTGGGTGTCCTTCCAATGCCACAGATTTTGTCCAAAATTATCCTCATCTTCTCCCCAAACCAGCACCTCAGGTGGTTCTATATGCAGACCATCACTCTCCTGGTCACCCAGGCTTGAAATCTGGGCCATCTTGACACAGCTGCTATGTCAACATCTCACCATCTTTCTTCTCCTCAATGTTTTACGACAGAGAAAGTAAAGATGAACAAGACACGCATGGTTTCCAGCGTCTGGGAGGGACGAAGAGGAACGTAGGCCAACGGTTATAAAGTAATGCGATAAGCAGTACAAAAGATAAACGCACAGGATGCTGAGGCTGCGGTGAGGGACAAGCAAAGGGAAAGGAGGGGAAATCATCCCGTCCCATCACCCTCTCTAAGGCCAAAGCAAGAGCAGCACACGCGCCAAATAATTCGGTGTACACCTCGCGCTAAGAAAATGCAACATCCGAGTTTTCACTGACTCACTATACAGTAGGCATTGATGACTCTCACTATACACGGATGTTCCTTCAATAGTAACTGTCCCAATGAATTTAAAATAGAATTTTTTTGCATACACTTTCATAAACATATACACAGGTCATCTTGGGAATTAAGAGTTAGAAAGAACTACTATATTTTGTCATGTGTAATGTGCGCTTTTTTGCCCAAATTTTTTGAAGGAAAAATAAGGATGAGCATTATACATGGGTAGTACTAATTTTGTATCTATATAAATGTTTTTAATTATTTTATTTATGCTTATGCGTTAAATGTGTAACTCTAGAAAGCAGTAACAATACCCATACGCAAAATAATACCCCTTATAATACAATAAGCAAGTATCTAAATATAAATAAATAAATAAATAATTGAATTTAAAAATTAAAACAAAAGATTTTTTCTTGAAAGTTTGGGCCAAAAACATGGGTGCGCATTATACACGGCAAACTATGGTAGGTTCTCTCATCTAGCCACTCATCTCCCAGAGGCTAGGAAGGTTAAGTAACTTGCCCAGGGTCACAGAGCTTATAAATATCAATAGCAGAAATGGAACCCGAACCCAGTGATCTTTCCCATGTTACCTCACTCACTGCCTCAGCCGTGCCTCTCATCTCAGACACCTTTCTAACTGATTCACGTAAAAGCCAACAGATAGGAGAATCTGACAAAAAGGTTCAAACATCAGGTCACTTCCAAAGTCTTGAACATGGTCTCTTGGACACACGTACTCCTACACAATATAAATGCCAGGAAAACAGGGATCTTGCTATAACTTAGTTCTCTGCAAAAATGAGAAAGACAGAAACTCCTTAGCTTGTTGATGACAAACTGACCAGAAGACTCTTGCTCCATAGGTTCTCCCCAAAATGCTGATAAAATCATTTTTCTTCCCCAAAATAAAGGCTAAACTGGAGTCCTAGTTAACTAAAAGACTTAAGATTTTTGGGGAGTGAGGTAGAGATTCATAGGGTTTTCCCCCAACCCCCATCAGATGTGGGATGGCTTAGAAAAAATGAATTCTAGGTATTGAGCCAACTGTGATGACATCAAGTCCCAATTAGCATATCTTAGTCAACCTCTGATTTCACCTTCTGTCAGAGAAAAAAAAAGTTACTTCTATCTCAGGCGTTTTTTACATTATAATCTTGTCTTCCCAGATAGAGCACTTGAGTGATTATAATGTGCAATTTGCTCCAAGCAAAACCCCTAAAATCTGATCCCTTTCTGAAGGATCCTCTCCTCACTTTATAGGGAACATGTTAAAAATGCAAAATCAAAAACAGCCAAGAACTAAAGTCCAACTTTATCCTGCCCTGTACAGAGGTCAATTTGCAGTAATGGATGGTGGTTAACAGCAAAAGAAAAATATCAGCTTGATTCGTTATTTAATTTCTACTAAAGTCTAGAAGACTATAAAACGCATCCTTACTGCTCTATTTTCCCCTTCAAAAAGGTCCTGAGAAATGTGTAGTCTTGAAGTTGATTAGATGGAGAACAAATAATTCTGAACAAGTGAGAGTTTATTATTAAACAACTGCGAATAAAAAGAAGATGGCCCTGGCTGGTGTGGCTCAGTGGATTGAACGCCAGACTGTGAAGCCAAGGGTCACCGGTTCGATTCCCAGTCAGGGCACATGCCTGGGTTACGGAACAGGTCTCCAGTAGGGGACACTCAAGAAGCAACCACACATTGATGATTCTCTCCCTCTCTCCCTTCCCCTCTCTCTAAAAATAAATAAATAAAATCTTTTTTTAAAAAGTAAAAAAAAGAAAATGGACACTTTAATATTCTTAAAATAAATTCTAGGTAAAACCTGATAACATAAACAAATAGGGTCTTGTTCTTGATGACTCACTGCGACACTGTCACATCCTCTTTCTCACTACTACATCTGCTTCTAAACAAACAAATCATTTAAGGTAACAGGTTGTCAAAAGTTGGGAAATCAGTTTCCTGTCAAATGAATCAGAAATAAATCACTTGAAAACCAAGTTATTCTGTTTCACTCAAGTTTCTGTTCATTTTATCTCAAAGAGGAAAAAGTGAGCCTCATGCACTGCCTTTCCTTCTCCCAACTTCCCTAGGAATCCAAGGACAACCTCCTGCTGTTTCTGGGGCAGAATGAACCCGCATTCACGGTGGTGTGTGGTGTGTGCTGTGTGCGTTCCCTTCTCTCAGCTCACGGCCACTCCCTACATGTGCATCTCAGACTAGAGGGCTCTTGTCTCACCTCTTACACATCTTCTCTGGGGCACTCTTACCTCATCTACCCTTTATGTCACTGACCACAACCTTGTGTGTGTGTCTGCAATTATATGTCTATGACTTTCCACGGAAGCACAGCTGCTTAAATAGGGGTGGCTTTTTTCTTTGTCTTCACAAAGCGTTTTTCAAGGATACATACATGACAATTTATTTTTAACCCAGAGAATACTCATAACACCATCAGGAGAGAACTCCCTTAACTTCCTCCTCTGCCTATAAATGTATGCCTCTGCTCCAATCCTTTCCTCCTCTCCTTCTGTTTCAGCAGAAAAGGAGTCACTCCTGGTATCCTGGATAATCATTCAAAAGTGCCTGGAAAAGCAAACCTTCCTGACTTGCAGAGACCACGTTCCATCACATCCTTTCTACTCTAGACCTTCAGCCCTTCCTCTCTAAGGCCTCTTACCCTTCCCCTACCCCCCACAAAGGAACATGGTCAAGTCTCTCCCCACTTAACATGATTCATTAATTCAGCCATCAAATACTCATTGAGCTCTTTCTACCCTGGAGATAAAGTGGTGAATAAAAGGCAGCTCCTGTCTCCATGAGACTGACTTTCTAGTGGGGAGAAAAAGAAGAGATGAGTGTATTAACATCCTGGCTACTAGTTCTTTCTCCTTTCACTTCATGCAGCCAGCCTTGAAAGAGCAGAGTACACTTCCTGTCTCTATTTCCACTTCCTCTTCCGCCTTGGATGCCTTACCCGACTCCTGACCAGCTTACAGTCCCCTACTGCAGTCAAACAGCTCAGGCAGAGGTCACCACCATGGGACCTCCTCTACTTGTACATCTCAAAGGCATTTCTCACTCTTAGTTAAATTCTGCAGCAACCGGCACTTCTTAAAATTACCAATTGCTTTGCTCTTCTCCTCCTCCTCTGGCCAAACATACTTCTCTGACACTTTTTCTCAGCTTCCCCCTTAAATGGTGGCACTTCCGGAGCTCGATGTTTAGCCTATGTCACACAGTAGACTCCCCTCGGACCACAAGTCATGCCCACGGCATCCACCGTCAGTGATGCCTACCCAGGAACGCTTCAGGACAGGCCTTCCTAAAGAGCTCCACACACACACAGCCAGCTGCCTGCTACGGATCTCCACTTGCATCACCCAAAACCTTTCAAATTCAGTAACGCTGAATTTATCTCCTCCCACAGCCAAAACCGCTCTTCTTCCTCTATCCCTGTATTAGGAACTGGTGCCATCTTCCTCCCAAGATGCTAAGCCGGGAATCTGGGGGTCAACCCAGGTTCTGCTATCACATCATATGCCTTCTTTCTTCTCCACACTGGTCTCATCAATTCTGCCTCCTTAAACACCTCTTTCCATTCCCTCTTCCCTAATCCCACTGCAAAGACCACCAGCTCATTTCAGTAGCCTCCTTCTAAGTCGCCCTGTCCTGTCTTGCCCTCTTGCCCTGTTTTGCTCTACTTAGGGCTACTTTGCACTGTAGTCTATGCGAATGTGCCCCTTGGTGGTGTGACACAAAGCCTGAAACCATCCTCCTCTAGGGACCAAATACAGATGTCATCCACTCCAGCTTACAATTCCCCAATGGTTCCCCATGACCTATGTAGATGCTCTTTATATTACCTGAAGAAAGTAATGGGGGATGGAGGGTCTAGAAGAGGCAAAGCCTGAAGAAGCCAGCCAGTAGGGCAAAATGTGTTATTTTTAAATTTTAAAATGTGAGGTTATATTGTTTCTTAGATTTTAATTCTGCATTATAATATATTTATGTTTTAATATAGCAATAATTTTCCCAAAATTCAATTAAATGCATATTCCAAGAAGCTGTACCATGTTTATCCAAGAGCTCTAAGTACCCCTGGCACATCCACGCAAACCCCCACTAGGAGGGACGCAAGGAACTACAGGTTAAAATGGAAGATTCCGAGGCTCACCCCTGCCACGCTCTCAGCCCACCTGTCCGGGCTTCTTGGACCTACTAAGCTTACCCTTCGTGCTCTCATGGTGACTAAATCATAACTGCCCAAACATGCTACAAGTATTCGCAAATCCATGCCTGTCTCCAAACCTAAAGTATCCCCCTCCCTTGTCTGTCTTCTCATCAAGCTCCTATTCAACTGTTAACTCTGAGCCTAAGAGCCTAAGTGATACTACTTCAGGGACTCCTTCCCACAACACTGCACAGGATACGGTTTTATGAATGTACATTAATGCCCTTCACCTGAGCACCCTCAATATTCGTACATGCATTTTTTGACATTGATTATGCAGTAAAGATACTGTTTACAATATCTTATCTCCGCAAATAACTACAAAAAACTGTCATGCTCCGTCCCTCCTAACCACAGTCAAACTTACTAAAAGTTGCTTTGTTTTTGAAATTCCTCCCATTCATTCCTTAACCCATTATAATCCATCCAGCTTCCAAATGCCACGCCACTGCATTAAAACCACTCTCACTAAATTCATAAATCACCTTGTGGCTAAGTCCCATGTATTCATCTTAATCCTTACCAATCCTGATTGCCTTCTCTAGCTTTCTTGTTAAACTCCAGCCACTTCTCCCTAAGTCTTTGCTGGCTTTCATTTCCTCTGCCCATGTCAGCATACCTTAGGGGTCTCTCTGAAATACTTCTCTGTGTTCACTCTCAGCCCTCTTTCCTGGGTGACCTCACCTATTCTCATGGCTTTAGCTAAAATCTGTTTTAGATAAATCTGGAAACCAAATCTGGGTTCACATACCCTGTTCAGTTACTCTATACACTAATGACAACTTCTGCATGAAGTTTGGGGAACAGAAAATAACACAGCAGCACAGTAGCATAACAAAAACTCACAGTGCTTACCATGTGCCAAGTACTGTTCTAATCACTAGTTTTTCATATATTAGCTGATTTAGTTCTCACATCAATCCTATAAGGTAGATACTATTATCCACATTTTACAGATAAGGAAACTAAGACAACTAAAACAAGGGAAAAAAAGGAGGAAAGAATTCCCACCTCTAATGAAAAACTCCTTTTTTTCTACAATTGTAAGAAAACGTTAGAAGACAGTCACCTCAGATTAAGGATTCTGAGCAATTTGCTTCTGGCAATGGTGATCTTCTGTCAGTTAACACTTAATAATCATCTTAGTAATGTTTTCAACAGGATAATCTTTTTAATCATGTTAATTTTCATCTTTAGTGAAATAATCTTAATTATTAAGATGTTTCACTAGTTCTATTCCCCACCCACAAAAATAAACATGAAGTTCATGGTAGAATAATAAATAAGTATTTGAGACTTTATTGTATTTATCCTGTGTGCAAAATTACAATAAACTTAGCATGTGAACAATACCTTGGACATAGGTAGTCAAACAGGCACTTGAAAGAAAACTAGTATGCTGTGCGTGTACAGCTGGATGTATTATAGGTGGCCTACGAATGTCCTCAAAAGTCTAGGTGGCCACCCTGGGCAAATGCTAGGATAGGTTGGCCAAAGGTCTGCTTTAGTTAAACAAACCCAGTATTTACTATCTGGCTAAATATTTCACTTCCCTGGTTTTCCAACACTTTGCAAAAGATGTAATGTGGCCAAGGAAAGATACTGGCAAACCAGAAATGGGAAATATTTAGCTCTTCCCAACCAAGACAAACCAGTTAAACTAAAATGAACGTTGCTGACAATATCTGGTCTATAGAAAGACCCACCCCAGTAGCCTACACCTCAGATCCTGTGGGTAACACATCTGGGTAAGACAAAGGAAAAGGGGAATCGACCCATGGGCAAAGTACAAAACAGAAGGGGCATCCGTCCCTCTGTGCAGGCACAGGCACTGGGTGGAGCGGCTCCGCCTCTCATACAAGCCTGTACCAGGCTTCTGTTAAGTATTTGCATAATAAATATCAGCTGAACTGAATGAGCAAAGTAGCCAGATAGGCTGATGAAATAGGAAGTTGTCACATTATCTGGCTATAAAAGTCACATGGAAAATCAGTGGGCTCAAATAAACAGGTGAAGGAAACAAAGGAAAAACAAACTTTAGAAACTAACCAAATGCCAGGAAACATGGGCCCCTGAGTTCCAGCCCTGGCCAGCTTATACAGGGGTCTCTTTTCCTTCCTGGCAGAGACCCTGGGGACAGAGTCTGTACTTTGTAAAGCTGCCACCAAGTAAGGAATCCCACTGGAATCTTCTCCCTGCAAAGTCCATCTGTTCACTGAGCAAGTGTCTACTGAGAATCTTCTGGGCTGGGCCCTGGGCCTCCAGCAAGAAACAAGGCATCAATGTCTCTGCTCTTGCAGAACTTAATCTTACTACTGTAGAATCAGCTAATAAACGAATGCATGAACACAGTGGTATGAAGTAGGAAATTTTTTTAAAAGGTAAGAAAAGGTAGGTGAGATGGAGAATGATGGGAGAAGTTGCTCACTTAAACAAAAACTCTAGCCCCAGCTGGGTGGCTCAGTTGATTGGAACGCTGTCCCACACGCCGAAAGGCTGTGGGTTCGATTTCTAGTCAAGGCACATGTCTGGGCTGTGGGCCTGGCCCCCGGCTGGAGGCATACAAGAGGCAACCAATCCATGATTCTCTCACACATCAGTGTTTCTCTCCCTCTCTTTCTCCCTCCCTTCCCCTCTCTCTAAAAATAGACTTAAAAATTAAAAATAAAAAAGTAAATTGGTGGAGCTGCTTTGAAAAACAGTATAGAGCTTCCTCAAAAAAAATAAAAATAGAACTGCCACACAATACAGCAATTCTACTTCTGGGTATTTATTTGAGAAAAAAATGAAAACACTAATTTGAAGAGGTGTATGCATTCCATGTTCACTGCAGCACAATTTACAATAGCCAAGATATGAAAGCAACTTACGTGTCCACAGACAGATGAATGGATAAAGAGTGATACATATATATAAATACAATATTACTCAGCCATAAAAAAGAATGAAATCTTGCCATTTGTGACAGTATGTATGAACCTAAAAGGGTACTCATATAACTGAAGTAAGTCAGAGAGATAAAGACAAATACCTTATGTACGTGGAATCTAAAAAACAAAACAAACTGGTGGTTACCAGAGGAGGAAAGTGCTTGGAGTCACAGTCAAAATAGGTGCAGGGGATTAAGAGGTACGAGCTTCCAGTATTAAAATAAGTCACAGGACTGTCATGTACAGCATAGGGAATAAATATGGTCAATAATATTGTGGTAACTTTGCTTTGTGATATATGGTAACTAGACTTAACTGTGGTGATCAATTCACAATGCAGACAAATATCAAATCACTGTGATGTACATCTGAAACCAACAGGATATTGTATGTCAGTTATACTTTAATTAAAAAAAAAAAGATGGACTCTTTAAATACTTTTTGTCAGCTGCCACAATGTTAAGCCCTGTCTGTATAGGGCACTGAAAAAATACTGTAAGAGGAAGGGGCTTTTCTTTCTGGTTCCTGTGTGTTCCTCTTGGCAGGATAAATAGAATTATCAAGAACTTCAGTATTTCTCATGGCCTATGGAGTACCAGCCAACTCATTTTAAGATCTTCTCTAATTTGAGACATTTAGAAAGACGGATGGCTTAAGTTCATGAAACTTTCATGTTTTCATATTATTTTTCCTATGTATACCAGGATTGGGCATTTTATTATGTTTGCTCATCCTTATTTGAATGCTAATACCATACCGCTTTGAGTATAAGTGATTTTAGAATTTGTTTTAATATGCAGTAAATCAAGGATCACCTCAGTATTCTGTTTCTAAATGTTCTTGGCTATTGTAAAACATTTTTTCTTCCATATGAACAATGAAACCATTTTATCTAATTCCCCACCTCCAAAAGAAACTTCCCCTGGAGTTGTAACTGATTTCCATTACATTTTTATATATTTAATTTTCCCATCCAGGAACATGATATGGCGTTCCATTTTTTCAGCTCTTGCTTTTACATCCTTGAGGTTGTACAATTTTCTTCACGCAGATCCTTTACCTTTCTTGTGATATTTATCTTTAAGTATTGTGTCATTTTAACATTATTATAAACTAATTATTTTCCTCCTCACCAAGACAGTTCATTCACCTACTTCCCCCCTCAACATCCCAATGATACCAAAGATGCTTTCACCTCCCACCCACTCCCACCCTACCCTGTCCCAGAACACCTGAGCTTTGTTGATATCACTAAGAATATTTCATTCAGACAAGTCAATTCTCTCTTACAATGTCTCTTCTATTTCAAAGGCCCTTAACATTTATATTACACATTTCCTGTCACTCTCAATAAATATAATTATATATTTACCATATACAATATCTACATACCCATATATCAAAGTCCACTGTCCATCACTATTTCCTCTCCTTCGCCTATTTTGGGGTTTCTATATTATCTGTTTGACTAAAGTATGTTGCTTAGAGTGGAGCCTATGGGTGATAGAATCTCTGAGCACTTGCAAACTTCGATGGGGCTTTCTTTTCCCTGAAAGATAAATAACATTTAGAATCTAGGATTCTTGGAATGTAGGCCTTTTCTCTACATAGCCTGCAGATGTTTCTTATACCATCATCAAAGTTACAGTATTACAAATAATCTGTCATTTTGTTGTTGTAGTTTTAACTTTATGTTCCTATCTACGAGCTTTTAGGGGCTTTTTCCTTTACCACTGATTTCAGAATATGCCTTCAGAAAAGGTGTGTGCCTTTTCTCATTAATCTTGCCTCAAACACAGTGAACTCATTCAATCTGCAGTCTTTTTCAATTTGCAATCTCTCTTCAGCTGAAGAAATTTTTCTTTTATTACTTACTTCTCTTTCTAAAATTCTTATTATTTGCATTTAGGCTTCCTGGATCTATTCTCTAAGTCCTCCAACTTTACCTTCATGAGTTTCCCTTCTAACTCCTGGTATTTTTGTTCTAAGTTTTGAAATTGTTATTTTACTTGAACTGAATTCCAAAAAAAAAAAAAAGAGCAGCAGAGACGTGCTGAGGCCGCCGCCTTCCCACAGCCGCGTCAAATGGGACCAAATGCTGTCTTGTCGGTCAAGCAGAAAATAAAAATGCTTCTAAGTGCTCAAAAGACAATTACCTAAAAGAATGTTTTTTAACCCCAGTTATTTGTTGAGAAGTTACTAGATTAAAAATAAATAAAAAGACGTTAGTTACTAGATTGAAAGCTCCTTGAAAGCAGGAAATCTGCCTTTTAGGTACCTCTCCCCTCTCACTAGATCTTGTAAATAAATGTGCTCAATATATCTATATTGATATATTCAGCACCTTAGAAGTTCCAAAAGGTAGAAGATCTTGTCATTACACTCAAGGAACCTAAAGTCTAACTGAAGAGGCCAAAGGGGAAAAAAAAACCCATAAAAAACATAACATACATAAACTCAAATAGTGGAAGTGTTACACTGTGTTACTAAATACAACAATACAACAATAGTCTAAAAACAGAAGAGATTAATATGGACTAAGTCTGTGGGTTTTATGTTGAAGGTAGGCCCCGAAACACAGGTAAATCTGAACAGCAGAAAAGGCAGTCCTTACAAAGAAAGCACTGCAGAGGCACAGCGATGGGAATGCGCCCGTCAGGAAAGAGCGAAGAAGCAAGTCTGACGATAGCAGAAGAGTCTGTTAGATACTGGCAAGGAAATAAGAACCATTTAGATTCATTCAAAGTACTACTCTGAATAAGTACTCAAAGCACTTACGGTCCAGGATGCTGTCTGCTGTCCTCAAGCAGCTTACAAAGGGAGATAAGAATATTTAGGCAAATGAAAATTTTATAACTTTAAGATAATCTGAAAAATAGCTATAATATAGAAGTAACACTGAAGAGCGGATCTCAGAGAACCAACTACAGAGGAGGCTGTTTTTTGTTTTTAAACAGGAAGTTCATCTTCTAGTATTTCCCTTGGTCTCCTTGAAGAAAAACAATGCTATGGAGAGGAAAACTCATACCTATGATTTTTCTACATGTTCAATTCAAAAATGAAAGTTTCTCCAAACCAGAAAGGAAGTCCAATAAGGTTAGAATGACAACTCTCTAAAATTTTAAGACAGGAAAAAAATATCTGTAATTAGGTACAGTGACGGACGGATGCGAACTAGGCTTATTGGGGCAATCACTCCGTAATACACACAAATACTGAATCACTGTGTTTGCACACTTGAAACTAATATCATTGGATGTCAACTGCACCTCAATTTTTAAAAAATTTTAAGCCTGTTTGCCTCAGTCACAGATTTACTAAACAAGAAAGTATCAGAAGCTTCTGCCTAATGATGTCGACTAGGTTCATTTTTATAAAGAAGATTCAGGGACAAGACCAGTCATCACCACCACCAGTTCATGCCTGATCTGAGTTAAAGCCCACAAGTTCCAGTCTGTGAATTACTTGAGATAACATAATCCAAAGTCCTTAAAAAGAAAGAAAAATCCTATAGATGCTTTAATTTATCCCTAAAAGCAATAGTCCTCTGAAAATAAAGAGCTATCAGAGCACTATCCCTTCACAAAATAACTCCAAGAAAAATCAAGTACATGTCATTTACAGAAATATTTACATTAATTTATACATTAATTAAAATTAATAATTAAAATTCATTAAAGTTAAAAATTAAATATCCTAAGGGGGGGAACAATGACAGCAGTAAAACCTCCTTCTTAACCAGAATGTAATCACAATCCTATATCTGTGATCCAGAAGTTTAAGTCAGTGTACGCCAAAGATTTTTCGAAGACGCCAGACCTATGGAGTTTCACTTAGGGCTGTCCTGTGAAACATCCAAAATATTTTCCTCCTGGGTTTTCAGTTTCTCATCATCTCCATCTCAACGCAAGGAAGAAAATTTCATATCAGAACATAAGCACATAAAATTATCTTGCACTGTCTAAGTAGGTCTTACAGGATTTTACCCAATATTTTTTGTTCTTTTAAAAAATAAAAGACTCCGCATCTTGTGAGAAGCTAGGTTGGCATGAAAGAAACTCTCCTAATATGTTTTAGCGTTCTGATCTCCCTGGTTCTGGCAAAGCAAGGTCAAAAATAACCAACCTCACTCCTTGCCCTGGCTGGTGTGGCTCAGTTGGTTGGAGCGTTGTCTCGTAACCCAAAGGTTGTGGGTTCGATTCCCGGTCAAGGCACATACCTAGGTTACAGGTTCAATCCCTGGTCCGGGCACTTACGAGGCAACCAATCGATGCTTCTCTCTCGCATCGATGTTTCTCTCTCTCTAAAAGCAATGAAAAAAATGTCCTCAGGTGAGGATTAAAATAATAATAATAAATAATCAATCTCACTCCTATTTCTATTTCTCTGAGAACAGCATAGGACATTTCATTCTTTTCCCTCCAGGGAATCCCACCTTCAGAACACCAAAAGACAAAAGCTGTATCTTAAGAAAAGCGGGGCCTGATAGTTAAAGAGGAAGAGAATTTTGCCAAAACTACTTGAAACATGATTCAGGGAGATGGAGGAGAATGGCAATGTGGAAACGCTGTGGGGTTTGGAGCCAAGCTGACTTGGGTTCCAACCTCAGCACACTGGACTTTCAGGCTTCACGTTTTTTAACAAGTCTCTACAAAATGGAAATCACACACCTATCTTTAGGAACTGTTGGGATGAGAAGCACATTTCAAAGACTTGCCCAAAGCCGTATGGTAAGCAGCAGAAGCAGGACGTGACCCCGGTTCTAAATGACTCAGGTCCAGCGTTCTTCCCCTCTGCCATTCATGTCAGAATGTGACTTGGAGGTAGGGAGAAAAGTAAAGACCAGGCGGTGTGTTACGACTGGGCAAGGCTTGGCACACACTGCACTCCTCAACGTTCAGGCTCTTTTCGCTAGCTCAGTTACCTCACCATCATGATCACAGGAGCTATTTATTCAGCACCTACTTACAGGTGGGGCAAGGTATATAAAATACTAAATACAGGGTCTGTTCCATAATAAGCACTCAAAAATTGATGCCTACTTATACAGAGATCTTAACTTCTTAAGAGAGCTTAGGAAAGGCTGGCTTCTTACAGGAAATTGAGTGGAACACAAGTTAACCAGGCAGAAAAAGGAGAAAGAACACACCAGAGTGGGCATTTCTCAAAGAAAGGCACCGTGTACAAAAGCAAGGACGTGGGAAAACACAGTGCATTCAGGGAAGTACAAGTCAATCGGCACGGCTAGAAAAGAGAGAAATACATGGGAGGAGCAGGAGATGGGGCTAAGGAGGCAGGCGGGCAGGCCCTGGTACACAAAAGATGCTTGGATTCCATCCTGTGGATGGGAGAAGCTAAAGAAAACTTTTAAACAGGGAAAGGGACACAGCTAGGTCCGTGTTTCGGAAGGAGCATTCCATCAAAGAACAGAGAGGGATGGGATGGGCTGGAGGAAGTAGAGACTTAGGGAAGGCACACAGGGTAGGAGACCGCTGCGATAATCTAAGCACGAGATGGTAAGAGCCTCAACGAAGACAGTGTGAATGGAGGGAAGGAAGTAGAACCAACAAAGTCAGTGATCCATTAGAATTGAAGGATGACCCCAATTTTTTTACCTGGATAAGGGGACATTCTGAATTAAGACGTATTTGCGGAGCGGGTTGAATTAAGGAGTACAGTTTTGGACTTAACTCAGTTACAGCTGTCTAGGGGAACCAAGGGGAGGTCTGGAGCAGAGGCGTCTGGGCTAGAGATACAGGCGAGGGAGTCATCTCACAGCCATGACAGCGGGAGCCCTGGGCAAGGGTGAGGTGACTCAGCAAGTGTACCTGAAGTGAGAGGAAGGTTAATGACAGATATCAGGAACACCCACATTAAGAAGAAGAGAGAGAAAAAGAAGCCCAAGAAGAAACAGTTAGGGAGACGGGGAAAAGTGATGTTATAAAAGCTAAAGAAGGGGAGAGTTTTATAAAGATAATGATCCACAGTATCAAATGCTGTAGAGAAAAATGCTGTATCTAGTGGGTAGTTTTCAGTCTGAACATAGAAGTCATTGGTGGCCTTGCAGACAATTGTTTGAGAGGCTTGAGGAGGCAGAGCAATGGACTGAGTAGTGAGCAAAGGTAAGAAGTAAGATAAAGGAACTGTAGCCTACACCTTCCAGGATCAATGAGGAGGAGAGAGTGTGCGCACAGGAGAGCAATCAGATTCCACTACAAGATGTGGGAAGCTGCTGCTTTTAAGATGGGGAAACTTCAGCATATTTATTACGGGCTGAAGGAAAGGAGCCAAGAGCCAAGTGTTAAGTGAGAGGCTAAAGATGAGAAAAGAGACAAAGACAAAAGACTATGAATGAATAGATCAATCAATGAAGTATGCTCCCAAGATCCCAGAAGAGAAGAATATGGGACTGAGACCACAATCAGAGGGACAGACTGTTGAAGAGGAGGGGGATATTTCGTCCTCTGAGAAAAGAAGGAAAAGGGATAAGGGTGGGAACTGATACAGATAAGTTTGTGAGTGCTGAGGAGGGAAGCGGAGGGAGTTTGGCTTTCCTTACAAGCTAGTGAGAGTGAAAGGTGACAGACTTGGTTCTTAACTTCGCTTCACAGTCCTCCTTAAGAAAGTGATGAAAGCTGTAGACTCTGTCCCCCAAAAAGACACATAAGCGCTCACATTCAATCCATGCATCCACAGATTCCGTCAGCTGTGAGGCTACGGAATTCCAGAGAAATGGCCTTTCCCAAGCACTCTTGTGCACAGAAGAGCACCACGCAGGAAAGCAGCTTATTCATTAGAAGCACAGATACTTGAAAACCCTCACCTAAGCCTCAGTGACTCCTCTATCACCAAAAAGAGATGGTCTATTTGTATACAAAAGCACTGACTTAGGCTCTCTAGGAACACTGATACAGGAGACTATCTTGCCTTTAGAAAACACAGAATGTAAAGACAATGGGTGACAGCCTTGGATTTAGCAAGGGTTTTAGATAAAAGCAGTATTTTTAAAAAGATGAAACATAAATCTCGGAGGTGAAGGGAGACAAAAATTAAGCCCTTAAATCTAGAGATAAGGGACTGAAAATTGCTGGTGGTAAGTACAACTCAAAGGAAAAGTGGATGAGAACTTTTCAAGGAGGAACCGAAAGGATTTGTTCCCTAAGCACGAATGGAGGACTAAGTTATTTTCAACCCATGTGCCTCCAGAATTTTTAAAACATTCAATACCTGACTATTTAGTCACGGGCACTGGCCTCTTTTCCCTTAGATTGTCAAATAAAAAACAAAAAAATGACAACAGCCAACACAAGAATAGCCATCTGGTGTGAATAAATCAAAATTATACCTAATTTTTTTGCTGGATTGCCCAAAAATGTTTGGTTTTGGTGTGCTGCAGAATTTTAGTAATTAGCTTACATGTGCCATGAGATGAAAAAGGTTAAACATAGCTGGACAAAGAAAGAGTCGAAAGCTATTTGAAGGTTCTAAGCATCCACAAATGCCTTTTCATAGCTTATAGATGCTTGAGTCTCAGAAATCACGCTTACTTTTCAGAGTCATCTGCCAGAACCTAAAGGCTCAGAAATGGACACATGCCAGACATCTGTATGAAACAAACCAGCTACTCTGCTCTGCTCTAGTCAACTGCTTGCAGTGACCCAACATGTGTTGAACTAAGGGTAGAGGGTGCCGACAGGAGCAACTGATGATGGAGTGAAGTCTTTTAAAAAATATAAACACAAATCGATTCTATTCATTGCTTCATATATAACCATACTCTGCTAAGTAACATGACATTAAAACAGCCAAGTCACCACACATCACTATCAGAAATAAAGATTACATGTACCAAGCGCTACATGTACGCCACACATTACACTCCACTTTTCTCCTGTTATCTCATTTTAAACCTCCTTAAGCTCTACTGAGATTGTTGTTCCTTTTTGTTCAAGTGTCGAAGCACTAAACCCAGGGTGGTTACGCAGTCTGCGCAAGGTCACAGAGCTGGTAAGCCATAGGCCGGGACTTGGACCCAGGCCCACCGCATGCCAGTCTGTGTCTCTCGAATGATTACACCAGCCTGCCCTACGCCAAAATCAAATCCCTGGGACAGGCCAAGTCACTACAACACGGTGGCTAAGAGCACAGGCATGGGAGACTGACAGACAAGACAGAGACTGTATGTTTCAATTCAAATCAAAATGAAATGAGCAAAAACTTACTGCAGTCCTAAAACAATACAAAGGAAGAAACAATTGGGAATTATTTAAAGAAGTTTAAGGTACAAATGACCTCACCTCTGTAGGAGCTTACATTGAGGTGAAATAAAAGGTAATTTAAATTATTATAAAATATATGACTGGCAAAAATGATATAAACTGTAAATGCTGTAAGGTTTGAAGGAACAGGGTTCAAGGTGGTCAGGGCCGGTTTTATTAATAAGGTAGTACTTCAGCTGGACTCCTACAAAGAACTGTGAGAAATTCTGCATGCTGGCAGGATTGAGCATTTCAAAGAGCATTCCTGAATTAATCATGAAGGAGACCATAGAAAACTGTAGTAATTATAACACAAATACAGTGTGAAGACTCTTTTAGCCAATCATCTGAACTACCAACCCTGAGGTGCCAACCTTACAGAGGCTAGGAAAAAAAGTAGCCTCCAAGGACCAGGCTAGGAGTGAGGTTTCTCTTCTTCAAAAACCCAGCGCAATGCTACAGGACTGTCAAACGACAAGATTAATTTTTCACAACACACTCTGGAACTAAGGCATCCAAATAAGTGCTCTCCTTTACAGTAAGGTGAATCATTCTTCCAACGGACAGAATTTGTCACCACTTCACTTCTGGACCTGCCCTCAAAACCATTTCACAATCATTCTAATTTTTTGACAGTCATGACTAAAAACCAGTTCATAATCACTCTAATTTTTTCAATCACAAGTAGTTTGGACTCCAAAAGAACATCAACCAGCTTTTCTCTAACCTGACTCCAGGTAATCATAAAATGAACATCCACCCTCAAAGAATTACAATTTGCCACCACAAGGGTTTTCAAAACAATGTGCCACAAGCTCTGACAACAATCCCGAAAGACAAGTTCCAACAAAAGATGAGTACAGCCCACCAAAAATAAATACATGCAAGTTTTCAGAGGGTACATCACTTAGATAAGGCCTAGTTTGGGTTATTTAAAAACCCGCACCTGCTTTTCTTAATGCTCCTAGCATCAGGTATGACAACTGCTTAGACAGTTTTCTCATAAAGGTATGTCCTATGAATCCATGACTGCGCTACAGATTTGGGGGGAAGTGGCCCACCGTCCCATTGTAAGAAAAGCAAAAGGGATTTGCCTGTTTCCTGGTGGTTCAATCCTCCTTGTCAGTTTCTGAAATTGTGAAATACCATCCCTCGCCAGTATCTTACCCTTTTCCTTTTTAACTCCCCCACCTCTTCCCCAGTCCGCAAGAGGATTCACTTCAACTCCCAGGCCTTGGCCATCTCTCATCTCTCCACCTTCAAGGTGGACCCAGTCCACGTTTTAAGGGCTGCCGAGGCATGTGAAGAAACAGATAGGAGAAAGGGAGGATGTGACTGTGTTTGTTGTGTTTGTGCTCAGAGAAGTGTTCAAACAAGAAAAGGGAGGATCCCTTCCTGTTAGTGTTATTTTATCTTAAATACCTTTCCAGTTGTCATCTTTGGACTGTTCTCAGACACTGAAAAACTTGCATTCCTTCCGACAGGCCACAGAAGTATGGGATTTATGTCCTCCTTCCCTTCACACATAGGACTGAGCTGCACGAACTACATGAAAGCCTCCCTACCCGCCTGCCAACCCAGTGTCATATTTAGAGCGCTCTGCTGCTTCTTTACAACGACAGAGCAGAGAGCTTCCTCTTTTCTTAGAAGGCAGCCTCTACAGAGCTCCATCGTGGGCTCAAGTGCGCACTGTTTTGTTGGTATTTTTAAGTGATTTCCCTACCAGACGAGAAGCTCCTTGAAAGCTAATACAGTGCCCTGCTCACCTCTGTACCCCTAGCACGCAGTGGGCACAAAGTAAATGCCTGGCTCAAATACATGAATGATAGATTTGAAAGAGCGTTCAGGAAGAGAATCAACCAGACTAATTGGAATTGTAGCATACGACTGTTTTGTAGCCTTTCCTCAAAGTAAAAATTAGAGTTAACAGCTTGTGCAATCAATAACAGTAAAGATATTAAATCATTCGATGGTAAGAGATGCCATAATTACATGGCAGCTTAGGATGATGGCACTTACTACATGAGCTACTTTAGACAAAACACTTTTCTGTGTCTGTTTTCCCCTCTGTTAAGCCAAAGAGGGCGGTGGAGGGTGGGGGGAAGCGGGGGAAGGCACCCTGGCTGCTATGGCTCAGTGAATTGAACACCAGCCTGTGTACCAAAAGGTTGCTGGTTCAATTCCCAGTCACGGTGCATGCCTGGGTTGCGGGCCAGGTCCCCAGTTGGGGGGGCGTGCGAGAGGCAACCAATCGATGTTTCTCTCCCCCTTTCTCCCTCCTTCCCCTTCTCTCTGAAAACAAATAAATAAAATCTCAAAAAGGGAGGTTGATAATATCTATTTACCTAATCATGAAGTCGTAATGAAGCTCAAATGACGTGATACATTAAGATCATTACATAAATATACTGCATTATCAGGCATATTTAAACAAATAATTCTCACTGTTAGTGTTATTTTATGTACATACACTTGACTAAAACATACGAATAAAGTTCAGACAAAAGAGCCTACTGCCAAACATATAATAAATAAAATAGTATATGAGGATCATGAAAGTTTTTTCAATCACAGGGATTTTTGTAGAAAAGCTCCTGGCTATGTGTAAGTTAAATTTTAAATGATTCTGCAGAGAGTTTCAGGTGATTTGTTTTGGTGCAGAAGCAGGAGGTTTTAACCACCAAGTCCACGCTGACCTGCCTGAAGCGCCAGCCACGGCACTGGGCTCTGCACCGAGCTCTGCGGCAAACAGCCCGGGGAGGCACAAACCTGCGTCTCAGCACGGAGTTGGCTGATCTATCACCAAAGCCTGCAGCTGAAAATACAGGCAAGCACAAAGATAATTCTTTAACAGTAGACAGCTCAGACGAGCGCTATAATTAGGACCAACGATAGCCTCGACCTAAAAAGAAAATGAGTAAAATCAAGGAATGAGTGCACCAAGGCCAGCAACATGTGATAAACACGTAACTTAAACGCATTTTCTCTTTTTAGAAGAACAAAGTACTTTTGTCTGAGCAGTAACTGTAGTGAAAATGTAAAACAAACAAAGGTTGGTTCCAAATACGGTACAATCATCACAAATAACACCATGCTATAGATTTGGGGGCTGTTGGGTTGTTTCAACTTGACTTGAATTCCTAAAAATATCTACCTACTTCTCCAGCAACCCTTCTCTGTACTTTAAGCAACAGCAGAACAGATGGCCAAGCTGCTGACACTGCAGGCCCAAGGCTTTTCGGCTGCATTGTTCCAGTTACCCATTGCTTAAAGAGGTGAAATACCAGATAATATAGTATAAACCTAAAAGAAACCAATGGGAGCTAAGTCATATGCCACCCAAAACAATCCTGCACTGGAGGGCAAATCATGCATTTGTCCCTAAAAATGTTTAAGCCTTGGTATTCGCAGTTTGTAGGAGTCTGACACCTTTCTGAAGGAGAGAGAGGTGAGCTAATCACTGTGAGTCCTAGAAACAGTTCCTCAGAATCATCTCTAGAAACACCCAGAGATGTAAACAATAATCAGCTGGAAGCAGAAATATCAAGAATAAGAAGCTTCCAGGATTTCCCTCTAGGTGTAAAAGCGATCAACCTATTTTTAATCCTGTTCTGGCGCAAACATCCAGCCAAACCTCTCTCCTTCTGGCTAATCAAAGATAGCTGATTTGTTACTATCAAGTAACTGTTTTGAACATCAGAACTCAAAGGAAGTCATCACAGATTTAAAGACAATGCTTTCGTTGAGAAGGATAAAGTATGTTGAGAGGCAGAAGGAATGGCAATACCCTAAACACAGAAACTCATCCACTACCACTGATTCTGGGACTGGCCAAAGAATAACTTCCCAACTGATAAACTGGAAAATATGTATGTTGGTAGTTACGTGCAAATGAAATTTCCTTCCACGTCAAACTGGATTTATAACACTCAAATCTACTTCTGGTTTTTTCACTGTAAAGAATGGGAGTGGAGGAGATAATGTCTCCATAAGTAAACAAAAAGTCAGAACTCTCCTGGGAACTTGTCACATTCTTCTTTTCCAATCAACAATTTTTAATCCACTTGAAAAATGCCAGCGAAGAGGGCCTGTGGCAAGGAACTCAATAAGAATATGCAACACTGGGGACACCACCACAGTGCTGACATCAACCTTGGACAAAATGCTGCTTTTGTCTCAGAGGCAGCCTGTGACAAAAACAGGAACTTTATGAGAACTGATCACAACTGCACAAGAAGCCTGATCACATGCCCACAACAGAGCAATGTTTCTCTCATTGTTATCCAAGGGACTTCTCTAATAACAGTAGCTTCATTTATTTCATTCTTTTAATTCTCAAAATAAACCCAGCCCTCCTAGTACCAATCCATTGTCAAATGAAAGGGGGTGCCGGCCAGGATTTGCATGTTACCTCTCCTTCCTTCTTCAAAGACTCCAAAAGGTGATCGGATGAAGGAAATTCAGCCCGAATACAGGCACCAGGAGAAAAAAAAACTCTTATGACAAAGGTAGTCTCAAAGCAGCACCGTGTCTCTCTCTGGATTAAAGCCACTGCTTCTAACCTCTCCAGGACCCTCAATGGCCCACCCTGCTTCTATCTCACTCCTGTCACTGGGGAGGCGACTCGCATTGTTAAAGAAGGAAGAAATGCTGCGGATTTCCCATGTGTCTTTCTCTGTTTTTGAAGGGAGGAGGGTGGCCGAAACAGGCGTGGGGCCCTCCCCTCGAAAAGGGTAGAGGACAGGAGAAAGCTGTCAGCCACCCTGCTCACAGCCTCCCCCCCACCCCCACCGTGCCCACATGCCCGGACAGAAGCGGAGGGCGCAGCTTTGTCTCGGGTTTCCGAGCGCAGAAGCAGCCCGGGCCTGCGGAGGACCTCTTCCCCAAGCCCCAGCTTCGCCCCTTCCCAGAGAACACAATGAACGACACGGGAAACCCACTTCACTGGGTGGGAGAGGAGGGAAGATGGCCCTTTAGAGCCCGGGCCAGATTTCCGGCATCGTTCTCCTCTCTCGCCCGCACGGCCGCTAGGGCGCGCGGCAGCGACCTGGTCTCCCTCTCGCCACGATCCGCAGCGGCGTCCGGGCGCTGGCACCCACGCCCGGCTCCTACCTTCAGAGAGCTCCAGCTCCAGCTCCGCCAGCTGCGCCCGCACTTCGGGCGGCAGAGCCGCCACCGCGGCCGGCGCGGGTTCCAGGCCTCGCTCCGCCATCCGGCTCTGCCAGCCACACTCCGGAAGACGAGAGAGGGGGCCGCAGGAGGGACTGACTGACGCTGGCCCACACCCGGGCTACAGGATCCGGCTCCGGCCGCCGAGCGCCGCCAGCACGGATGCTACCGCCGCCGCCAAGAGCGAGGGTCACGTGAGCACGCCGGCCCCGCCCCCGGGCTCAGGACGCTCCACCTCCACAGCCTAGTCAAACTCAAAACTCACGGGCTTACGGCGCCCTCTACTGGGAAGTTCCTGAAAAGACGAGCCCAAGCCCGCCAACCCCGCATTCTCCAGCACAAAACGGGCTTCAGGTGTTGATGGAGTGGACACGCAGCGTTTACTTAACCTTTTACGAACTCATGTACGAGGACTTTTCAAGGGCTCCTGGCTATACTTTTCCAGCTCTCTTCACTTAGTAATGTTTCCTTTTGTCTTGTCCCTTCCTTCCTGCATTTTGCCCTGATTAACACCTACTCATTTATAGGGATGTGAACACCGACCACTTCTTTTATTGGGATTTATCGATCCCATTTGCCAGGAGCAATTCTGTTTCGATTTCAGTTCTAGCATTTATGACAGTGTAAGGAAATTCCAGTTATTCCTGCCTAGACTTCTAACTACTTGCAAGAGGGGAACTTAGTCTTCATCATTTTATCCTTCTCAGTGTTTGACTTAATAGGTATCCCCTCCAAAGTATTAATATTTTAATTCAATAAAAGATGCAAACATTTGTGTACTTTTATCAGGAACTATTGGGCAGATGCTTAAATTGTCACTCATATTCTTTTTTTAATAGTATTTTTTTATATATATAATGCTATCACTCTCCTTCACAGTATGGAGGATTTTGGTGTTTTCACCTCTCTTCCATGGTGATCCAAAAGTTGTTCATTAAAAGAACAGACTGCAACATTCATCCACTATGAATTTCTAGTCAGTGTATCATTTATAGGCTGGAAGAAAAAAATTTTTTACGTCGAGAAAAGAATTTCAGCTTGAAAAAAGGAATGTGACATCATGGTTGAGGGTAAACTTTGATATTTCCTTTTAACTGCAATAATGTAATGAGAATTTGTGGGAATATATGTATGTATGCCCTCTGGTTTACATAAGGAATTGTTGTAGGGTGTTTTTTTTAAAGATTTTATTTATTTTATTTTTAGACAGAGGGGAAGGGAGAGAGAAAGAGAGGAAGAGAAGCATCAATGTGTGGTTGCCTCTTGCATGTCCCCTACTGGGGACCTGGCCCACATCCCAGGCATATACCCTGACTGGGGAATCGAACCAGCAACCCTTTGTTTCTCAGGCTACCACTCAATCCACTGAGCTATACCAGCCAGAGCAGGGTTTTGTTTTGTTTTGTTTTTTGGTTTTTGTTTTGTTTTGTTTTTTTGCAGGGGGAGGGGGTTTAAGGGTGAAAATTCATTGACATTGTTCACATCAAAAAGTTGGGTCCCTGTCACCTCCCCTGTATCTGGATGGGAGTCTGACTGCTTGGATCAATAGAATACTATGTGATACTGTGTGACTTCTGAGGTTGGGTTCTAGAAGGCCATGCAGCTTACCCTAGTTCCCTTGAAATGCTCCCTCTCCGGAGAACCCCTCTCGGGACGCTCCCTCCTAGGACACTCTCTCTGAGAACCTAGCAGCCAGGCTGGGCGCAGCCGCCTGGAAGGCCATGTGATGTGCTCTGCCCCAATGACTCCAGCTAAACCCAGCCTTTTAGTCGTCCTAGCCTAGGGTGAAGAGGCTTCTAGATGATCTCAGCCACTGGACATTTGAGTCTTCCTAGCTGACGTCTGAAACAATATGGAGCTCAGACAACCTGTGCCTGTCATGCCCTATCCACAAGCCTGTGAACATAATACAGAGGTCATCCTTTTATGCCTAAGTTTGAGGTGGTTTGTTACACAGCAAAAGACTATCACGAGAAGGCCCTTGTTTATCCGCCTAAAGCCCTTCACCCCCTTCTCCTTGTCAGCAAACCACACCAACCCCTACTGAGGCCAAATATGCCAAATGCTCACTTTCCCATCCTCCTTGGCAGGTGTGTGATCCATTAAGGGAACTACTGGAAGGGGAACACCTGGGGAGGATTTTCCTCCTGGGGGAGAGACGCACAAGGAAAAACTGCTCCTTTATTTCCTTCCTATCTTTGGATGTTGTCTTGTTCAGTGTATCAGCAGTCATCTTGCAACAGAGGAAAGCTGAGAGAAATACAGAGACATCACCTAGAACTTGACAGACTTGGTTTGCTAAAATAACAAATCGTGGAACTACCTATATTGGACTTCTCCTTCTTGCTACATGAGGAAATAGGTTTAAACCTCTTTTTGTTAAATATTCTGTTATTTACAGCTCAAAGCTTTTCATCTGATACTGAATATGTTAGCAAAAAATGGAGTATTATAGGTGAGCCAAATGTTGTTTTACTAGGGCAAATGCTTTCAGTGAATTCATACAACATATAAACACTCTGAGGTCCATACTGAGGACAGGTGGAAAAATTTGGCTTTGCTAATAAGCTTTTTAGGCTGCAATCCAGGTTAACATGCATGACAGAGTAAAGCTTTTTTTGCTTGGGGAAGCCAACTTCTTCTGTGCCCAAGTTAAAGCTGGGATAAACAGAAGCAAGAACATGAGAGATTTAACAGGTGATAAAATGGAAAGGATTAGGGCTCCAAATCTCTGAAGAGCCTCAGGACCTTTCATTAAACACTTTGTCATATGAAGGGGTAATTTTAGTAAAGAATACAAGCTGGCAGGGAAAAAAATAGATTATTCTCCCCCTGAGGTCATTAATTTCCAATTGTCTCAAGGACAGAGCTTTGAACTAAAGGAGAGAGCATATTCGCTGAGTAGAGAGGCAGAAATTCTCAAGCTTAATGACTGATCAGTGCTGTACAATAGAAATACAATGTAAGTCACATTTGTAATGTTAAACTTTTTGGTAGCTACATACATTAAAAAGTAGAAAGAAATAGCACGTCTCAGTTCAGGTTAGCTACGTTTAGAGGATTCAATAACTACCTGTGGTTACCATACTGGACAGCACAGGTCTAGACACAATCTTTCCCCAATTTATTGGCACATAGAATTGACTGTGTTAAATAGTCTGGAAGCCCACTAGTGTTTGCAGCAAATGTAGTGTCAAACATGCCACACCTGGCTTTAACTAGCTCTAATTGTTCAACACTTAAGCTCCCAACTCCCACCAACAGGCTCCGTAGCCCCTAAGGACGTATACCTAATGCCCACCTCCTATACCTATGCCAGTGAAGGACAGTGGGTAACTAAGGCACTTCCAGAGATCAGTACCAGAGGCTGCTGGACAAGCTATCAAATTTACACTCCCTTTGCCAGGGTAGGGCGTCCCCACTATCTGTCAGTCAGTACGGCAGACTGTTTGCAAAAATGGCTACAATAACCTCCCTTCCCTCACACACTGTATTCACTAGCCTTAGGTAGACCCCCTCCTATACATTGGGTTTGATCACATGACTTACTTTGGCCGATGAGACGAGAGCGAACGTGACACAGAGACTTGCAGACTTGCAGAATTCCTCTGCATTGCACACCCCGCACCCCTGGCTGCCTTTGGAAGCTCTGAGACCACTGTCTTGTGAGTGTGAGCTAGACTCCTAAATGAGGACAGAGGTGGCCCAACTACCCTCATTGCTCCAGGCAAAACCCAAACAACTATAAGGTATATGAGTGAGGCCACAGACTGCCCCGTGACCACAGGTCCACAAGACAGGCCCAGCCCAAACAGCCAATGCACACGGGCAAAAACTGCTTGCCATTTTAAGCAGCTAAGTTTGGTTGGTTTGTTACACAGCAAGAGTTGGTAAAAACGGTGTAATATCTGCTCAGGAACAGTCTATTGCATATTTCCTTTTTTGAATGGGATATTATTGTACTTACACTTTCTTGCCTGGCATCGTGGTTTGTGAACTTTAGCTCGCATCAGCATCACATGGAAAGGTTACTGAAACACATACTGCTGGGTCCAGCCAGAGTTTCTGATTCCGTAAGTTTTGGATATGGCCCAATAATTTACATTTCTAACAAGTTCCATGATGATGTTCATGCTGCTGCTGTGTGTACCGCCCTTTGAGAACTATTGGTCTATTAGACGTGCTAGAGACACTTGTCTTCTAAGTCCAGGTCGCTGGTCCATGAGGAATCATCTCTAGACCAAAAGAAGGAAGATTGCAGTCCCAGAGGTCTTGGAATTGGAACTGGAGGAGGTAGCTGCATGATGTTGGGGTTGCCTCCTTTTGAGGGAGGGGATGAGACTTCCTGTGAGTTATACACATTTTTATGCGTGGATAAGGGAATAAAAGTTTGCCACAATTGAGTGGGCTGTGACCGAGGGGGTGAGCTGTCTACCTAAAATTCATTTCCTCTCCTTTCTATTCTGTCTAGAGAGTCCAGCTACCACCACGGAGGTTGAAAACACCAGACATTCAGCTTCCCTTGCTGCTGAAGCATTATTAGCATATCACCCCATCCTGGCTCAAGTCTTCTTGAGGGGTGAGGGCAGAATTCTGGGAAAGATATTCTTCCCTGATATGGGAGACATAGGAGGACAGTCCTGAGAACGCTGCTAGGTCCTCGGGCAATGACACTTTCAGAATCTAGTGGCGGTGGCGAAGCTGGCAAACAAAAGCATGGGAGGGAGGGACAGCCAGAGTCCTGAAGGTGGCGGCAGAAAGTGGCAGCCTGGAATGACTCGTGGTCTACCTCCTAGGAATATCCAAAGATGCCTGTTGGGTGAAGAACAGGGGAGGATCTTGTCAAGGAGTCTTGCACCTGCAGGTAGAAGCAACACAATTTTTGCATTCATGTTAATTGGCTCTCATTTGTAGCCCCTAAACTGAATACTGGGAAAATTTAGGTTACATGAAACCTACCTACAATTAAGACAATATAAGAAAGTTCTGTAATAAACTGGGAGACATTCCACATACAGGAAAAGGGTTTTGTGAGATGAGCCAACGTCACATGATTTACATGGAGATTTTTATATTACTACATTCACCTGAAACCATGAGGAAACAGAAGGAGCGCACAATATGCTCTCTTCAACTTAGGAAGGTTTGGAAAAATATTACGAGGAAGGTTCTCCTCCTAAATGTGTTGTGACATGTAACTGGCATGATTTAAAGGAAAAGGCATCTTTTCTCACTATGTTAAGTTAAATGCTGTTAGGAAGTAGAAACATCAACTAGCTTTTATGGAGGAGTAGAATTATAGAGGTTCATATGTACCATTGTGACCGTAATATGTTTTCTGAAGATTGAATTATAGGCTCATTTCTTGTGAACGAGCCGCTCCCCAGTAGTCATTGGCCTTCTTCCAGGCTCCTATAGCTCCAGTTAAGAACCATGACTTATATTGAGTATTCAAAGTACTTGCACCATGATAATATTGGGGATATAGACAATGTAGTCACCAAACTTAGAGAAAAGGGCTTGATTTAGTTCCCTTTCTCAAGCCCAGGGCATCTTTCCACTTTCTGAGGCTCGCAGCTTCACTAAAGAATTCTCTTCAGGTGCCAGCAAGTTGTTTTGTTTTTGCCAGTGTTCACGCCTGGGGGTCTGACTACAGCCCCTCATCTCAGGTGGGAAGCCCTAGTCCTTGGCTCCTCCCTCTTTCATGAAGAACAATTTTAGTTCTTATTGCCCTGCTGGATCCAAATTCTTAGCCTATTTTGCCTATTCTTGGCCCCCAAATCCCATAGGACAAAAGCTTTGGCTCTATGCTCACTGCTTTATGTTTTTGTTGCATTTAAAGTTCATAGATTATAAATGACTTATCAAGAAAATAAGCAGATGGGAGTGGAGCCTATAAATCAGAGATTTAATAAGAAAGAAAAAAGCATGAGAATCGGGAAAACTTAAACACTAAATATTTATGAATTCTTGTTATATTTTTACACAAGGTAATGGCATTGTGATGTATAACTTAGTAGTTTTAAAAGGGAAAACATACTCAAATATTTATGGATTAAATGGTATGCCTGAGATTTGTTTCATAATAACACATTGGTGGGGTTCTTGGAAGAAGCTAGGGGTACAGGTGAAATAATGTTAGAGCATAACCAAATGTAGGTGATGGGAACAGGTATGTTGAGTATACTACATTCTACTTTTGTATATATTTAAAAGTTTCCATAACTAAACATTTTTTGAAGAAATTTAAATTTTCTTATTTCTGCATAAGGTCATATTTTTGTAATCTTATCTTCTTCTACTTTATTTAAGGTTGAGGTGAATGTAGGAGAAAGGGTACTTCAAAACATGAACCTACAATCTTAAAGTTTCAGAATTATAATAGTTGAAGAATTGGGAATACTGTCTACCTAGAAATCTAAGAGAATCAGCTAAAATACCATCATTTGTTCATCTGAACATATTGAATTCGCAGGGCAGAAAACCCAGGCACACACCACCCTGGACTTCTGAGCTGAGGGTAAAAAATGGGTTGTTTTAAAATTAAAATAAAATAACACAGTAAGTTAATGTAACATGTTAGGCACTGTGTAGGTGCTAGGGAAATAGTGTTTGAAAAAAGGTCCCTATTCTCACAGAGCTTACAGTCTAGTTCTCTCAGAATTATTATGAGAGTTTTTATGAAGTATCTTAAGATTAGAGCAACATATAACAATAAACAACTTTCTTGTCTTAAGCAACAGTCAATTTAATGAAAAATCCATTCACAGTTACAGCAAAACATAAGTGATAACAAACCTAACAAGAAACATATAAGAATTAAATGAAGGAAACTGTAATAGCCAACTGAATAATCTAAAACGGAGACCTAAATGGGAAAATAGATGACAATGACCTAAATAATAGTTATCTGTTCCCAGAAAGTCTCAATATTATAAAGATATCAAAACTCCAAAAGTTAATTTATAAAACTCAATGCAATCTTTATCAAAATCTTATTGTAACTTTCTAAATCACAACATGACAACCAGATTCTAAAATTTAGAGAGAAAATAATTAAGGAAAGTCAAGAAAAAGTAAAACTATGAAAAAGCAACAAGCCTCAAAACCAAAAAGTCATGAAGGAACACTAATCTATGTAAAAATGAAGTCTGCATGACAGGGGAGAAGATGAACATGCATATTCTTTACTGGAAAGGCTCAATAATGTTTTGCTGAAAAAAAATTTTTGTAGTTAGTTCTCCCAAAATCCCCTATAAATGCAATGCAATATTCATAAAAACTCCAACAGATTTTAAATAAAATTTGTTAAGCGATTCTAAAATTTATATTAAGGGAAAAATTCCTAATAGCCAGACATTCTACCCTGACTACTGTGGCTCAGTTGGTTGGGGGTCGTCCCACAAAGGGAAGGGTCGCTGGTTCCATTCCCAGTCAAGGCACATGCCTGGGCTGCAGGTTCCGTCCCCAGATGATTTGCGTACAAGGGGCAACTGAACGATGGCTTCTCTCGCACATCGATGTTTCTCCCCCTCTCTTTCTCCCTCCTTTCCCCCTCTCTAAAAAATAAATAAAATATATATTTAAAAAAAAGAATAGCCAGGCATTCCAAACAAAAACAACCACGGGGGAGCAATTTGACCTTTCAAATAATGAAATATACTAAAAAGGTATAGGAATTAAAATGGGGTTTTATTAATGCAGGGATAGGATAAAAGGAATTTGATAAATATTGAAGAAACAGACTCATGCATAACTGGAAAGAAAGTATATACAATATCCAACAAATAACTGGCAAACAAATGACTACTCAGAAAAAAAAGTTAAATACTTTTCATAATGCACCAAAAGGAACTAAATGTATTTAACAGCTAAAATTTAAAGGCAAAATTACTAAAGTATTAGAAAAAACTAGACGGAAAAATATTGAACTTCAGGATAGGGAAGGCTTTCCTAAACAGGTGGTACCAGAAAAGGTTGATAGATGTTGCCTCAAAATCAATGAAAAATTATGGTTAATATTTCCATTTGTTGAGACAACAAAATAGTCTGAACATTAAAAAAGCCCTACCAGTAAACCAAAAATGACAACCTAATAAAAAAAAGTTAATAAACATATAAAAAGATTTAAAAATTCACCAGAAATCAAGGAAATAGAATTTTAGCAGTAACTGATGAGATACCTAATGGTATATAGATGTTGGGAGTATCATGTCTCAATCTCTGGAGATCATAAGCTATGAGACCATAAAAGCCCAAAACTCCTGAGGGTGATTGGTCCCATTGTGTGAAAGATTTGCTGTATGGATACCAGAGAAGAGTATCTTTCTTCATCTAGAAGTTGCTACAAGGACCATATAAACATATAACTGCTAATGGCCAATCTTTCCTGTCACATGGAGAGAGCCCAAGTAAGAAGCTAATGAACAGCTAGTAGACTGGGAATGGTACGAAAAAGTAGAGAAGGGGAAGAGATGGGGCTAGGGTAAGATTATGCACTTGGACCCACCTCTACCACTGGATGCTTATAGTAGGCCACTGGCTATCCTCTACTTATTGTCTAACCTCTTTTCAACCCTGTTATCAGGCTCTCACTCATAGTCTATTGAATCAGTTTGGCAAAGGTTAAGAGGAAGTGCCCAGTGTTAAAACCAGCGGACTTTTCAGTCATCTTACGTGGCATTTATCTTGAACATTTCTACACGTTGACATTTTCTACTTTTTAAAATTGTTATTCAGTTACAGTTGTCCCAATTTTCCCCTATTGTTCTCCCCTGCCCTGACCCCTCACCAGCTCTCTCCATCAGTCCCCACCCTGTTGTCCATTACCATGAGTCCTTTACACGTGTTCCTTGACTACACCCTTTCCCTTCTCTCCCCCCTCCCCTCTGGTCACTGTCAGTTTGTCCCAAATTTCCATGTCTCTGGTTCTGTTTTTCTCATTTGTTTTGTTCATTCGATTCCACTTATCGATGTGATCATACAGTATTTGTCTTCCGCTGCCTGGCTTATTTCATTTAGCATAGTGCTCTCCAGTTGCATTCATGCCATCTGTCACAAAGGGTAGGAGTTCCATCCTTTAATTTCTTTAACATCTTTCTCCTCCTCTTGTCAAAACATTCAATGCCAGGATCCTTTGGGAACCCTTTACCTCTGCCTACCTTTTATATTTTTAAAAATTTGTACCCATCTCACCACCTACTTCTGCTTCAGAACTTTAGACATAAATACATTTGAAGGCCCAATACATGCATCCCTAATGTTAATCACCTTCGTCCCTCTTCCCTCAAAGATGGTTATCTAAAGGCATCCACCATCTTGCAGCTGGTATCATTCTCAAACAACTTAATACTTTCTTTTATCCTCACCTGAGGACATGCTTACTGATTTTAGAGAAAGGAGAAAAAAGGGAGAGGGAGGGGTACCAATGTGAGAGAAAAACATCAGTCGGTTGCCTCTTGTAGGCGCCCTAACTGGGGATCAAACCTGCAACGTAGGCATGTGCCCTGACTGGGAATTGAACCCCTGACATTTTGGTCTATGGTTTGATGCTCCAGCTGAGCCACACTGGTCAGGGCATATCAGTACATTTTTAAACTTCTACTAGATGTATTCATAAACAATATAGTAATTTTAAAACTATAGTGTCAAACTCTAAACAGGTCATTCTACTTGTTCTTTCAACATTTTTGACATACCTGTTCCAGCTGTTTTAAGTGATATACAGTATTCCATTATAAGATACACTAAAATTATTTTGATGAAAATTTTCATTCTTATTGTTAAAAAAAAAAAAAGCTGCAACATTCTTGTAGTTTCCATGAATTAAGTCCAGTAGTCTTTTCAGGGTATATACGACTTAGAAGTGGGATTGTAGTTACAAGGTATGCTCATTACTTTCTCTAAATAGAGCCAAGTTGCTCTCCAAGATGGTTTTTATCATTTATGCTCCCATAGCAATAAATGAGAACTGTTGTTTCTTCTCACCCTTGCCAAAATGTGGGTAATGACTGTAATTTTTTTGGACAACTTTGACATTTTCCAAGGTTCTTTGCTTAACTCTCCTCTCATTCTGTAACCTAATCTTATGTATGACTTGTCAGGTTACTTACATGTCTCACAAGCATTCTAAAATCTTCCTCACATTCTCACTTCCAACCAGATACAAATTCTTGTCCATTCTACCTCCTTAAATCCTGTATATCTGCTTTCTATCTGATTAGTTTCCTATTGCTGCTGTAACAACTTATCACAAACTTAGTGATTTAAAACAACATATTTATTCTCTTAAGAGTTCTCAAGGTCAGAAATCTAAAATAAATGTTATGGGACTGAAATGGTGTTGCCTGTGCTGGCTTATTCTGGAAGATTCAGGAGAGTATCTTTTCCTTGCCTCTCCCACCTCCCAGAGTCTGTGGCATGTCTTGGTTCACAGATGCATCACTTTAATCTTCCATCATCACATCTCCTGCTACCAGCCTACTCTGATCTCCTACCTTCCTCTTGGGATTACTTTTGTGATTAAATTGGGCTCGCCTGGATAATGCAGGATAACCTCCCCATTTCAAGATGTTTAATCACATTCACAAAACTTTTGCTGTAAAAAGTAACTTTCACAGGTTCTGGGAATTAGGATTTAGCCATCTTTGTGGGAAGGAATCATTTATCCTATCATATCACATAAGCTGCTGCTCCATTAATTCCAAACATCACTCCCCACCCAGGCAATTATTTCCCAAACCATTTACATAACCACTAGAGTCCTGTCCTCAATTTCAAATCTAACCATGACCCTCCGCTCAAAGACTTTCAGTGGTTTTCCATTCCCTACAGAATCAAATGAAAACTCATTTCCTTAGCATACAATTGATGGTGATCTTACAAAGGAAACTCAGCTTTTGTCACTTTATCAGAGTCTATGCTCCACTCATTCCAATTTATGCCTTTTCTGTTGTTTTTAAAGATTTTATTTACTTTTTGAAAGAGGGAAAGGGAGGGAGGAAGAGGAGAAACAGCAATGTGTGAGAGACACATCAATTGGTTGCCTCTTACAGCCTCCCAACTGGGGAGAGGGCCTGCATGCAACCCAGGAACGTTATTTTCAGCATATTATGCTTTATTATTTCAAGATTTCAAGAGGTAATGCAACTGAAACACACAAAAAATTGTGCAGTGTATGGAGAAGGTGCTGTGACTCACTGAACGTGTCAAGAGTGGCTTGCAGTTTCATACCAGAGATTTCTTGCTGGATGATGCTCCCAGTCAGGTAGACCAGCTGAAGTTGATAGTGATCAAATCGAGACACTGAGAACCAACATTCTACCACGCGGGAGACAGCCCAACATACTCAAAATATCCAAATCAATAGTTATTGGTGAAAATTAAATGTTTTATTTTATGGAAAACACTAAATGAACCTCTTGGCCAACCCAATACAACAAGATTAGTAGCAGAGTTGGCTACAGCATTAGGAAGTCTAAAATTTCATTCAAGAAGGTCTGCGTGGTGGGGAGGAGTTTGATACACAAACTATACACCACCTTCAAGCCATGCTTATGGGTGTTACATTATTTTTATCACACAATTGGTTTGTTGAGGCAGGCATGAATTACGTCTTTTTGGGATCTACAAATAGAAAAATGGCAAGTTGATAACTGAAAGAAATGTTTAGAGATAACAGAGTCATGACAAGCTTAATGCTTTTTATTCCTCTCCAATACATCACAGACCTTATTGGTGAGGACTGGAAACATTAAGTCTTGAATAAAATCATGTTAAGTGCTCAGCACAGTAACTGGTGACCTGGAGATTGTCCAGGTGAGGGTGATAACTGGAATTAAGGTAACACTTTGGAGATACAGGAGCAGGTATAAACCAAGTAGTTTTTAGTCCTGTCCCTAACACTTTTAAAATTAGCTCAAAGAAAATGTAATCTAATGAACATGACCCTATGCTACAGATGAAGTGTGTCTTTCGGACCTAAAGGGAGTAATTTTAGGTATTATTTTTGCACCCATTTTGCCATTGTTAGGATTCTCAGAAATTCTGCAAAGAACAAGTATAACCGTCTCAAAGCTGTACACATCTCCCTTCCCACAAAAGCTTACCAATGTATCCAATTATGGTGAATGGCACAAACTTCCATTCAGTGCCAAAGCCACAAATTCATGAATGATGCCTTCCTTTCTCATCCTCCATATCTAATCCTCTAAATAAAAGTTTCTCAAATATTCCACTTCACTCCAACTGTTATCAACATCAGGTATAACCTTACTGGTCTCCCCTGTTCCCCACAATGCACAATTTCAAATCCTAGGGTCTCTTAACCTCTTTCTCCAGTCTCATCTTGGAAGATGGAATAATGTTCCTCATGCTTTATTTACAGGACACAATTCTTCTAATGTATCACAAGGTGGTGTGTGTACAGGCTGCTCCCTCATTTGGATCATCCCTCTCCTGCTACCTAATTAACTACTACTACTCCCTCAGGTCTCTGTTCTGTTTCTCAGGGAAGCATTCTATCCTTGAACCATCTCCTACTCCAATCACACAGATTCTAATTCCAGTTTTCATATATACTACTGGTCTAACTTTACAATTACTTCATGTGCTTAGCATGACTATTTCATGCTAAGCACTGCAAGGGCAGGAATCTACTTTTGCTGCCTAACACAGTGCCTGGAACATCATACAATCAATACTTCACCCATTATAAGATCCAAAGCTAAGGCAATACCCTCAGTTTTGACAAGGTCATGCTTACTTGTACAGGCAAAATTTGAAATGCAAAAGCACCAAATGAGAACTTAGATGCACCATTCAAAATACAAGTGTATAAAGATAAATAACCACCTACATAATATTAAAGGCTGGTGTTCTGTGGTCATTTAAGTCCAATACAGTAGGTATTCAAAGAAAAGAGAAGCACAGCAACTTCAAAGATCTGCATAACAACTACCAAAAATGAATTTTAAGGTAACATTTAAGTAGCTTGCTCCTTCCGCTAACACCAGAAGAAAATGAAAACATCCTAGTTCCTTTAAACCCCAAACAAACTAAAGATACTCTTGATAATTTTCATTCCAGGCTTTTGAGAAAATTCACAATCCTTCAGTAGTAATGTTAAATTTCTCATAAAAAATTTCCAAGCATACTGAAACTTAAAGACATACTTAGGTTAATAATTTCTAACAAGGCTTAATTATAAGGTCACTTTAAATACAACTCAAAAGCCTAGTAATTATCAATTTGGTTATTAGTCCATTAAAAGTTTCTAATATGATAAATTTAAGTTTTGTATCCACCCCCCCTTGCCCAAATAAATTTACTACCAATCTGACATTATGGTCCTAAAGCTGTGTTAGCACGTAACCCTGTAAACCTGTTATTAACGGGACCATTTTGCTCACTGATACTAGCTATCTCCTTTAAGTCAACTTGAGCAAATTAAAGGTTTTAGCTGTTTAAAGGGGCAATGCTAACCAGCTAATTATCAAAGTGAATGTTCACATTAAATCTGCTACCTCATACTCATCACATAACTTGGTAGGTAGTAAAAACACTGAAAGTATCTTGTACTGTACTCACCATTTTACTTAGAGGAAGCATTTTATGGTTTGTCTTTGGCATACCCGAATTGCCAGTGTCACTACTTTTGTCCTGTGGGGCCATTATTAAATAAAACAAGGCTGACTTGACCGAAAAAGCACACTGTAATACAGTGACAGCAGATCTGATAAGCCAGAGTGACTAACGGCTGTGTGGCGTACACAGTGTGGGTACAATGGACAAGGGATGATTCACATCCCCGGCATGCTACCGCTACTCAGAACAGCATGCAATTTAAAACTTAGGAACTATTTATTTCTGGAATTTTCATTTAATATTTTTGGACCATGGACTATGGCTGCCTTGGGTAACTGAAGCCATAGAAAGCAAAATTGGCAGGTAAGTATGGACTACATTCAATAAAAGATGAGCTGTCACATTACAGATACCACCTGTTAAAAAGTTAGAGACTCGCTCAGCTTTTCCATTTTTGCCTTATCATAGTTTTAAATACCTTAAAAGGCCTATTTAAATTTCTCAGTGAACTTCCCCTTTAAAAATCTACTAAAACCTTTAGCTTTAGGGTTTGATACAATCAAAGCAAAGATGTGGTTGAAAAGTTAAAAAAAATCTAGTGGTTTTCTCTTGAATATAAGTTTAAAAGCCTAGAATTTATATACTCAAATTAGGCCATAGTCTGCTCAATAAAGGTAAAATCCTTAAGCTGAACACTGAGCTATAATTTTTTCCCTTCAGTAACTGCTTCTCACACAAGAATAACTTAAGAAAACCCCAGAATCAGAAAGCTGAATCTTACAGCTCTCTGTCCTCACTTTATAGATGCAGTATCACATAGCCGGATACCCCTTCACTCCCCTCCCCAAAACAAAACAGAAAAACCTGCTGAGACCAGAACAGTGATGGAAGTAGAGGGTGGGCATCATATAAAATTACTGAAAAGTAAATACAAGTAGTCATTAGACATAAACCACCCAGAGAAAAGAAAACCAGTCCTGTTTTTAAATAATTTTATTTTTTCTAATTTTTGTTACTTTAATTTCCCATAGCACCTTGGCAATGTTGAAAACAAAAATACAAATACAGGATGTACTCATTTTAACATAATATGCATGAGCAGTATCACACCATTTTTTTGGGGGGGGACCAGTTTTGACAACAGCAACAAACCTAGGCAACGACAAAACAGAAGCCAGATAACCGGTTCTGCCCGCCCCCAAACCCAAACATTAGGAGATATCACTCAAGGGACACATGAATCAGGAAAAAAAAATGTCAACGTGATGTTTCTTTATACTATATGCTAATCAAGTGTTTTGTGCTGCAAAACTGACAACAAAACCATTTTATTTTATACACAGCTTGTTGGTATCTGAGTTATACTTTTAGGAACCATCTATTCAGCAAATCATAACAAGTTCTCAGCTTAAAAAAAAACAAACAAACTTTAAACTTATTTAATAAGGTGAATTTTGAAAGAGAATTTACTTTCAACATGAAAACAAATTTTCTTTCAATTTCTTAAAATGTCCTCATTCAGCTAATGAAAACTGAAATGTCTATGTATTTTCTTGGAAGCTTAGACAAGCCAAATTAGCACACACCAAAAAGCCTAAAGTTAAATTTTACAGCCACCAAATTGTAAGGAAATTTTAAAAATAAAGAAAAACCTCCCATCATATAATTAAGATTTTTTTTTTAAATCCTTGAAAAGGAATATACTGTCATCTCGCATTTTATCTTTTCTGTAAAAACAAAATGGATACCTTTAAAATATGGATAACACATATGGCTGACACAAATATCAGAGACTTACCCCAGTGTTGTTCAACTGTATCAAAGTAAAACCAGTGGACATTTAAGCGAAAAGATTAAATATTAAGGCCATAACTAAGAAAACTAGAGAAAGTATTAGTAACTTTTAAATACTATTTTCTGCTCCAGCAGATGCTAATACTCCATCATTAAGCCTTTTGCAAAGCCAACATGGTTATTTAAGAAGAAAAAGGAATGTGAAACAATATTCAAGATACCTTAATTTTAGGAACCAAAAATAAATTAAAAATCTGCATGTCATTTGATCACATGCAAACTGAGAACATAAAATGACAACAATAAACCATATCACTGAAAGATTTTATCTTCTTCCAAAATCCAGTTAAAAAAATTTAGACGGATCAGTCTTTTGAATGCCAGTGTCTATACTTGCAAAAATGAAGTTCCTGGATTAGAGACAGGTCCTAGATATCATGAAAACATTAATTATCAGGATAGAAGAAAATGGAGAGAGTTTTACAATGTCTCTATATACCTTCTCTAAGTGCAGGGTGGTAAACTTGTGTAACTCTTTTTCTCTTCATGCAGTAAGAACTATGGCAGAAGATCACTGTACCACACACTCAATATCCTTTGTATCTACTTTTAGCCTCCCAACAGCCCAAGGAAGTGTTAAGCCATAAATGAAGAAAAAAATCTGACATTTAAATTCCTCCTTCTAAAGAACCAAATAAATAGTTGAACTACGATGAATGCCCAACCCTCATCAGTTACAAAAAGCCAACGGTTTCACACAATTCATAGGTATCATTTAGATACAAACCTTAAATCTGCTGTAATAAAATAAATGCTAAATACATACTGTGAATATATATATTTTATATACACACATTTATTCTTCCCTATACATCCCATCAAAATGGGAACTATTAGTTGTAATGAGGCAAATTAAATTAAAACAATATATTTTATAAGACATTTTATAAGGTCATGTCTTTAAATTTCTACTTTCAATAACATTTTGGGGAAAAGTAAAAGTACACTTGCTTTCTTGAAAAAGAAGACTCTTTTCTTGTGTTTCAATTAGAATAGTTTTCAAAGTTGGAGTAAGTCACACAAGCATACAAGTAATACAAGCCCACTCCTGTGACACATTGTAAAAAAAAGTAATGTTTCATTTCAAGTGCAATAATTAAGTTTATAATCCTTACCAAGATATTTTTATAAAATGTTTATTCTCTTAAATCCAATGCATTCACAGAGTGTTAACACTTTAAATGTTTATCATTCCCACCAACTGCAGCATTATCTACGTAAACCAAAATAAGCACTTTTATCATAGATATAATCAATGATTATTAATACTTTTTAAAAAAAGGACCTAAACTTCCCCCAAATTTCAGTACAGGTAGTTTAACTGTCTGTTTCATCTAGTAGATGATTTTAAAAAATAGTGTGTAAAAATGATTCTCCTTACTTAAATGTATATCATGTTACCGACCTACCAAATCAAAAGCAATCACCAAGCTGAATAAGTTACAAAGAAATGGTAATTCTGGCTTGTACAGAAATGTGCAGTGTTTTCAAAGCTCTGAACAGTTACCTATTAATACAAATCTCCAAAGCTTAACTTAGAGTTGGAAGATGAGTTTCACAGTAATGTAATTTTAACCTCCATTTACATTCATTCTAATATATTACTAAGATGTTTACTCTATGTCACAATGGTGCTTTCCAGTGTTCACAATTTACAGTTTCAATTTGTACATGTCATTCATTAACAAAGGGACAGTTATTACTATTAAAAACTATCCCTAAAAAGAAAACAAACTCTGCCTTACACAGAACTCAGGAAATGGTATGACTTGAAACAGAGTAATGCAACATGGTTTTTAATATTTTAGCCATTTTCTAAACACCAGCATGTAAATTTGCCTATTTAATATGAGAGCTACAACTTTATTCACTGAGAAATTATGTATTAATTTTCTTTAACCACCTTTCTTATTTCTTACATTAACTCAAAAATCTCCTGACTCGCTGGTTCTGCCTGTGAATTCCAAACCCTCCTCCCCGCCCCCGGCCCCGGTGGTGGGGGGGGGAGAAGGGGAAGAAAGGCGGGAGAGAAATACACTGTAAACAGAAAGCTGCCCCCAAATTAAGCCTAAATTCTTTTACTTCTACACTATTTAACACGTTAAGAGTTAATTACGATGTTTCATCTTTAACACTAACACAAATAAATTACTGCAGGGTCAGTCTGCCCTACCATTCTGGGATCTAAAGTTCTAAATACATGAACAGAAGAGCAAATTTGTTCAATTTGTTCACTGTTCAATTCAGAACTTTAGACAGTTCCATGATCTGAGTAGACTGGTCAAGGCAGTTAGAAACATACAATCATGTAGGTGTTTGGTTATTCTGCTTTTGGGGTTGGTAGTCAAAGAACAGAGAGTAACAAAGTAACAACAACAAAAAACCCCTATTTCCTATTTTTTGGGGAAAAATGACAGGTCAGTTTAAACCTGTGAAGTCCATTTGATCTACCCACTCAGATCTAAGACAGGTTTTTCAATTATCTGAATAACCCCCATTCTTTCCTTGAGTATCAAACTGATTGGCAGTCACATCTCCAAGTACAATCAGAGTTTAAAAGCTTGTTGAATGAAATATTAGTAAGGTCAAAAAGAGACTACATATCAAACTGGAAAAAAATCTACTCAAGTACGCATTACATTCAGTTTTTAAATCATTTACTAACATGACAATAGATTTGGCTTCAGTCACTCTTGCACACACTCACCACAACAGGCACCCCAGCCACCGATCTGCTTTGCAACACAAGGCCATATAGGCAGAGATGGCATTCTCCAAGCCGAACTTTAAATAGATTAAAAAAAGTAATTTCTAATTTTACAGAAATGCTTCTTCAAAAAATATTTTCTCTTACTCCCTCATCTCCTCTACTGAAGGATGTGTAATATGTTTTTCTCCCTCAAGCTAAATCTGAACCCTCAAAATTGATTCCAGGCAGATCTCTGCAAATTAAAATCAAAAACAAAAATAGAAAAATTATATTTTTATATATGTATACATATATATATATATTTATACTGATTAGAATCCTCCAGCATTTTAAAATCACTTCAGAGATGAATTCTGGGATTCTACGGCTGACAACTCGAAAATCCACAATGATTTAAGGATATACTTTCTCCTGTTTCCTTCCTGGTTACCCACTCCCCTCCAAAACAGTTCAATATAGCCATGGCTCAAGTTTAATGGGAAGAGAGAGGTTTTGAATAGTTTTTTTTTGTCGTTCGTTTGTTTTTACTTTGGTGATCTGGGTGGCACATATTGCTCTTTGCCATTACGTCGAGTCACTCCCTGAGGTATAGCCCTATGGCCAAACTGGCGTCTCTGTTCCCTGATTTTTCCAGCCGTTCCCCTGGGAATGGTGTTGCCTCGGAAGCCAGAATAATCCTTACTAGCCCTTGCTTCTGGCTTCTCAGGTAGTTTCTCAATGGACTTCTCAGGAGCTCCATTCTCTTCATTTTTGGTGGGAGACACTACATTGGAGCGAAGTTCTCGTAGTGGCTGCACAGGACCTGGGGATGGCTCTTTAGGGGGTTTCTGGCACACTTCTGCGTAACTTAGCTTTCGCGGTTCCTTTGAAGCGAAGATAAACAAAAAATATTTATGGTGCACATTCTCCAAGTAATAAAGCACAAAAAGGATAGTATTACCCTTATTTTCTAGGAAAGGGCAATAGGCACTCTCATACACAGTGCTACGATATGAAAGTATATCAGTACAATCTTTTTTAAAAAGTACATTTTTTTAAAATAATAAAAACAGCTGCAATTTATGAAACAATTTCACTTGAGGAATTTATCTGAAGGATTTTCATGTCAGAATTGTTTACAGTGATGAAAAAAATTGGAAACAATCTAAATGTCTAACAAGGAAGGACAAGACTTTCATTCTTTCTTCCCTGGTTACAAAGAACCCTGAGAAAGATTTTAGAAGAATCTCTGCAGAGTAGTTGGGAACCAATTATATATTAACAGAAGACAAATTAAAAGTCTTAATTACCTTATCTGAAAAAGGACAACAGAGGTGTTGTGAAAATGGGATAAAGCATGTAGGAAGTCTTCAGCAGTGGGCCTAGCACATAGTAGGTATTCAATAATTAGTAGTTGCTATTCTATTATTACTGTTATTATTAAATCACAAGAGAAAATGTTCTTTACCTAGAAAAAATAAAGAGCTATACCAAAATGCTATTAGTTATATCAATAAAGGAAAAGATTATAGGTAAATTGTGTTTTCCCCCGATTTTCTGTATTTTTCCTAATTATAAAAATGATTCCAGAAACTGAATATAAATGAGTGGTCCCTGACGCGTTCCACAGACTTGTTAAGCACTATACTAAATTAAAAAAAAAAAATTAAATTAAAAAATATAAGAGGCTCAAAGTCTTTTTGTACTAGCCCAAAAATGATATACACGACATACCCTGGGTAAGAAAGAAGCTTCACTTAACCGTAATAGCACGATCAGAAAAAAAAGCAATCAAAAGAAACAGAGTGAATAGTTTCTTCACTCCTTCAATGTGACAGAAATTCCCCGTTTCTTCACAGTGACTTTAAACTCCTTTAGCTTTTTTTGGATGCAGGCAGCCCTAATTTGGGCTATTGCCAAGTGACTCTGATATAGCAAAGACTTACAGGGAAGAAATTTCTCATTATTTATCCTATTAGTCTTTTCTCATATAAATTAAATTGATCAAGTTACCTGTAGGGCCACAGTTACAGCTGCACTTATGTTACTACTGCATGGTGAAGCAGTATTTGTCCTTGATGGCTTTGCAGTACTTGGGGAAGAAGATGACATAGTTGTCTGGTTGAGAACATCTTTCTGAACATTGGAATCCTCTATTAGTTCTTTTTCTTGCTGAGTTGTGCTAAGGAAAAAACAGCTTGATATTAGACTTAGTATAGCACACAGACACAGGTAAGCAAATGATTAGAAGAAAAAGCAATCTTAATGTGGAAGATATTCTATATCAAAACCTGTACCTTAATGCAGGAGGCTCAGCTGCACACGAAGGACTGGTACTTATGAGCTGCTGGGCAGAGGTGCAGTCTGTCTGTTCATCCTCGGCAAGAACCGGGCAACTGACTTGTCTCAACTCTTCATTATCCTTAAAGTAAAAACATATTTCAAAGTAGTACTTACAGTAAAGTACAGCATAGAGAATGTAGTCAATAACTATGTATAGTGTCAGGTGGCTACGGGACTTATCAGGGGGATCACTTTGCAAGTTATATAAATGTCTAACAATTATGCTGTAAACCTGAAAGTAATATAATATTGAATGTCAACAGTAATTGAACAATTAAAAAAAAAAAAACTTTTAAAAATTGGACCTATATAGCCTTAGCTGGTGTGGCTCAGTGGATTGAGCGCTGGTCTGCAAACTGAAAGGTCGCCGGTTCAATTCCCTGTTGGGGCGCATGCCTGGGTTGCAGGCCAGGTCCCCATTTGGGGGCATGCAAGAGGCAAACTGATTGATGTTTCTCTCCTTCTCTTTCTCTCTCCTTTCCCCTTTATCTAAAATAAAAGAAAATCTTTAAAAACATGTGAAAAAAATGTTTATCTTAGAATTGACAAAGTAACTATGATACTGCACTTTTTCTTTTTTTTAAACAAGACCGTGAAATACCTTCAAAATGTCAAGGGAAAAACAGTTCAAATGTCCATCAACAGTAGAATGAATTCTAAAAGAGAATTCTAGAAATAAGCTACTGATACAGTGCAAGAACAGAAAAACATTTTCAGAATGTAAGATCTCTACAAACTTATACTAAAAACCACTTATTCAGGAAGCTTGGGAGGATGTGATCCATCGTAATATGGGAAAGTAACCAAGAGCAAAAAAAGAGGAGAATCTAACAAAAGAGAGTAAGGAAAATTCCCAGGATGATGGTGAAGGGAAGTCCCAGGGACATGGCTGTGCAAGAGGCCACTGAGAGTACAAGAAAGGAGAAATAATAACAGTATACTATGAGGTTGTTATGAAAAATAAATAAATAAATATTATATATTTTATATAATTTTTATATATAAATTTTTATTTAAATATATATATTATATATAATATATTGAGAAGTGATTTACAATGATGGTATGTCCTAGTCTAACTGGCAATGCTTTTCACTTTCTTAGTGATACTAAAATAATGGGGTACCTTATACTTGATGGTATCTTAGATATGATGAAGTATAATCTACTAGGAGGATGAGAAGAGTATGTTGTTGTAAGAGAGTTAAATCCTTAGCTGCTGTAAAGTTAGTAGACAACATCTAAAACTGGAAAGTCAAGAAATAGCAGTATAACCATGTTAATTAGAATTACAGGGATAAATGTCAGGAGAAAAAGCTGGAGTTGAAGGTGACTGCAGGGCATTATAAGCTGAGATATACTGAAAAAAAGGGGCAGAAAACAAAAATTTGTGGGGCATGATTTTATCATACGGAGAGGTCTACACTCAAAAATAGTATGGGATGGAGTATCCCAACCTTCTGACATTCATTCTCTATTATTTGAAAGACCCTAGTTTACCAAAGTAGCTTAGAATTCTTTTACATCATTGGTTAATTACAGGTACTTAAATGGAAATGACACTTTCCATTTGGTTTGCATTAATCAGTTCTACCAAGCTGAATGACTGATAAATAAAAACATGCAAAACTGAAAATACATTTTATTGACCTTATGTACATTTATCATAAATCTTTTTATAATACTCAAAGTATGCTGAAAATCCATGAATAAAAACTATGTTACAAATGCTTATTAGGTACAAACAAAAACTCAAATAATAAACCTGAAAGCCTAGGCTAAAATAGTCCCATAGGTAGAAGACTGGATGTTTTAAGTGTTTACCTTTTCTTTGTAGACACCTTTAACGACATCAGACATCCTACTTTCCAAAACAAGTTCACCTGGCGTTCTTGATGAACTTCCAGGTAAAGGAGGAAAATTTGAAGCTAATAAGTCAAACTTTGGTGTAGGAGCCTTTGCTTCAGTTGTTGAAGGATGGGGTCTCTAAAAGACACAAATCATAAAACAGGTCACATGTCTGTTTCATTCTCTAATCCTGTACCACAGAAGCTGAAAGCTTCAGAAAACAAACTCTACCCTAATGCACAGAGTGTCCTCTATAAATGTTTGGCTTCTCATCTCAGTTAAGATCTCATTAGCCTTAAAATAAATAAATAAATTTTTAAAAATGCATCATGAATTTGCATATCATCCTTGTTCAGGAATGATGCTAATCTCTGTATTGTCCCAATTTTAGTACACATGCTGCCAAAGACAGCACAAGCTCTCATTAGTCCTTATCTTTAAACAAAAAACGATATTTTATTGATTATGCTATTACTGTTGTTTGAATTTCCCCTCCCCTTTCAGTTATAGGATGATGCTCCAACCACTGGGCCCAACCACTGAGCAAAACCGGCAAGGCTCCATCCCTTCACTTTCAGTCTGTGTATCTTTTGTTCTGAGATGGTTCTCTTATAGATAGCATATTTATACATGGGTCATGTTTTTATCTCCATTCAGCTACTCTGTGTCTTTTGATTAGAACATTTAATCCATTTAAGGTTATCATTGATGGGTACTTATTGCCATTTTTTCTTTATGCCCATGTACCTCTCCATACATTTTTAATATTATATTTTATTGATTATGGTATTACAGTTATCCCAAAATTTTCCCCCCTTGTCCCCCTCTACTTCCTCAGGCAATCCCCTCACCTTTGTTCATGTCCGTAGGTCATGTGTATAAGTTCTTTGGTTACTCCATTTCCCATAGTGTAGTGTACTTTACATCCCCATGGCTAGTCTATAACTACCAATTTGTACTTTTAATCCCCTCACCTCTTTAACCATTCTCCCAAACCCCCCTTCCATGTAGCAACCATCAAAACCATGTGCTCTCCATATGCATGATTCTGTGTTCTTGTTTGCTTAGTTTTTTAGATTCAATTGTTGACAGATATGTATTTTTGCCATTTTATTGTTCATAGTTTTGATTTTCTTCTTTTTCTTAAATAAGCCCCTTTAACATTTCATATAATAATGGTCTGGTGATGATGAACTCCTTTAGTTTTTTCTTGTCTGGGAAGCACTTTATCTTTCCTTCGATTCTACGTGATAGCTTTGCTGGGTAGAGCAGTCCTCGCTTTTCATGACTTTGAATATTTCTTGCTCATCCCTTCCGGTCAGCAAAGTTTCTTTTGAGAAATCAGCTGACAGTCTTATGGGAACTGCCCTATAAATAACTACTTTTCTCTTGCTGCTTTTAAGATTCTCTCTTTATCTTTAACCTTTGGCATTCTAATTATACTGTGTCTTGGAGTGGGCCTCTGCATCCATCTTGTTTGGGACTGTGTGCGCTTTCTAGACTTGCATGTCTACTTCCTTCACCAAATTAGGGAAGTTTCTTTCATTATTTTTCCAAATAGATTTCCAATTTCTTGCTCTTTCTCTTCTCCTTTGGGCACTCCTATGATGTGAATATTGGAATGCTTGACGTTGTCCCAGAGACTGCTTATACTTATCCTTGTTTTTCTGGACTGCATTTTCTTCTTGTTGTTGTGGTTGTTTTTCGTTTCCTTATGCTCCAAATCATTGATTTGATTCTCAGCTATACCCACTCTACTGTTGATTCCCTGTACATTGTTCTTTATTTTAGTTAGTGTATCCTTCATTTTTGACTGGATCTTTTTTATGCTTTTGAGGTACTAAGTTCCTCGAGTATCCTTCCAAACAGTGTTTTGAACTCTGCATCTGATTGCTTATCTCCATTTTGATTTAGTTCTTTTTCTGGAGTTTTGATCTGTTCTTTCATTTGGGCCATGTTTCTTTGTCTCCTTGTTTTGGCAGCCTCCCTGTGTTTGTTTCTATGTATTAGGTAGAGCTGCTATGACTCCCTGTCTTGCTGGTGTGGTCTAAGGTAGTAGGTGTACTATGGGATCCAATGGCCCAGCCTTCCCTCTCACCCAAACTGGGCACTTGAGGTGCACCCTTTGTGTGGCCTCAGTACACCCTTCTCTTGTAGTTGAGCTTTGGGTGCTGTTGGTACATCAATGGGAGGGATTTACCTAGGTTAGTTGGCTGCATGTACTGGCTATGTCCACTGCTTACCAATCTCCACCCTTCGTGGAGGATCAGCTGGGCAGGGGTAGAGTGGTGGTGCTCCAATGTGGTCTGCAGCTGTCCACTGTGTGTGCAGGCTCTGAGGTTTCCCAGGTGGTGCAGGCAAAGTCAGTCCCCTCCTGTTTTGCCTGGGGCTACCTTTCTTGAGCTATAAAGTAATCTGAGATAGATGCTACTTGTGCTGGGCTTGGAGATTCCCAGGTGGAGCCAAGCTGGGAATCCAGGCTGGCTGCTTCTAGTGCTGGGCCTGGAATCTCTTAGCAAGAGGTACAGGGGCTGGAGGATCAATAAGGTGGGTTGCTGCTTGCTTGAGCAGATTTAGGAAGTTGTGAAGCGTGTGTCAAGACCGGTCTTTCATATGGAAAAGCCACTGTTAACAGCTTGGGTGCACCTGTAAATTGGGTGGGATGGAGCCTCAGGGGATCCCCAGCACAGGGCAAATAGAGTTAGGCAAGCTGATGGAGTCTCAGATATGGCATCTTGGTCACCCACTGCCTGCTCTGTGGCTCTATGGGAGTAATGTTTAGAAAAGGAAAAATGGCCTCTACCGGTCACTGTCTGGGACAAAGCTGTCCCCCAGCTCTTGCCTTGATGCCAGACACTTCAGTTACTCTTTGTATGTCACTGGTGCCTTTCCAGTTAGTACTCCACTGCTGGAGATCAGAGAGAGTGTGTCTGAGTAGTCTATGTGTGGGTTCTTTAAGAGGAGCTGACTGGGACTCCAGAAGTCTCTTCCACTGACTCAATCCCCACTAGTTTTTGTAGCCAGAAGTTGTGTGGACCTATCTTACTGGCACTGGAACCCTGGGCTTGGGGACCTGGTGTGGGATCAGCCCATTTTGCATATCCACCCCTCCTACCAGTCTGGATGGATGTGGTTTCTTTAATTCTATAGTTGTCAGACTTCCATTCAACTAGATTTCTGATGGTTCCCAGTGATGGCTGTTCCACGGTTTAGTTGTAATTCTGAGAGTGGTTGAATGAGCAGGTTAGCAGTATTTACCTATGCTGCCATCTTGACCAGAAGTCATCATTAGTCCTTATCGACCCTACTTAATCTTTAGTTAGCTCCCTCTCCTGTTTCTTTTGCAAACTCGGCGACACTCCTAAACCTTCTAATCAATTTCCAATATTCTTTGCTTTCTAAATTAGCTATATCCTCTTTCACAACAAAAAAAGTACCTCACATAAACATGCCATCATCTTTTTTCCTTCCATATAGTCTCAAGACAGAACAATACCCTTCCTTTGACCTATCACTATCCTTTGACAAACCTCTCACTTGCTGTACCTCCTCCTCTACTTCCTCACTTCTGTACTCATCATACCACTGAGGTTGCTTTGACAAATCATCAGTGCCTTCCACAATGCAAAAGCTGGAAAACTCTTCCCCCTGACCTTACTATAGCATTTGGCATGGTACACATTCTTTCGTTTGGAGGCTCATTTCTCCCTTAGTGTCTGTGATACCCCTTTCTCTTGAGTCTCAGAGCCAAGAGTCATGTGTTCTTTCCTCCCTGCTTACTTCCTTTGATGGTTTTTGTTTTTCTTTTTTCTTCCTTTATCCTCACCCAAGGACTTTTTTTCATTCCTTTCAGAAAGGAAGGGAGAGAGAAGCATCAATTGGTTGCCTCCTGTATGCACCCTGGTGACCAGGGATTGTATGCACCCGACTGGAGATCAAACTCGCAACTTAGGTGTGCGCCCTGACTGGAAATCAAGCCTACAACCTGTCGGTTATGGGACAATGCTCCAACCAACTGAGCCATGCTGGCCAGGGTGGTTTTGGTTTATATACGATTACTACTTTTCGCTGTCCATATTCTCCCTGTGTGATACCTTTTATCCATGACTTCAACTACTATCTATATGCAAATAATCCTTAAAACAATCTTTTTAACTTTTTGGTGGCTGGTCCCACAACTCTGAAAACTTATCCAAAATCACTGAGTTGTACGCTTTAAATATTTTCAGCCCAGACCTTCACATGAAACCCAGACGTTCATTTGCCTATCAGCCATCTCCACTCAGACTTTCCTTGAATACTTCAAACAACATAATGAATAATCTCATTTTTCAGCCCAAAGCTACTACAGTTGTCAAGGTTCCATTCTTGGCCCTTATTTAAAATTCACTCACTCTACAGAGAGTCCTCTGCCATGCTCTTCTCTACTCTTATGACTTCAGTTACAATGAATAAGCTTACAAATCCTAAATTTTATCTTTAGCTAAGATCTCCCTCCTACACAAGGGCACCCCAATGCTACCTTTCCTACTGGAAAACATGCCTGTCTCTTTTTCTTCATCTCAACCTTCAGTCTTCAATCCAGACATTTTCAACATATTAAAGAGACCTGAAACCTAATCTCTCCTCTCAATTGTTCAGGGCCACTGAAAGGTATGACTGTTACAATGGTTTCCTTAAAAAATTACTGCCTGAAGTCTCATGGCTGCACATGGTATAGAAAGCTATAAATGAAAAATATAATATTGGTTAAAAAAGTTTATACTTTGCCCTAAGCACTATTCTTTGTAATAATGTAATATATTTTCTTCTTTGAAAATGTGTATGTTTTCAATACTTATAAATGTGATACACACACATATATAAAACAAATAGTAAATTATATGTATGCTTATATAATTCACTACTTATACATGTAAAAGAAGCATTATATTACTCATTTATGGTATATCTATAAATTCTAGGCAGGATTTTCTTGAGATTTCCGCATCTTCCTACACCATTTTTATTCCTCAACATCTTTTGGCCCCAGTTAAGAGACGGTAAACAGTCTCTATAAACAAACCACAAATAATCAAAATATGAATAAATTGAAGCTAGGTAAGAATAAGAACATGTCTAGAACTATCAGTGAATATAAGAATGAACAGTAGTTAGAAAACTGCTCCCAAAAAGCAATTAATAAATAGTATAAGTTTCTAACACCAACAGAGCTTTAAGAGTGAATAAAATGCTTTATTAGAATGGCAAAAAATCATATCACCTGTAATGCTATGGATAAACAGGAACTTTGTTCCTTTTGCTGAAGTGAAAATTAGCACAATCCCTATAGAAAGCTATTTAGCAGCAACTTATTAAACTGTTACCCAGAAATCACACTTCTAGGGATTCTCCTTCAGATATTATCACATACATAGCAAATGATGGCTGTATGAGATTATCTCTGCACTGTTTATAACAGTACTTTTGTACAATCAGAAGATTTAAACTGCTGAAATGTCTGTTAGTAAAGCAAGAGTTACACTTTTCAGTTTCATATTTTTGATTTTTAAACCATGTGAAAGTATTAGGTATTTAAGTAATTTTTTAAAAAGTGAGAAACACAGGCCAAATACCTAACTATATATGCTCTTTAAGGGGGAGAAGTGAGTGTAAAAATGGTGTATATTTTAGGGTCAAGCACAGGCTCTATTTACCATTGCTGCATACTATAATCAATAAAACAAAAAACCAGAAGGCTAAGGCAGACCACAAGTCAATAACACAGTAAACCACAAAAAAAAAAAAAAAAAAGAACAGAGGTAATTAAAAGTAAAAGATACTTACTGGGATTCTGTCTTCTTCTCGTCGTCTTCGACCTCTGAAAAGAGTTCTCCTTTTCACAATGACAAAAAAGGGGGTGGTGGGAGGGAGAACTCATAAGTTTCTTCAAATTTATACATTCTATCAAAAATAAGTGAATTTCTATTTTACATATCTATACTTTCTAAATCTCCACTATTGTTAAAAGATAAATATTCTTCTGAAGGGATCCTGAGCTAATCTATGAAAAACTTCAACTATTGTCACTACCACCACAATGTAAGTTGAACACATTTTTATTAGGAGCACTCTCTCCACACCAGAAGCAGATTAGGGTGCAGGTGTGTTTTGTTCAAGCAGGTTACCTAATATATAACCCCATTACCAGAGTTTTGAAATTGTAAGAAATTAAAACTATAATGCAGATGGGGTTTTATCTTTCTAAGCCATTCTTCCTCTGTGAATTATAAAGAACTTGAGAAAAAAAATTAAAAAGAATAACAGAATAATTTTCATAAACCTGACTCAGCTATATTCTATATGGACACTCAGTTTCTTAGTAATTATGAAAACTATTAATCCATTATGTAAAAAATGTACTTATTTAGCATATACCAATAATTAAATCTAAAAAAACCAGTATTTCATATACCTTATTTCCATATTTATTACCATCTTTCCTTACCTGCCCCTACCATAGTCCCCATTCTGTTCAATCTGCAAAGTGGGAGTCTCTTTTGAAAGGTAGTTTTGCTCCTGATGCCCTGTTACTGTAGGGTTATGCCGTTCAGTTGGAAAATTCCTTGAACCAGATCTGTTTAATGGTCCATCCCCCAATGACACAGAGCCCTCTGTTGAGTGTTCTGAACCACTTGATGACCTAAAATGAGGCTTCACACTATAAGAAAGATAAGATTATATATAAAAAGATAAATCAAAATGAACAGAAAAATCCTTTCTTTTTAGGGGTAGAAATTCTTAATAGGCCAGGTTAAAAACTGCTTTCTGCTGTATTATGATTACGTTAAACAGAAAATTGTTATATAAAAATGTAAACCCTTTTATGTCCCAGATGTATTATTTTTAAAATGCAGTTTTTTCATTTAAAAGTTGTTTGGAGATATTTGGGGGAAGATACAAACTTCTTCAAGATAAAGCTACTTCTACATCAGTACTCAGAATAAAACTAGGGTTTTAGCTACTTTCTTTAATATGAGCTGCAGTCTTGACACATCTAAATTAGCCACGCTCTAAGTTTCTTAATGAGTCTATGCCATGCATGCTCAATAGAGCAACATCTCCCCTAAAGGAAGTAAAAAGTGGTTCTTGGGAGGGGAGCAAGTCCTAACCTTATTAGTTTCTTATTAATTTTTATGTATAAAGTATATAACATATATAACATAAACAGATTACATAATCTCTATATTAAATTTTTAGCTCTGGCTGGTGTGGCTCAGTGGATGGAGCGCTGGCCTGTGAACCAAAAGGTTGCCAATTAGATTCCAGTGAGGGCACATGCCTGGGTTGCAGAGAGGCAACCAATCGATGTTTCTCTCTCACATCGATGTTTCTCTGTTTCTCTCTCTCTCTCTCTCTCTCTAACCCCCTTCGTATTTCTCTAAAATCAATAAAAACACATCTTCAGGTGGGGATTCAAAAAGAGAAAGAGAGAGAGACAGAGAAAGAAATGGTGGAATACATTAAAATTCCAGCTTTCTACTAAGTATCCCTCTCCAAAGGAAATTTTTTGTTCAAAGATCCATATGTGGGACAAAAACTAGGAAAATATAAACTAACTAATAGCTTGCCATGACTTCTTGAATTAAGGTATGAAATCTGGTAAAAACAAGAGGAAAACTACTTCTATGAAAAGTAGCTTTTATCTTGGATGATGTATTTAAGTACCCAGCTCTAATGATCTGTAGACAGAGGAAGCTGTGATACAGCAGAAGAGTGAGGATGCAGTTTAATCAACAAACACATAAAGTAAGTCCAAGCAGCTGGTATCTTGGCTCTATATATAGTAGATTAAACAAGAAAGTATGAGACTTATACTTGTTCCCTTGATTGCAGTTTATATGCTCCATTTTTACAATATTTTCATAGTTACAAATTCATAACATTAACAACACATTGCCAATTTCTGGTTCTCTGAAAAGTGACTTAAAACCTCCTATTAATTATAAGCCCAACGATTAAAACATTAATTCCAACAGTACCTCCAGCTATCCTACTTTACAGAACATAAAAAATGAGGTTACTTAAAGATAAAACTCAAGCTACAGAGTTGGGCCGAGTTTAATAAGAGGTGATATTCTTCCAGGTAATTACTTGCTGCCACAAAATAGATTTTAATGGCAATAAAAATTACGGTATGTCAGCCAACACAAAGTAATTTTCAAAATACTTATACTATCCATATCTGAATTTGACTCCATTAAGTAGCTATGATGTTTACATTATCTGTTTAGAAACTTTCACCTAAATTTTCCTATTGCATTACAGTACACCTAATGGACAAGTTAGGTTTAAACAGCCCTCAGATCTCATAATCTTACCCTTCATTGAGAGGGACTCACAATCTCAGTCTGGGCAAAAGAAATAAGCAATAAAAGATAGAAAAAGAGAAGTAAAGTGACAGAAAGATAAAGTATGAAAGGTAGAAAAATGCCCAGACTTCTGAAAGTTAGTCCTATTCTCTCTAAGTAGATCTAGTGATCATCACTGGGCTGTTAAAGGTTAACATAATAAACTGCAAAAGGGCTCTCTAAAGTTACTCTCTCCTTGACTGATTAATAAATAAAAATAAAGGTCTGGCAGTGGTCACTTCTTAGAAATAAGAAAGAAATAAGGATTTGGGTTGGGGGGTCAAAAAGCATTGTAGCTGTAATTTTTGCATTTTTATAAGAAAGTATTCATGTACTATTTCTGTAATTAAAATTAACAGTAATCTGTATTGACCAAACATATGGAAATGAATTGTACACATATGGTTTTGAGTAACAAGCAAAATTACAATAAACCTGCCCTGTACCTTCAAAATCATAGGCACACCTCCAAAACAACAAAGATGACTTGACTGTCATTCTTGGCTTTCTTACTGTAATCTTATCCCCTTCACTATAAAAGGACAGCAGACAGAGACAAGTGACAATTAAGGAACACCAAAGAAACATTTATTTTTAAGTCAAGCCTCTGCAAACGTCAGTACTTTAGTTATTAGTTTAAAAAATGTTTTTACAGAGATGTGGACTAGAGTATGAAGAATATAGTCAATAATGTTGAGATAAAGAGGTATGGGGTCAGGTGGGTGTTTGAGAGCAGGGGGGATCACTCTGTAGAGTGCATGATTTTCTGGCGATTTTGCTGTACATCTATCTGAAAGTGGTTGAAAAATAATAAATATTTTTTAAAAATTTAAAAAATTGCTTTCAGTCTATCTCATTATGAAGATGTCTACTCTAATTGCTGTCTAAAGCAAAATTCACCCCTTTGAAGAAATGTGAAACCAACAGATATTTTTATAAAGCAGCTATTTCTAATCATGAGAAATCTGTATTTTCTCACAAGGAAAACTGTAAAATGTCATTTGAATTATTTTTAAGAAAATCATTTTACCAGCTATGTTTCAGGAACAGAAAATGTTCTAAATCTCACATATGTTGATAATAACTAGTGGTATAACTGTAGCCCAGATATTTCTCCTCTTCAAATTTCACTTTGTTCAACTCTAACATGAGTTAGAAGCTGTAGCATAACAATCTGGCCTTTTTGGATTTAAACATCCTTATTTTTGATTAAATAATCCTTTTTGAACAACTGGATGGGAGTTACATGACCTAGCAATACTTGAATTTTGCAGTTAATTGTTAGTGTATTACCAAACTAGGTCACCCATAAGAGCACAAATAATCTTTTGTTTATAAAGAATCTTTCGTTCTTCAATATGAGATCTCATTTGAAGCTTCATTAAGTGATATGAATGTGTATATGTAGTAAAATTTTTCTAACACTTAAAAATTATCTTTAAATGCTTTAACCAATTGTGTCAATTAAAGTGAGTACAAAAATTGTGACTATTAGAGGGTAGTACATATGTATGCTTTCCGAATCCAGTAAGAATATTTTTTAATACCATAAGGCTTCTTTCTCCAGTGAAGCATGTTTCAGAAAAATATTACAAAAAAGAATTAAGTTCCTAGAATTCGTGTTGGAAAAACATACCCTATGTGGTCTCCTTGCCAAAAAAGAATCAACTGGGAAAAGGAAACCTGGCAAAAGAAAATCACTGAAGAGAAATAATTTTATAAAAACAATACCCAGGAGGCTCACAAAATAAGCAAACAAACAAAAAAAAACCAAATGTGAAACTATTAAATAAATCCAATCAGTATATAAGCCATTTTTCCTTATTTATTCATACTCTGTCAAAAGACATAATATATACCAAATTAAGATCATCAGTTGATGTTTATACATAAAGAATAATACTTAAGAGACATACCAGTATTTTATATGACAGCAAAAGTTGCCAGAATTCTCATGACATATTCAGAACATATATGTAGGCTTTGGAGTCAAATTGCCTGAGCTCAAATCTTAGCTCTGCCAGCTACTGGCTATATGCTTGTAGATAACATATTTAACCCTGTTTGTCTCAATTTACTATTTTTTAATAGATATAATAACTATATTTATTTTTAGGAGGCCAATGCTTTATCCATTGGGCTACTGGGGCTTCTTTTATATCCATTTTTAAAGGGCTATGAAAATTAACTGTGATAAAACATGTAATACCTTTAAAACAGATCTTTAGACATTAAATGCCCAATACATGTTGTGGTCTGTTATACACTGTAGTTTGTGGAAATTGTTTAAAAAAGCCAATTCTTAAAAATTCTAAATAATTCATATTCCTAGTAGTTATTACTCGATTCAGTTAACATTTCTATCCTCAAAAAATTCTCATTCTCCAAAGTGTTACCTACTTAACAAACTAAATGGCATTTACATACCAGGTTTTATGTTACTACCATAAAATATTATTTTCTCTTCTCTTTGTCATTAAAAAAAAAAAAATCGTATAATCTCAGGCCCAAGCTCTTTCTATCCTCATTATCAACTCTGACGTCAAAATGTGTTTATGAATTCTAGATGAAATCATTCATACACTTTTTAAAAAAAGCCAAAAAATCTCTTTTTATTCAGTCTGCAAATAAGCACTGCTATGAATAGTAACTCTATAAAAACTATTGGGAATTGTCTATAATAAATTCCAGCCATGATTTTTATCTTACCGATTTTTTTGGAATGGTCGACCCATATTCACAGCAGCAGCATTTGTTTTATAAGATCCTGGTGAATTAAAGCCATTCATAAAACTACCATTGGGAAAGGGAGCCTAAAAGAAAATTTTAATGTTTAAAAACAATTAATGGTAAAGGCAAAATCTGGGGTGAAGGTCATACGAAATTTCTGATGACCTAACCTAGCATCAATTTCTTTTAGAAGCTCAAAATTATTTTACAACATTTTACTTACTCACTTTTACTTTACAGAACAAAAAAAAATCACTAGTTCATTATTTAATAAAGAATACTTTTCTTTGAAAAAGTTTCACAAAACTAATTTAAATCACTGGATTTATCCAGTCTCTAACTTTGATTCACTCAGCAAAATCTAAAGAATAAAATTATAGAAACCTATTAGGCTCAACCTTTAGTCATATGTATATATTTGCTATGGGACATTAGATACCCTTATCACTACTTAAAAGACAGAAAATAACCAATTAATGCAACACAAAACAAAAATAAAAGAACTACTCTGGCTGATTTTTTCAAATTTCAGCTTGAGTGAAAAACTTTATTACTCTGTAAGGATCTCACTTACCAGTGGTGTTTCAAAGTAAGGTGCAGGATTTGGAGACCAAGACTGAGGCACAATGCTATAGATGGAGTACTGTTGGTGAGGACTATATACAGGCTGCATAAAGACTGGTGAGGCATACTGTGCTTGAGTTTGAATGGGCTGACTATACATACTAGAATCCATTAATCGATAACCATTCTTAGCAAAAAACGTATTGATGGCTTTTATCCTTGCCTAGAAGCAAGAGGAACACATTATAATAAAAAAGAACTAAGTATATGTTTTTACAAATATATTTAATTAAAAATTTAAAATATATTACATGACTACATTATTTCTGACTATTTTAGAAACAATACAGCAAAGGAAAAGGAAATGACAGCTTCAATTAATTACATCAAAACAAAAGTAAAAGCACAAAAGTCAAAAAAGTAAACTGCAACTTACCACAGATAAGGGGGCTAATATCCAAATACATAAATTCTAAAAAAAAGATTAAAAATCCCAACAATCCTGCATAAAAATGAGTTAAAGAAATGAACAGAGCTCACAGGGAAAAAAAAGGCAAATGGCTCTTAAACATATGAAAAGATGCTAAACCTTTTTGTTAAGAGAAATGCAATTAAAATCAAATCGCATTTCTCATTTACACAACTGGCAAAAGTCCAAAAATTTAACAACGTATTCTGTTGATAAGGCTCTGGCAAAACAGGCAATGTGGCACATTAAAGATGGGCATGCAAAAATAGCACAGCCCTTATAAAGGAAAACTTAGCAATTATCTTCCAAAGCACAAATGCATCAATCCTACTTCTAAAAATCTTTCCCAAATATACACTGACCAAAACGGTTCTTTTTAAATCTTCACTTGAGGACATTCTTATTGAGTTTAGAGAGAGAAGGAGGGAAGGAGAGAGAGAAACATCGATGGGTTGCCTTCTGCATGTGTCCCAACTGGAGGCCAAACTCGCCACCTAGGTATGTGCCTTTACCAGGAACTGAATGAACCCCTGACCTTTCAGTTTATGGGATGACACTCCAACCAAGTGATCCATACTGGCCAGGGCAAAACTGTTGTTTTTAAAAACAAACACAGCTATTCACTGACACTAGTTGTAATACATAAGGGGGAAAAATTTTTTCCCAACACACACACACAAACAACCCAACAGCCATCAATGGCTGAATACACCATGATACATGCAGATGTAAAATGAACTGAGGAGTTGCTCTAAATATTGTTACGAAGTGATTTCTAGAATATACAGACTATTAAAAAAAAAAAAAGGAGGCAAGGCAAAGAGGAGAAGAGTCTGTACCATAAGCTTTTCTTTAGCTAAGTCAGATGGAAATATGAGGACATACGCACATACATACATATGTGTGAATATATATTTAAAATATTTTATTTTTAAACCATACACATACTGAAAACTACATTTAAAAAATCCACTTGTAAAAGTTAAAAGTAAATAAGTCTGAATGTGTATCTAATTGGTAATATAACATAGAGAAATCCTAAGTGACTTTGAACCATAATAAAAATGAACTGTTATGAATGTTCCTTAGGAAAAACCCACAAGGCAAAGTATGGAAAGTTTCTTATTTTCAGAATTACATTGCTACTGATATAGTTATTCTGATACTTTGTATGTGATTATGGAATTCATCAAACCAGTATTATACTGGAGTCACTGAGATCTGAGATTTTCACATGGGAGAACGGAGATACAAATGTCAGACTGAAGATGGAAAAGCTATGTCACCTGAATGCAAGATGTATTTTGTCTTAAAACAACATACACATTTCATAGCTCTGTCCAATGAAAAGGCTTAGAAATAACATTAAACCAGCAGTGACAAGCATTCCTTGTTCATAGTTAGTGTCATTTCCCCATTAAGAGTAAAATGGACTCAGGAGAGTTGGCTGACCCCAAGCCTTTAACACAAAAAGTACAAAAGAGATCAAACAAACCACTAAAAATTACTAGGGCTGTAATAAAGGAACTCATGAGTCAACTCAAAGAAGCCACACTTCATCAATGAGGACAATAAATATACTAAATATATTTAAATACTCAAAAAAAAAATCTGAACGGTCATTTTTGGAGGCTGCCAGAGAATCAACACATTATTTTCAAAAACAGGTAAATAAAAGCTAGAACCAAGCATTTATTATGCATTGTGTCAATGGGCTGTATCTCAGGGTAATGAAGATGAGGGCAACCTACTCTTTATAGAAGCATTTCCACTAAAAATTGGGAAAAGGGTAACAGAAATAGCACCACTTTGCAAACCTTGCTGACTTAACAGATCTTGTAATGATCGGTAGCAGCTAGCATATGACAGAGATACATATTTTATATGCTTTTGGTTTTTTTCTCTCTGCTGTTGAAATTCAATCCAATTCTACTAAAGCCTCTAGATCTAGCTATCAATTTGCATGAAATACAGAAGACAGAGAATCATGTTAAATTAAACTCAAGTATAACTAGCCAATTCAAAGATGGACAAAGGACTTGAATAGACATTCTCCAAAGAGAACACACAAATGGTCAAATGGCTAATAAGCACAAGAAAAGATTCTCAAAGTCACCAATCATAGTGAAATGCAAATTAAATTTACAATGAGATTTCATCTAATGTATTTTTCATTTCAGTTACTGTATTCTTCATTTCTGACTAGTTCTTTTTTCATCCCTGTTAAGTGGTGCATGACTGTATTTGCACATATAAACAAAAAATTAAACAGTGGAAAAAGGCAGACTAACTTCCAAAGAATCAATATTTGAGCAAGAAAAACTGGACACTCATGACAACTAGTAGAGTGCTTAATAAAGGGAGAGACTGCTAAGTGAAAAAAAAAGTAGCTACCACTCCTATTCCTCAGTGGCCTGTGTTCTGGGAGTCACTGCCTGGTGCTAAGGCAGGTTGTGAAAACTCCATCCTCCAAAAAAGTGGGGTGTGTTGTGGTTGGTATGGTGGATACCTGAGGGATCAGTGCCGATGCTTTCCTCAATTTTAGCCCTCTTTGCAGCAGCAAATTCCCCAGTGACATCTATCTTAAAACTTTAATCGGCCACAAAAAAACAAACAAGGAAATCTTACCCTTTGCTACAGCATGTACCATTTGATTTCACTTATATGTGGAACCTAATGAGCAAAATAAACTAACAAACAAAATAGAAATAAACTCATAGAGACAAAGAACAGACTGACAGCTGTCAGAGGGGAAGGGGTTTGGGGGCCGGGTGAAAAAGGTAAAGGGATTAAGATTCCCAGGTGAATTTTACCAAACATTCAAAGTATTAATACCAATCCTTTTCAAACTATTCCAAAAATTTAAGAGGAGGGAAGGGTCCCAAACTCATTTTACAAGGCCAGCATTACCCTGATACCGAAAACACAGATGCTCCAAATTTTAAAAAAAAGGGAGACAGAAAATTATAGATCAATATCCCTAACGAACATATGTAAAAATCTTCAACAAAGCCCAAAGTGAAATAAGGATCAGAGCAAAAATAAATGACACACACTAAAATACATAAATGAATGAATGAATGAATGAATGAATGGAACCGAGGGCCTGCTCTTTGAAAAGATAAACAAAATTAATAAAAGAGGAGAAGTGACAACTGACACCACAGAATGGTACCACAGAACTACAAATGATTTTTTAAAAGTACCATGAACAAGGATGTGCCAAGAAATTGGAAAACCTGAAAGAAATGTATAAATTCCTAGAAACCTATCATCTTCCAAGACTGAACCAAGAAGAAACAGAAAACCTGACTGATGAATAACGACTAATAAAATTGAATCAGTAATCAAATAAACTCCCAACAAACAAAAACCAGGACAAGATGGCTTTACAGGTGAATTTTACTGAACATTCAAAGAATTAATACCTGTCTTTGTCACACTAGAAGGCTCCCTAACACTTTGAGGCCAATATTATCCTGATACCAAAACCAGACAAAAGACACAACAAAAAAAGAAAACTATAGGCCAATACCTCTGCTGAACACAGATGTAAAAACTCTCAACAAAATATAAGCAAACTGAATTCAGCATTATTAAGAAGATCATCAACCATGACCAAGTGGGATTCATTCCTGGAATGTAAGGTTGGTTTAATATCTGCAAATTAACATGGTGTGTGTGTGTGTGTATCTCACATGAAATAAAGGATAAAAATATTATCATTTCAATATATGCACAAAAAAAAGCATTTGAAAAAAAATCCAACATACATTCATGATAAAAACTCTCAGCAAAATGTAGATAGAGGGAACACATCTCAACCTAAAAAGGGGCACATATGACAAACTCACAGCTAACATCATACTCAACATTTCTTCAAGATCAGGAACAGGACAATATGTCCACTGTTAACACTTTTATTTGACATAGTATTTGAAGTCCTAACCACAGCAATCTTACATGAAAAAGAAATAAAAAAGCAACCAAACTGGGAAAAAAAAGTAAAACTGTCATTTGCAGATGGCATGATACTATTTAAAGAGAACCTTAAAAATGCCACCAGAAAGCTATTAGAACTAGCACTGATTGGCGTAGCTCAGCTGGTTGAGCATCATCCCACAAAGCAAAAGGTCATGGGGTTCAATTCCCAATCAGGGCACATGCCTGGGTTGCAGACCCAGTTCCTGGTTGTGTGCCAGAGGCAACCAATTGATGTTTCTTTCATACATCAATGTTGCTCTCCCTCTTTCTACCTCCCTCCTCCCCACCCTAAAAAAAAAAAATCTTGAAAAAAAACTATTAGAACTAATAATTCAATAAAGTAGAATACAAAACTAATATTCAGAAATCAATTGCCTTTTTATGCACCAATAACGAACTATCAGAAAAAAGAGATTAAGAAAGCAATTGCATTTACAATTGTATATAAAAAAAGAAAAGATAAAACCCAGGAATAAATTTAACCAAGGAGTTTGTAAAAGACTTGGAAAATTATAAGACACTGAAGAAAGAAAGTGGAGAAGATACAAATTAATGGAAGCATATACTGTGCTCATAGACAGGAAGAATTAACATTGTTAAAATGTCCATACTACCTAAAGCAATCTATAGATTCAATGTTATTGCATCATTTGAAAAAATATGAAGGGCATTTATTCCAGAACTAAAACAAATAACTCTAAACTTTATATGGAGCCACAAAAGACCTCAAATAGCCACAGCATTCTTGAGAAAGAAGAACAAAGTTAGAAGTAACATGTTACCTGATAACAAACTATATTACATGGCTATAGTAATCAAAACAGCATGGTACTGACATAAAATCAGACACAATGGAACAGAATCAAGAGGCCAGAAATAAGCCCACACCTATATGGTCAATGCAATGGGGATAACAACAGTCTCTCCAATAAAAAGTGTTGGGAAAACTAAAGAGATACATGCAAAATATGAAATGACCACTTCCTTATTCCACCTACAAATATAAAGACAAAATGAATTAAAGACCTATATGTAAGTGTGAAACCATAAAACTCCTACAAGAAAACATAGGCAGTAAACTCTCTGACATTGCTGTTAGTGATATATTTTTGGGTATGTCTCCTCAGGCAAGGGAGGCAAAAGAAAAACAAATGGTACTACATTGAACTAGAAAAATTTTGCACAAAGAAGGAAACCATCAACAAAACAAAGACAGGTTACTGAATGGGTGAAGATATTCGCCAATGATACATCGATCCAAAATATATAAGGAACTCACACAACTTTATACCAACAAAATCAATCCAATTAAAAAAAAGGCAGAGGACCTCAATAGACATTTCTCTAAAGAGGACATACAGATGGCCAACGAATATATGAAAACAAGCTCAACATCACTAATGAGAGAAAAGCAAATAAACCACAATGAGACATTACCTCATATCTGTCAGAATGACTATCATTAATAAATCAACAAACGAGTATTGGTGAGGATAGGGATAAAAGGGAATCTTCCTGTATTGCTGGTGAGATTATAAATTGGTGCAACTATATGGAAAACAGTATGGAGGTTCCTCAAAAAACAACAAATACAATCACTATATGACCTAGCAATTCTAGTGCTGGTTATTTACTGAAGAAATCTAAAATACTAATTTGAAAAGATATATGCACCCTCCCCACCATGTTCACCGCAGTATTATTTACAATAGCCAAAATATCAAAGTAATCTCAGTGTCCACTGACACATGAATGGATAAAAATACATATAATATTCTATAACACACACAGGGTCTGGCACAAATAACACTCCTTTTTTATTACAAAATCATAAGCGTGTAATATTGTAATATAACAATATCACACTCAAGCATACTATGTGACATTTTAGGTGAAATGTTCAAATTAAAACTATAAATTAATACACCCATATTATTACCCTACCAACCACACTCAAGCAGGCATTACTTCCGCACATCCAGTATAACATAATATTACTCCTCCACAAAAAAAGAATGAAATCTCGACATTTGTGACAAAATGAATGGACCTAGAGGATATTATTCTAAGTGAAATAAGTCAGAGAAAGACAAATAGCATATATGTGGAATCTAAAATTTAATCCAGATAAAATTTAATATTCAGAGTTATAAAAAGCCAATGAAAATGGGATGAAGCACTGCCTTTTAATTAAATTATCAGTATATTCAGAAATAGGTGGACAAACATTCACTTAATCCCTTTGTAGTCCATGATCATTGCTTTGAATCACAGAATTTCAAAAATGGAAAGCATGCACACCTCAAAGAAACAGACCAACACCATACAGGTAACTTGACACTCCCACGATCAAAGATCTTGAAACTGAAAGCAGAATCAAGGGCTATAAGATAAGATTTCTGGCTCCTGTACCTCTCTTTCTGGGTGCTAGATCATTTGGTTTTAATAAATGATATAAAAATTAATGTGAATCTGTGACTCTCCTAGCAAGAATATTGTTATGTGATGACTAGTCGAAAGAACCATAAACAAAAAACAAAATGTCAGAGAGAAGAAAAATGCTTATAATGAAATATGTATATATTTTACCACTACACCTGAAATCTCAGCAAAAGCAGTAAGCTGTAAAAATCTGGAAGTATAAAGAATAGTCAAAAGAATAATTATATGTAGATGATATGACCTCTCAGGCAGATAACCCAAAGACCCAACAAACTATTAGATATAATAAACGAGTTAGGCAAGGTTGCTGCATATAACAGTTAAACAAATCACTGAGATACCAAGGGGGAGGGGGGAGCAACAAATATTACTTTCAGGAATTAATTACAAAACACAATAGATCTGAACTAACAGAAATATAAATCATAAAAAAGTTACAATGTTGAACAATGTAGACTAAAACTGTCAATTGTCCCAATGTAAGAAATAAATTAAATGTATCCCATTTATTTCATTTGCTTGCTTGTTGGTATCAGACATTCTAAAATTCATATGGAGAAACTCCCAGCCAAGATGGAGGCATAGGTAGATTCACTATGCTTCCTCACACAACCAAAAGAAGGACAACAACCAATTTTAAAACAAAAAACACCCAGAACCGCCAGAAAAGCAAACTGTATGGAAGTCTGACAACCTAGGAGTTAAAGAAAAACATTCATCCAGCCTGGTGGGAGGGGTGGAAATGGGCAGCTGAGGCAGAGAGGATATGCAGCAAGGTGACAGCTAGAGGGTCAGGTGGTCCCACATTCGCAAGCAGATAATCCAAGAGGAACAACTTGGGAGCAAGACAGACCTCGCAACCCAGGGGTCCAGCACAGAGAAATAAAGCCTCAAAATCTCTGGCTGTAAAAACCTGTGGGGGTAGTGGCAGCAGGAGAAACTCCCAGTCTCACAGGAGAAACTGTTGGAGGGATCCACAGGATTCTAGAATGTACACAAACCCACTCACCTGGGAATCAGCACCAGAAGGGCCCAATTTGCTTGTGGGTATAGCAGGGGAGGTGACTGAAAGTGGGGCAAGGGCCAAGCAAGTGGCATTGTTCCCTCTCTGATCCCTTTCCCACATATAACACCACAGCAAATTGAGTTGTCTCACCCTGGCAAATACCTAAGGCTCCGTCTGCCTCCTACAACGTAACAGGTGTGCCAAGACAAAGAAATATGGCCCAGATGAAAGAACAGATCAAAACTCCAGAAATAGAACTAAGTGATGAGGAGACAGCCAAACTATCAGATGCACAGTTCAAAAGACTGGTGGTTGGGATGCTGACAGAAATGATTGAGAATGGACACAAAGGAAGAAGTGAAGGCTATACCAAGTAAAATAAAGAAAAATATACAGGGAACCCAAAGTGAAGGGAAGGAAACCAGGACTCAAATCAATGATTTGGAGCAGAAGGTAGAAATAAACATTCACCCAGAACAGAATGAAGAAACAATTTAAAAAAATGAGGAGAAGCTTAGGAACCTCCGGGATAACTTTAAACGTTCTAACATATGAATCATAGGGGCGCCAGAAGAAGAGGAGGAAGAGTAATAAGTTGAAAACTTATTTGAAAAAATAATGAAGGAAAACCTCCCCAATCTGGCAAAGGGAATAGACATGCAAGTCCAGGAAGCTCAGAGTCCCAAAGAAGTTGGACCCAAGGAGGAACTCACCAAAACACGTCATAATTAAATTACCCAAGGTTAAAGATATGGAGAGAATCTTAAAAGCAGCAAGAGAAAAGGAGTTACCTATAAAGGAGTTCCCATAAGACTATCAGCTGATTTCTCAAAAGAAACCTCACAATCAAGAAGGGGCTGGAAAGAAGTACTCAGAATCATGAAGGGCAAGGACCTACATCCAAGATTACTCTATCCAGCAAAGCTATTATTTACGATGGAAGGGCAGATAATTATGCTTTCCCAATAAGGTAAAGTTAAAGGAGTTCATCGTCATTGAGCCCTTATGATATGAAATGTTAAAAGGACTTATCTAAGAAAAAGATCAAAACTATGAGCAGTAAAATGACAACTCACAACTATCAAAACTGGACCCAAAACCAAAAACAAACTAAGCAAACTACTAGAACAGGAACAGAATCACAGAAATGGAGATCACATGGAGGGTTGTTGGCAGGGAGTAGGATGGGGGAGAATGGGGGAAAAGGTACAGGGAATAAGAAGCGTAATGGGTGGGTACAGAATAGATAGGGGGTAGTTGAGAATAGTATAGGAAACGGAGAAGCCAAAGAACTTATACGTATGACCCAAGGACATGAACTAAATGGGGGGGTGGGGAGGAGAGTGCTGGAGGGAGGGTGAGTGCAGGGTGGAGGAGGATGGAGGGGAAAAAGGAAGGTGGGACTACTGTAATAACATAATCAATAAAACATACTTTAAAAAATAAAGTACATGTTAAAAAAAGAGATTCATATGGAAAAGTAATGATCTAGGAATAACCAAGACAATCCTAAAAAATACAATAAGGAGAGAAAACTTGCGTAAGGGGATAAGGATACTATAAAACAAAGATGTTGTTCAGTAGAAAGTGGGAGAATAGAGAACCTGAAACAGATCTGATAGATCCAAGATTACACACAGTTTGTAGGAGAGACCACTCAACAAGTGACTGTTGAGACAGCTACCTTTTCACATATGGGGGAAAAAATGAAAGTAGGCCCCTGTCTTACAACATACATCAATTAATTCCAGATGTTTCACAGTCCTGAATCCAACAAATAAAACCTTAAAGTTATTAGAAGACCTAGGGGAATATTTTTACAGTTTCAAGAACGGAAAGGAGATAGTAAGGACAAGGACATTAAAGGCAGAGGAAACAAAATGACAACTGGCAGATAGTTTCATCTGTAACACGGAAAATAGTACCACTTACTACACAGCAGTAAAAAAATTTAAACATGTTAAGTTCTTTGAACAGTGTCTGACATATAACCTCTTAATAAATATTAAGTTCCTCTTATCCTGGTTCTTCTACTTACTAGTTGTGTGAACCTGGGTAGGTGGCTCTCACACCTCACTTTCCTTACCAATAAAATAGAGAAGACACTAGTACCTACCTTATCAGATTCTCATTAAGAATTAAATGACTCTATACATATAATGTGCTTTAGAACAGAAAGTGATACACAGTAAGAGCTCAATAAGAGTTGAGAATGTAAAAAAAGAAAAGTATTGCACTTACAAATTATCATTATAGAGTGAGGCAAAAGTAGGTTTCCAGTTGTAAGTGCACAAAAGAGTTTATTCTTGTATTATTATTTATTGTATTATTTTTCATACAAACAACTGTAAAACTACTTTTGCTCCACTCTGTATTACATAGGGAATGAGGAGCATGTCAAAGTAAGTTCATGTTTAGAATTCCATGTTAGATGGTAGTTCTGGCAGTAATGTGGAGAATGAAGTGCTGGGAGGGAAATGTTAAAAGGCCTAGCATTTAAAAGGCTACTCCAATTATACAAATCTAAACAATGGTGGTAATGACTGAAAGAAGTTTTGAGGGCAAATTTCATGCAATCTGAGGACAAATTGGACATGAAGAGAAAGTGAGCAAGTTTCGTCAATAACAGCTCCCAGTTTTCCCAAATGATTGAATGTTAATGTGATGACATAGTGAGTTGGGATGGCGCTGAAAGTACAACAAATGTTTTCGACTTTATTACTAAAAGGATTACTTCTACTTTCCATTTTGATATCTGGGAATTATCTTACATGTCGCTAATCAGCATCTAACCAAAACTTCATGCTGTTTTAAGTTATGCTTTTTGGAAAGAACTGCTGTACAGAAAGTATTTTGATGCCCTATCAACTAATTTGCTAAAGTAGTACATCATATGAGTCAGAAATTTCTTTAAAATTATTATGGGTTTTATAAAATATTACCCATCTGTGGTTTTTAAATTCTCAAACAGACAAACTACAAAAAACTTTCTTGTCAGGGGCTGGTCTTACTTACAAATGTTTCTTACCATGATTGGCTTGCCCTGAAATGTTTTCACTTCTTCTCTTAAGTATTTAAAAGCCTGTTAACAAAGCAGAGAGGTTTTCATTAGCATTCATCTTTATCTAGAGTTTGGTATTAGCAACTATCTCTAAACTAAACAATAAAAAATTGTGAAGGTGATTCCATTATGCAGGGGATGGAAAATGAAAAAGTAAAACTGTAAGATCTTAGCTACAGTTCACACTTATTCTAGATTAGCTACATGGATTACTATAGGAAAAAAATGCACAAAATTCAAAACAGACCCAAAATATCACCACATATCATTTTATTATTTTATATTTTAATTTTAGAGAGACACTAATTTGTTGTTCCACTCATTTGTGCATTCACTGGTTGCTTCCCATTCATGCCCTGACCAGGGATTGAACCCACAACCTTGGTATATCAGGACAATGCTCTAATCAACTTAGCAATCCATGGAGGGCTATATATAATTTTTGAAATGGTTCACTCAGACAGCCTTTCAAAGTAAAGAATTAAAACAAACAAACAAGTGGTTTAAAACTGCAATTAGACATGTTTCTGTTTCAAAGGATTATTACTTATCTTTCAGTAAGACAAAATAATTAAGAGTAAAATCATTATATCAAAATTGCAAGAATCAGAAAGGAAGTTACATATTTATAGCAGGCCTACTACATAGTAGAAATACTACTGGGTTGACCTAAAAGTCTGTTTAGCTTTTTCTGTAAAATAAAAGACACATTTTTCATTTTCACCAATAACTTCATTGATTTGGATATTTTGAGTAGGTTGGCCATCTCCCGCAAAGTACAACGTTGATTGTTTTCAATGTCTTGATTCAATCACTATCTACTTCACCTGGTCTACCAGACTATGGAGCACTGTCTAGAGAGAAATCTCTAGCACAGAACTTTGCAAACCACTTCTGACATGTTCAAACAGTCACAGCACCTTCTCCATACACTGCACAAATCTTTTTCTGCATTTCAGTTGCATTTTTACCTTTCTTGAAATAATAAAGCATAATATGCCAAAAATGTTGCATATATTCTTCCATCATCAATATTAAAATGGCTACTCGAAAATTCACCAATTTTGATTAGTTTTTAAAAAGTGCATGCTGATATGACAACTGTCACAATATAATCTAACAAAGTTGTTTCAAATGAAGTTAAAGACTACAAAGTGTTTTACTACAGCCATCTTAAGGAAAAAACCAAACGAACTTTTTGGTCAATCCAATGATTCCCAATCTCCATGTTAATTTTAAAACTGTGTGTTAATTTCTTTATTGGTGGGAATAAACTGTTCTTAAATTGAAACTGAAAAAGCTTTCAGAGGATGACTGAAAAGGAAACCAATAAGTAAAACCAAAAAGGTGAACAAGGTGCTCAATAGTCTTTACAGACAGTACTGTAAGCACACGTTTTCTCAACTAAAACATGAGGTCTGTCCAGAAAAAGTCCAGCCATTGTTAATATAACAAGGATGGTTTGTTCACCACTGATATGACCTGGCAGCCAAGGAGAGTAGACTGGAATGTGCATGTGTGAACAATGATGACTTCACTGTACTAATCAGTGGGGGTGATAGACACTGTTGAGTGAGAGCATGTGTACTGTGGCCATGGCATTCAAAATGACTAAGAGAGTAAAGCAATGAATCTACATCAAATTTTGCATTAAGTTTGAACATTCCTCCTCAGAAACTATTTGGATGATTCAGAAGGCCACAGCTATGGGCAACTGGTGACTGGCAGCTTCATTACAACAATGCAATCCGACTCATGAATCATGTCTCATGCAGAATTTTTTGGTGAAACATCAAATCACCCATGTGACTCAGCCTCCCTACAGCTCAGATTCGGTGTCCTGTGACTTCTGGCTTTTCTCAAAACTAAAATCACCTTTGAAAGGGAAGAGATTTCAGACCATTGATGACATTCAGGAAAATACGACAGGGCAGCTGATGGCGATTCCAACAAAGGATTTCTCAGAGCATTTGAACAGTGGAAGAGATGATGGGAGAACTCTGTGAGGTCCCAAGGTGCCTCCTATGAAGGGGACTTAGGCGTCATTGTCCTTTGTACAATGATTCTTATATCTTCTTCAACAAATGTCTCTATTTTTCATAGTATAAGGCTGGATACTTTCTGGAGGGACCACTAGTTTTACCACCAGGACTGAAATTAGACAAAAACTTTTCTTCTCACCTGTTGTGCATCGGTGTCTGATTGGAAAGTGATATACCAGTTGCTATTGTGTGCAAACTCACAGCTTATTACCTTGGGGCAGTTTTCATTTTTGAACAAAGCTTTCACTTCCTAAAAAAGAAAAACTTTAGTTAATTCTAAAAAAATATCAATAATACTGTTTTGGTTTTTTTGGCTGTGTACAATGCGCACCTTTTGCCCAAATATTTGAGGGAAAAATAAGAGTGTGCATTATACATGGGTAGTACTAATTATGTATTTATATAAATGTTTCTAATTCTTTTATTTATGCTTGTATGTTAAATTGTAACTCTTTACCATGTTCAAAAATAAATGCTAAAATTTCTTTATAATACAAAAACAAGCATCTATATATAAATAAGTAAATAACTGAATTAAAAAATTAAAACTAAAGTTCTTTTCCCTGAAAGTCTGGACCAAAAATGTGGGTGTACATTATACACGGGAGCGCATTATACACAGCAAAATACGGTAGGTATTTTTCTCTTCATGTCTTTTGGAACTTTCTATTTCTTTAGTTGTTAACTGTTTATGGTTTTTGTCATTTTTCTATTGAAAGCAGATTATACTCTGAAACAAAAAAAACATGTAAAGCTATAGCATAAATTTTGTGTGTGATTTAGGGATGGAACCCTATTTTATAATCAAAACTGAAGTATTTCACTCCTAGTGGGAAGTTAAATTTTCCTTACAGTAAAATCTCCCCAGCCCTGCCATTATCAAAAAAAGAAAAGGTATGCCTTCGCTCCCTTAACATCTTTTAGGTGGCTAAGTATTTTCATGGTTTTCATTTGATCCAGATGCTTTGTCTACATCAGAGTCATTCACAGGTATATACTCTGTGCAAGGGTATCTTCTTTTTTCCATAACTGATACAACAAAGAGCTAAAACTCCAAACACATGGGTTTAGAAAAAATGATTGTCAAAATTCAGAAATGTGTAACAGTTACCAGTTATCTTGAAAGAAGGTTATTTAAAAAAAAGGAATAAAACTGGAAGTGAACATAAGTATTTCTAAAATGTTATATGGGAAACAATCTGCTGAAAATACCATCCAGAGTAAGACAATGTGATTCATTCCTGAAAACCCATGTTGAAGATTTTATCATCTCCATTTTACAGCAGAAAAAATAGTGGCTCAAACTGTTTAACCTGCTCAGGCTACCTGCTCATACTCAAAGTGGAACTCAAACCCAGATTTGTATACTTCCAAATTTCATTTTGTCTTAATACTCATTTGGGTTCAAGAAGAAATTTAGTAGTAACCAATAATTCCAAAATATCAATAGAATCTGATTTGGTTAGACTGTCTCACAAAATACTACTAGATATCAATTTTTAATAAGATAATTACTAATTGGACAATCAGCATGACAACCCTGAAGTCTAACCTATATTCTAACTTCCTCAAATGTTTAATGCACTGATTTAAAAAATGAAATGGTCTCTGCTTGTGATGATGACATTTTCTTAAGTCAAACACTACTTTAAGTAAGTTGTCAACCAGCTGAGTTTTGTGTTATTTGTGAAGGTGGTGAAATACCAAATTCAGTTAATAAAATTCCTATCCAGTCCAGAATTTCATTTTTGGAGAACTATCTATGCAACTGTTAGACCGCCTGCCACCCACTGATACCTATCTTCAAAAATCCAGATACTCTCCAAATATTTAATTCCTTTAAAATGTGTAATAAATTGATTTATTGAAATTTTAACAAAATCCCTATTTTCAGCCTTTATCATTCTTTAGGAAGACCTCTTTCTGTTCACAGATTTATTTTTCCAAATATAAGAGAAATCTGGATCTAAAGTAATCAAAAATTTATTTCACCTGAGAGGAAGCCTGATTAGAACCCAAATCTCCTCATATTAATCTGATTTTCAGTTATTACGGCTTAGGTCAACCGTCTCTATTTTAGTCATCTGCACTTGCTTTCCTTTTTTTTTTTTTAATGAACAGTATGTGGCTGCTCTGTTCCTTTTATTTACTGTTTTTCGTGTGTGAGTTCTTTATGTATTCAGACTATAAATTACAATAACTATAAAAATGATAATAATGGCTAACTTTAAAGTGCTTTTATATGCATGTTACTGCTCTAAGCTTTCATATACTAATTCTCACAACAATTTTATGAATAATTACTATTATCCTAATTTAACAGATGAGAAAACTACAGCAAAAGAGGTTAAGTAACTTATCCAAGGTCATAGAACTAGCAAGTAAAAAGGTTAGAATTCAAACTGAGGCAGTCAGCTCTAGAGTTCAGGTTCATGTATACTGTACATCGTTTCTTAATACTGCAACTACCCTTCCCATTCTGCCCTCCTTTCAATTTGTTACTTTTGACATATACTTCATAATTTTAAATCAAACACCTAGTGACAGTTTATTTTCTTATTTCTCTCACTGCATTCTGGAGATATAACGCTAAATGACTCAACAAAAAGATTAACTACTAATATGTCAAATTTGTTAGGTGGCAAGAGCCTTTCTTTTTAAAATGGCTAATCAATTACCATATATCAGTTACTAATTAATTCTCCCCATCTCTGATTTATTGTGCCTTTACATAACAACTTAATGTGAGGTTCTGTGCCTAAGTGATTAAGATCACATGGGTTTCAAAATCAGAGATCAAGGTCAAATCCAGACTCTGTCATGTCTTAGGCAACTTATTTAACCATCTTAAGGCTCAGTTAACTTCACCTGTAAAACAGATAATAAAACCTTAGGCTTTACGTAACTAAAGTATATTGCCTAATACTTGGTAGAACCTAATTACTAAATAAAGTTTACTATATACATACATTATTGTATAGAAGAGCCTATTTCTGGATTACACTGGGTGCGGCAAAAGTAGGTTTACAGTTGTTCATAATGGAAAATACAGTAATTAATAAATAATAATACATTAATCTGTTTCATGTACTCAAAATTGTAAACCTACTTTTGTCCCATTGTATATTGTTTCATTCAAACATTATTTTATTTTTGAACCTGTACCATACCATTTTTATAATCGTAGCTTTGCTTTATATTTTGCTAACCAGGAGGGTTAGTCCTCCTGACCCAGTAATATTTATTCATACTTTTCTTCTTCATCTATATTTCAGATGAATCCTCAAGTTCCCAAAAGAGCCAATTATATTTTAATTGCCATTCAGTCAAATCAATAAATTGAAAGTTAGTCTCACTGCAATACTCAGTCTCCCTTCTTAGAACACAGAATTATATCTTCTTCCTCCCTCTGTACCATTCTTCAAAAATTTCAAACTTTACGCAAGTTGGTATTTAGCCTTTCAAAATAATTGATATGAGGGTATTGATGTGCTTTCCTTGTTTACTTAGCTCCTTCAACTTAAAAAGAATACTCAGCTTTAACAATACTTAATAATTTACCTCTATTGGTGTTGTTTCAGGAATCTCCCTAAGAATCACGATACAACGCTTATGACTTGGTCTCACTTTCTCACCCTTCTCATCAACTTGTACCATGGGAGAAGCTGAAATTTTAAAAAAGGTTTTATTCAAAAGTGAAAAGTAGAGATAGTAATGCCATTTTAAAAATTATTCATTTTAATTTCCAAATGGATAAATAAGCAAAGGTTAGTATCCCAAAGAAATTAAGTTATGGAATCAAAGACAAGAGTTACAATAAAGTATTTTGAGATTAATATGCAAAGAAAATTGTCACATGTTATCCTCTGAACAAATATTCAGAGTACTTTAAGACCTGCCACTGTGTCAGGACTAAAAAAAAGCCGTCAGCACGTAACACGTATCTGATAAGACAATTTCTGTGTATACAATTACCAGATTCTTTATTTCAAGAGGTAACAAAAATCAATGTAGTTGCACTAGCCAAACCCTACCCTGGGGAATGTAATAAGCTGTAATGTGAAGAAACTGTTCTTAAAATTACAATCTATGTATTAGACCAAGAATTACCCACAAATGATTATAATCTTTCCTTGATTTAATATAATTATTTACATACTACTACAGACTCAGAAGCCATCTTTTAGATGCTGATTTTGAGGAAATACTGAATGAAGATATAGTACCATACAGATAAAACTTTTATTTTTGGTCCCTTCAGAAAGATAGTATGCCACATTTCCCTTAACAGGTAGGGAGAGAATAAAAGCAGCAGTTAAGAAAAACAGCCTGGGTATCAGTGCTAGGGTCCAGCCCTTACAGATGGGGAATTCTGCATGTGTCTGGCCAATGTTTTTATGTTGACAAGACTGGGTCATTTTAAGAAGTGATGTCTGCACAAACCAACCAGAGATTTCATAAATGTTTTTAGCCTTCTGAGAATTAAAATCTTCTACACCTCTACTGTAGTAAGTCTATTTTGGTCTTGCTATATTTAACTTTTAAACATTTCCAACAACTTATTTCATATAAAAATGAAGATCTGCCTTTAAGGTCAAGTAGCTAACAAAAATTACATGAGAGGTTACGAAGAAATACTAACATAGATATAATCACTAAAAATTCTTAGAACCTCAACCTAAAAATATAAATTCCTCACCAAATTTTAGAGCAGTTTGTCAAACTGTACAATAGGTTACAACTCTTTAATAGGTTATGAAACCAATTTAGAATAAAAGAATTGAGTTTGTTACAAGCATTTATTATTAATCTGAATAGCATTTCAGTTGTGTGTGGTATGTGGTACATGTACTGGACTGTGATGTAAAATATACTTCTACTTGGGTTCAAAAGTTTAAAACAGATTGCTTCAGAGGATGTGGAAATAACACATAAAACTTTCTAATAGCCCAGAATACTGAGATTTAATTGCTTATATGTGTAATTGGGTAACAAGATGAACAATGAAGGTACAGAATTGATATAAAACCTATATACCATTTAGTAAAGATAAATTACTCGAATAGAAAAGCAAAAAATAGGGAGTTACACAATTTCTTATGGTCAGAAATTTAAAAACTATTTAAATTTTTGACTTAAAAAATAAGCTAAAAGGTATAATTTACATACATCTCAACACTTCAAGAATTAGATCAGGATCTGTGGTTAGCTTTTTTATTTCTTCCATGTTGGCAACTGTCCAAATTGGGATGAACTGATCACTGTCCATTTGAGATATCAGGTAAAGATCCTTTGACAAATTTTCTCTAAAAAAAGAAAAAATATATATATAAAATCAATAGTCCTATAAAACAAATAATGCCTTAAAAGCATCTAAAGAGTCCCCTTATTCTCCATTGTCATTAAGTCCAGGAAAACAAAATCACATTATCAGAAATAACGCAATTATGAAAAGATATAATATATAATTCTCTAACATCTTCCAAAAAGATTCTGAATCCCCAAATAAATTTGGCCCAGTAGTTTGTTTTTGTTTTGTTTTGTTTTTTACTTTTTAATTGAATTTATTGGGGTGACACTGGTTAATAAAATCACATAGGTTTCAGTTGTACAATTCTATAATACATCACCTGTACACTGTACTGTGAGTTCGCCACCCCAAGTCAAGTCTCTTTCCATCACAGTTTTTATCCCCCCTTATACCCTCTTCTACCTGCCCCCATCCCCCTTTCCCTCTGGTCATCACCATGCTATTGTCTGTGTCTATGAGGGTTTTTGGTTTGTTTGTATTTTTTGTCTATCTTATAAGCACTTTTTCTGTGATGTTAGAATATGCAGTTTAAACCATGAGTTGGATCATGGAATTTTAAGCTTCTGAGTGTTTGCATTTTTATATAAAGGTTTGCTTTTAATTTATATTTAAATAATAAATTCAAAAGATTTAAAAATTAAAAAGATTCTTCAAGGTACATTTAAAAAAAGAAGATACAAACACTTCTATCTTGCACATAAAATCTTGTTTATCAAACTGAAGTAAAATCAAATTCGTATCTTATTCATATCAAATCTCTGAAGCAGTATGGTTATAAACAACTACAAGTCTATGCTTAAAAGCCACCTTCTTAATAACCACTCTATTTAAAACTGAAACCATCCAAGTACTCCTGATGTCCCTCCTCTTAAAACACTGCTCTATTCAATTTTTTTCCATAATGATTATTACCTAACACTTCTAAGCTGCTTATTTATCAAGTTTACTGTTTCGTCCCCCCTGGCCAGAATACAGGTTCCATGAAGAATCTTTGTTGTTAAAAATGTTTAAAAAGCATAGTGCCACACACCGAAAGGTTGAGGGTTCAATTCCTGGTCAAGCTACATATCTAGGTTGCAGGTTCCATCCCTGGTAGGGGTGCAAAAGGGCAGGCAACCAATATTTCTCTCTCGAATCGATCTCTCCCCACCCCCACCCTCCCTCTCTAAAAATTGATAAACACATTCTCTAGGGTGGATTTAAAAATTTAAAGAAAAAATGTGTTTCAGAGCCCTAGTGCTTGGCCAAGGGTAGGGTCAAAGGCCTTTACATTCAAATTATATTAAAATAGAAGTAGTAATTACTTTGTTAAGGTTACAACTATCAACAGGTGGTAGTTACTTGTTTTGGAAGGAAAATGAGAATAGAGGAGAAACCAGTAAACTCAATTCAGCAACAAAGGGGGAACATACTATTATCACCCTAATAAATAAAAATTTTTTAAATTTATTGATTTTAGAGGGAGAGGAAAGGGGGAGGGGGAGAGAGAGAGAAAGACAGAGAGACACACACAGAAACATCTACCTGTTGTTCCATTTATTTATGCATGCACTGGTTGATTCTTGTATGTGCCTGACTGGGGATCAAACCTACAACCTTGGCATGTTGGGGTGATGCTCTAACGAAATTAGCTACCCGGCCAGGGCTAAAAATTTCTTTAAGAGCCTCAAAACAAACAACAATAAACGTATTATTTGCATAACTAAAAAGTTGTAGCCTGAATTAACCTTTAGATCTTCAGCAGGTTCTATTCTTATAAAACATGTGTCAAATCCTTAAAGATATTGTACCTCACAGAAGTAATTCAACTTAATGGATATAATATCTAGGATTTGAACATTCATGGACTAATACCTGACCTGCACAATACTAATGGTAATTTTGATGAGCTACAAATGTCAATCACCCTCTGGTTTAAACTGTAACACAGTGCTGAGCTGAATGTGTAGTATAACAAATGAGAGCTTGAAACAATTACAAAAACTATGCTTTTGAAGATAAAAGAACTATGGAAGCTAGAAGGACAAAATGAAATTCCAGAACAATGACCTTTCTTTCCTGAGAGCACAGACAGATGCTGGACCACAGGAAAACCAGCAGAAATTCAGCAGTTGCACAGGACTGGCATTACGAACTGGAAACTAAAGGAGACCCACCCAACACACAACTGTATTTACTGGGTTCTAAGGAGGAGGATGAGAGATTGGGAGCCAAGTTGAAAAGAGTAAAATCTCTGTGGTTTTGTGGAAGTTCCCACGAAAGAAGAAACCTTGCTTCAAGCACAAGACAGGGCTCTTCCACAAGACATTTCCCAGATTTTGAAACTGTACTGGGTAAAAGGTTAAAGAGTTAATCTCAAACCTCTGAAGAACAAAACTAAATCTCCCTTGGTGTTTCAAAACAGGTAACAGAAAACTGTCAAGCTCTAAATCAAAAGCCTGAGAAGACTATGGGTAAGGAACAGACACAGAGTGGACTGAGTCTAATTAAAATGTCTGCTCAGCCCTAACCCCACTTAATTTCTGACTGGATCAAAGCAATCAATCTGCTTCAGCCTGCCAGAAGAAAGCTCAAACCTTTTCTAGAGGAAACAACTGTATCACTTGTAGCTTCTACCTTCTTTTATAAGTAATGTCCAGCACGTAATCAAAATTTTAAAAACATGCAAAAAGACAGGGAAATTATAATAAAGAGAAAAAATAAACTCACTATTAGCAGACACACAAATGATTCAGCTAGCAGGCAAAGATATTAAAATAAGAACAAAGGACTTCCAATCAAGATGTCAGCACTGGTAAGTGCAGTAATCACCTCCTCCCACAACCAAATCAAAATTACAACTACACTTGCAGAAAAACCATCATTCAGAATCACCTGAAATCTGGCGGAATGGAAGTCCTACAAGTAGGGAATGAAAGAAAAAGCCACATCAAGACTGGTAGGAGAGGCTGCTCTCATGTGGGAGATAAATGTCAGGAGGGATATCTCAGCTGCAGAGATCCTCCCTGAAGAGTGGGGTTCCTACCCCAAACCAGGTCTCCCAGCCCTGGATTCCAGTGCTAGAAAGAAAATTCCCAATAACTTCTGGCTGTAAAAACCAGTGGAGATTGAGACTGAGGGAGACAGAGGGCTGCTGGAGTCCCAGGCAGTTCCTCTTAAAGACGCACACACGGATTTACTGAAACTCACTCCCTCTGAGCTCAAGTGCTGGGGAAGCAGCCTGACAGGTACCAAAGACATATAGAGAGGAACTGAATTGTCTGGCACCAGGGCCAGCGGGGTTTTCTCCCAGACAAAAGTGTTGGCAGAGGCCACTGTTCCTTTGAAGAGCCCTCCCCAAACAGAGCTGGCAGGCAGGTGCTGTATCTGAATCTCCATCAACCTGGCTCACATTGTTTGCCCTGCCCTGTTGATTCCCTGAGGCCTCTCCCCACCCAACTTTCAGGCTCATCCAAGATGTTTCCTGTGTCTTTTCCATACAAATGTCTGTCTTGGCCCATGCTTCTAATTTTCCCAAAATTTTTGAAACAAGCAGGACCTGGCCTCCGTGAGCCTCATGTCTCTCACTAAGTGGTCCTAGGTTCTGGTTCAACAGCTTGGCCCTGCTTAGGCACCTCCCAAGTCCAACACAAGTGGCAGCCATATGCATATGAATTTGTAGCTCACGCCTGGTGGCCCTGGGCAGAACACAGGCCGCAGGTGACTTTGGCCTGTACCTCCTGGGAGGCCCCCAAGCCAGTGTACCCAGTGAACAGCTTCAGACCATGCTGAGGCACCACTCAATCATCTCCATAAGCAATCCACTTAAGGGGCAAAGTCAGCGGGTACCAGAGCCCCTCTGAAGTAAGTCCTACTCTGTGGGGTGGGTCCCTGCACAGCTGATACTTCACAGTGGTGTAGGCTGGTGATCATTGCCTCTCTTCGCAGCTGACTGCCCTGGGAGTAAATCTCTTGCATTGACATGTCAACAGCAATCAAAACTCAACTATGCGAGGGTGTACACAGCCCACATGGGGGGCACACCTTGAGTGTACAGCTTGGGTGATCAGGGAGGGTGTTCCACTGGACCCTACAGAACTAGTACATTAGGCTACTCTACCAATCCTGCAAGACTAGTAACTCTATATAATATATAAAAACAAATACAAGGAGGCTGTCAAAATGAGGAGACAAAGAAACATGCCCCAAATGAAAGAATAGAACAAAACTCCAGAAATAGAACTAAACAAAATGGAGACAAGTAACCTACAAGATGCTGAGTTCAAAACACTGGTTATGAGGATGCTCAATGAACTTAGGGGAAGACTAGATGAACCTACTGAGAATTTCGACCAAAAGATAGGAAACAGAAAAACGGAACTAAAAACTGTAAAAAAAGAACCAGTTAGAAATGAGGAATATATGAACTGAAATGAAGAGTACAGGTAAAGGGAATCAACAATGGAGTAGATGAAGCAGAGGATTAAATCAGAGAGCTGGAAAATAAGGAAACAGAAAAAACCCAAGCAGAGCAGCAAAAAGAAAAAAGAATCCAAAAAATGAGGGTAGTATAAGGAGCCTCCAGGAAAACCTCAAGTGTACCAACATTCACTGGGGGATGTCAGAAGGAAAAGTGAGGAAGAGCAACGAATTAAAAGCCTCTGTAACAAAAATGACATAAAGCTTCCCTAACCTGGTGAAGGAAATAGACATACAAGGCCAGGAATTACAGAGCATCCCAAAGAAAATGAACCCAAAGAGGCCCACACCAAGACATGGCATAATTAAAATGTCAAAGGTCAAAGACACAGAAAGAGTCTAAAGCGCAGCAAGAGAAAAGCAGTTAGTTACCTACATGGGAGTTCCCATAAGGCTGTCAGATGATTTCTCAAAAGAAACTTTGCAGGCCAGAAGGGATTCATAAGAAATTCAAAGTGATGAAAAAACAAGGACTTACAACCAAGATTACTCTACCCAGCAAAACTATCATTTAGAACTGAAGGACATATAAAGAGCTTCCCAGACAAGATAAAGTTAAAGGAGTTCATCACCACCAAGCCAGTATTGTATGAAATGTTTAAAAGAAAAGTCTTTAACCCTGTGGACGTCATGGTTGATCTGAGAGACAAACAAAATCTTTTCTTAAGAATTTGGTTTTTTGTGACTGCATCCTCTACAGGGTTAGGAGAAAGGAGAAATAAAAAATTTAAAATACGAACAATAAAATGACAATAAATACGTATGTAGTAACAATTGAAAAAACAAAATAAACAATCAAGCAGAATAGAAACAGACCCATGGATACAGAGAACATTTTGACAGTTTCCAGAGAGGAGGGAGACTAGAGGGATGGGTGAAACAGGTAAAGGGATTAAGAAGTACAAACTGGTTGTTACGGAACAGTCATGGGGATGTAAAGTACAGCACAGGGAATATAGTCAATAACAATCTAATATAACTATGGTGTCAGATGGGTGTGAAATTTATCAGGATGATCACTTTAGTAAGTTACGTAATGTCTAATCACTTGATATACACCTGAAACTAATACAATAATATATGTTAACTGTAACTGAAAAATTTAAAAAATGATTAAAATAAATAAAGAAAATTATTATGCATATGCTACAGAAAATGAATTTTATCACAGGCACAACTGACTAGAGGAAAAAAGGACAGGAGGTTCTTGCTTTTATCCTAGGTCCTATACTAGGTTATAAAGACAAAGAATAAAAAGGAGGGAAAGAAAAGGGAGGAATTTAGGATGAGGAATCAATCAAACATGAGTTAAGAGTGAACTGTATCTAAAGAACTAAAAAAGCCTCTTCCCAATAGCAGCCTGAAGTGACTTCTGAAAATGGTTCACTATTTACTTGACCCAGAAAACCCCACAAAATCATGCAAATCAAGAGGTTCAAATCTTCTTGTTCACTTTAAGAATATTCATGAAATGGTCCAGGCTCTCAAGGGTATGCATGTTCAAAAACCACCAAGTATCTGAAGGATGCCACTTTACAGAAGTAATGTGTGCCATTCTGATGTTACAATGGTGGAGTTAGGTGTGCCCAGTCCAACAGTGGGGCTAGACACAGGGTCAGCTGCCCAAGACTGCTGAATTTTTGCTGCACATGCTTAAAAATGCAGAGAGTAGCCCTAGCCAGGTGGCTGGATTGGTTGGAGCACCATCCCATACACCAAAAGGTTGTGGGTTCAATCCCCAGTTGGGGTACATATGGGAGACAACCAGTCAATGTTTCTATTTCTTTCTCTCTCTCCCTCCCTCTCTCTCTCCAAAATCAATAAACACATCCTGGGGTGAGGATTAAGAAAACATGCAGAGACCAATGCTGAACTTAAGGGTTTAGATGTATACTGTCCTCTGGTCATTGAGCACATCCAGGCGAACAAAAGCTGCCAAGACAGGGCACAGAACTTACAGAGTTCATGGGTAGATTAATCCATATGAACTCTCCCTGCCACACAGAGATGATCCTTACTGAAAAAGAGCAGGCTGTTTCTAAATCAGAAGAGGAGGCTGCACAAACAAACAAACAAAACAAAAACAAAAAAAAGAAAGAAAAAAAGAAATCCCAGAAGAAACTAAAAGAACAAAAACTTATGGCCCAGGAGTAAATTCAGCATAAAATAAATGCTAATAACAGTGTGTGTAAAAAAAAAAAAAAGCCAACGATAAAATCCAGGTTTCTAGCTTGAAAAATTGGTTCCCTGGCCCTACTTCTTACCAGTTATAGGGAAAATAAAAGGCATTATTACATCTGCATACACATCCAAACTTACAATTTATATTGGAAGGGGGAGTTCTACATATTGAAATGTTATGATATATAACCTGTAAATACACCTGCGTAATTCTTACCTGTAAATAAGACATCTTGAAATGTTTGCCTGAAATAACTTTTTATTTAATAGAAGACACTGATAATATAAATTCTATGATCAAAAAGCCAAATACTAAAAATATAAGTGAAGAAATAACAATTTTTTTGAAAACCATAAACCTGAATACATTCACAGGAAAAGTATCCAAGAAAAATTTCATTATCTTTCTACTGAGAATAAAATATCCTTTGCACATCCAACTGAAGACTACATTGTGTTCAATTTTGTTAAGACAGAAACATGATACCAAAATACATCACTGGAGGCAATTAAAACTAACATTCTTCCACTCTATCCCATAGGTATTTTATATCTACTAACCAAACAATTCAAAAAAATGAGAAATATCCACAAAAAAATGTAGTGTACCGTGAAAAACAGAATTCTAATTGTTTCTTCAGACATTCTTTTAGATCTTCTGTAGAAATTGCTGAACTGCTTTCTCCTGATGGTAAAAAATAAGAGGGAAAAAGTTAATACCAAATTACCACAGGTGATAAACTTTATGTAGTTATACTCAGAAGTCACAAAATACACTCAAATTAAACTTATTAAATTGAACTGTTTTTTATTATTTTTTTTAGAATTCAGATAGCTCAAAATCCAACTAATTTCTTTCAACCTATCTATGCTTCATTTAGACAGATTTCACATCAGTTTAAAAACTTTTATCAAGTAATTAACAAAGCACTATTAATACTAAACTCACTTGCCTACCATACTGAAAAATACTACCTTAAATACTTTAAATTAAAGAACAAGCCCTGGTTGGTGTGGCTCAGTGGATTGAGAACCAAAAGGTCACGGATTCAATTCCTAGTCAGGGCACATTTCTGGATTGCCAGCCAGGTCCTTGGTTGGGGACATGCAAGAGGAACGATACCTCTCTCTCGCACAGAGATATTGTTTCTCTTGCACAGATGTTTCTCTCCCTCTCTTCCTCAAAATAAATAAATACAATCTTAAAAAAAAGAACAGTAATATTAATCTAAATTCAAGACGGTAACTAGCTAAACAAAGTAGGATATTTTACACACACACACACACACACACACACACGCACGAAGTATTAGTAGTAAATTGGACATTAGTCACACTCCTTAAACTTCTATCTCTTACTACTCTTTTATTTATTTATTTTTAGACAGAGGAGAATGGAGGGAGAAAGAAAAGGAAAGAAACATCAATGTGCGGCTGCCTCTCGTGCCCCCTGACGAGGTGACCCGGCCTACAACCCAGGCATGTGCCCCGACTGGGAATCGAACTGGCAATCTAACCAGTTCGCAGGCCAGAGCTCAGTCCACTGAGCCACACCAACCAGGGCTATTTCATTAATTTTAGACCACCACTGTCCTCCTAGGAATATTTAAAGAACTCAAATAACCAAAGGTCCAGATCAACTCTATAACAGTCTTCAATGCTTTCTATTATTTAAACCCAGAATATGAGACTTTTTTTCAGGACTGAAGCCTGGAAAACCATCATTCTTTTACACAAAACATTACAAACTCAAAGCATCTAATTTGTTCTCTTCTTATAAAGTATTGCTAATTAATTTCCTTTAAATACACAGATAATAGAATATATGTAAAGATAAATTCTGTGATAATTTCTAAATTTATAAATTCTATAAAGATAAATTATCTATTAAAGATAATTTTACCACTACCTTGTCTTACTATTCAAGATTCAAAGTGATATTATATATGCACTTCATTAAAATGAATAAAAAGCATTCTATTTTTATGTATACACAAACTTTCTAATATTCAAAATTCATCTACCCACCTGCTACCTAAGAGTAATAACTTCATTTAACCTTTCAATATCATTATAGCAAATCTATTAAAATACCAACTGGTTGCCACATCACTTAAATCAATTCTATGTTCAAAATAGCTAGTAGTTAGGTATATTATGAGCACAAGTAGAAAGTAGAACCTACCACCTTAAATTATTATATGGAAATATCACCCCATTCTACTTCAGGAATCAACCTACAAGCCAACAGACCTTAGAAATCCAGTCCAAGTATATATAATAAGGAAACTGAAGACAAAGGAGGTTTATATAATAACTTCACAAAAGCCAGGGATAGAAATGCCTACCGCCCCCCATTACACTTATTTTCCAATACGACTCTTCAGAAATTAGAAAAATAAAGTTAGAGGTCATGAGTGTCTATAGTCCATTTTTAGGGTCCTTTAAACTTCCTCCATCTTGCCCTAGTTGGTGTGGCTCAGTGGATTAAGTGCCGGCCTGCCAACCAAAGAGTCACAGTTCCGATTCCCAGTTTAGGGCATATGCCTTGGGTTCTGGGCCAGGTCCCCAGTAGGAGGCATGCGAGAGGCAACTACACATGATGTTTCTCTTTCTCCCACCCTTCTCCTATCTAAAAATAAATAAAATCTTAAAAAAATAAAATAAAATAAATTTCTTCCATCTCAAATCCAGTCAACCACTAATCTATGACAAGTAATTAATCCCCATAATTTCACATTTATAAATGCACTTCACACTGAAAAAGTGATGGGAAAATTGGTAGAACTTGCAGTAATCCCAACTAATAGACTAGATTAAGACTTAGACCCTATGAAAAATTGTATTTTAGGTCTCTTTCAACTATTTTGATTATTTTTTCCTTTTAGCTTTAATTTAATACTTTAATAGAAAATTTAAAGTAAATATTATTTTTAAATATCAATTTTCATATTTGGTCATTTTAAAACAGTATTTATTACAATTACCTAATAATATTCATTTATATAAACTTCTTTTCCAATAAGAAAGTAAACTAATCTATGCTACAGGTTAATTAGAACAATGATAAAGGGACTTGGGGCATGTGGGGGTGTGTGGATAGCATCCTGCATTTTCATTTGACCGATAAAATCTAAAGCTTACCAGAATCGTCATATATTTGGTAATTCAGGTCTTCTGGCCCTAAAATCATTCCATCAGTTGACTCTTCAATGCCTGTAGAATTTCTTGTAGTTTCACAAGATGAATACATTACTTCATATTCCTTACACATATCATCTGAAAGCTCTGTATTACCTGTATGAAAGAAGACATATGGGAAATAAATAGAAATTCTTTAAATCCTATCTTTAGGAACTCTGGGCCCTGTGTCTTCTACAACAATATTTCAAGGAATTCTACAAGTTGGGAAAATGTCCACATGGTTTTAAGTAAGAGTTCTCTTCCCATGGGAGTTAAGTTTTGACAATTATGGATAAGCAAAAATGATTAACAATAGCTTAAACTTATATATAGCACTATGTATCAGACAACTTATTATACTTTATTCATTTAATTCTGCCAAATATAATAATAATAATTATTATTACTATTTTATTATTATTGTTTTAATCTATAGATCAAGGACACAAGCATGAAAAAATTAAGTCATTTGCCCGAGGTCAAATAAGTAGGTAAGCAGCATAGCCAATGATGTAGGTCAAAACTAATTTATAAATATCATGCCCTGCACAGTGTTGCCCAGTGGTTGGAGTGTTGTCCCGTAACCAAAGGGTTGCAGGTTCAATTCCCGGTTGGGGCACATGCCTAGGTTGCGGGATCATCCCTTGTCTGGGCACGGATGCGTGCAACCCCCGGTTCGGATGCATATGATCCCTGGTCTGGGTGCAAACGAAGGCAAGCAACCGATGCTTCTCTTGCATCGATGTTTCTCTCTTTCCCTTCCTCTCTCTTTCTAAAAAAAGCAAATGAAAATGTCCTTGGGTAAGGATTTAAAAAAACTATTTATAAGTATCATTTTATAAATGGGTTAAAGCCTAGACCAAAGATACAGATATTATTTGAAATTAGTGACCATTCATACTAGATATGTGAATTGTATACAAACTACATGTTAAACATTTATAAACATATATAATCAAAGGATGTACCACAAAGTTCAAAAAAATGATTTGGCTATAGGTTTAACCAATATTATTTGTTCTGATGAAATATTTAGGACTTACCCTCAGGATGAGACCCTGATGTGGCTGCTGTTTCATGCCAAGAGCTTTCCGTTCCATGAGTTACCGACGTGGCATCAGTATTTCCAGGAGGAATTTCTTGCCACACTTTGGCATTAGGATTTAAACCAGTTCCTTTAGATGTTACCTGCTAAATAATCAAAGGATCTACTTATAAATTCTAAAAATCAGTGCATTAAAAATACAAATTTAGGTAAAAGACTTTTTCTATTACTTAAATGTGAAGAAAACCCTAATGTTAAGTAATTTAATAATAAATAAATATTGAATAAATAATACTTTCAAGTTTTTGGCTTAACCTGATAATATAAATCTTTTTAAATGGATGAACTAGAAATGTCTCTATATAAAATTTAGCTACCTATACAATGGAAAACATTATCTCTGTAAAGCAGTATTAATACAAAAATATTACTTTACCTCAATCTACTTGAAGTGTCATAAAATTTATTTACATGTCTTCGATATTAGCATGTGCTTGTGTATCCAGAGCAAATTTTTGAGTTATCTAGAGCAATTTTACAGAGCATATCATTTTTATTGTCATCCAAGCTGAGACAGAGACCTTTGAGTCTGAATCTATCACTGGAAAAAGTTGGAAATGTTTCCCAAGTCAAAAACAGCAATCTGCCTTACATTACAACGTACTTTTCCATATTTGTCCTGAAAGTGTATATTTTTAATGTCCACAACATAACCATGTAACATTATTGTCATCTAAAGTGATTTTTTTAATACATCATCTAATCAGACACTCATAAAGGTGAAAAGTAGAAATGGATCATAGCACGGAGGGTGAGGGAGGAGAAGAGTATTCAAAAGACGGAAAAAGAGGAAAGCGGTTGGGCTTGATCCTTCTCAAATACGTTCATAACCCTTTCAAAAAGTTTACTCCCATTCCAGAAAGTTAATTTTAACTGTCTTCTCAGCTATAGGCCCCTCTCCTGGATGGCACCAGAAGGTGGATTCAAGCTTATGATCTACATATACTTCGGGTTCTGATTTCATGGAAAATAACTGGTACACACTGAGACATTTATCAGGAGGTTGATATAAATTCTGTCTATGCAGAAAAAGTTCTTCCAACGGACACTGGCTCATGGGATTAACAAACAAAACAACATTTAAAGTATCACCAATACCCAAGTATGGCCAGCCAATGTAGGACTCTAGTTAGGCAGAACTTCAGAGCCCCCAGAATTGCTGAGAAGACTCAGCTTCTGGGAGGCCTAATGGTACTTCCTGCAATTATGTCCCATGAAAATCCCCAGTAGCCTTTTAATCTAATAAATCAATTTTTTACTTAAGTTTCTTGAGTTTCCATACTGTGCAACCATTATGATTAACATGACTTATGTGTATGAACCAACAGCACGTTGTTTAATTACACTTTTGAACTTGCCACATAGTTTTTGGTTGCTTTTCTACTGAAACACAATTTGGGAAAAAGGGGAATGCTCAGACACATTGTCCTTATCCATGGCTCATTTATACTTGTATGTTGGGAGCAAGGTCTGGGCCTAAAATGGTGGTGACAGTGGTAGTATTTTATCACTGACACTGTTTAGAATTGCTAGGTATACAAGCATATGCCTTTTAACCAATTTGTTTTAAAATTCTCTATAGACACTACACCCCCTTCCTACTTTCACCACAGCAGCACCCTTCCACCACTCTGCCATACAGTTTAATTTCTGACTGGCAGCAGAAAAAAATTATGAGGAGTTTGTGATAGCCTAGTTTTCCTGCCATGTAAACAGCATTTAATTTGGTATTAAACACTTTAAGAAAATCTATGTACTTACACACCTACCCTCTTACCTCCCTTTCCTTAATTCTGAGAATACCATTTACCATATTTTGCAGCGCATAATGCGCTCCTGTGTATAATGCACACCCACGTTGTTGGCCCAAACTTTCGGGAAAAAAGATCTTCCGTTAAATTTCGATTCAATTTTTTATTCATTTATATTTAGAAACAAAACCAGTTATCATATTCCAAGGCATTATTTTGCACACGGATATCATTACTGTTTTCTAGAGTTAACACTTCTAACACATAAGCATAAATAAAAGAATTAAAAACATTTACACAGATACCAAATCAGTACTACCCATGTATAATGCTCATCCTTATTTTTCACTCAAAAATTTGGGCAAAAAGTACACATTATATATTACAAAATACAGTATGTCCCCACACAAAAAAGTGGCATATAATAAAGACCACAGCTCTCAGAGAAACTTACAGACTTGTTATTCAGAGTAGCGTGTGGCTTTAGTAAAGCAAAATAGGAGCTACTATTTCAGGGTAGTTAATAATCATTATCTAAACATAATCGTTGAGCCCTGACGGCTTTGGCTCAGTGGGGCTGGGTGTCCTCCTGCAGATGGAAAGGTCGCAGGCTTGATTCGTGCTCAGGGCACATGCCTGCGTTGCCGGCCAGGTCCCCAGTTGGGGACGTGTGAGAGGCAACCTATCGATATTTCTCGCACATGTCAGTGTTTCTCTTCTTCTCTTTCTCCGTCCCTGCCCCCTTTCTAAAAATAAATGAACAAAGAAATAAACAAACATAATGGTTGAGGCTCTAGAATCACACCTGAATTCAAAACCCAGCTCTAACATTAAAATTGTGTAATCGTGGGAAATTTTCTTAACTCATCTGAATGTCAATTTTCTCAGCTGTCAACAGAGGTAAGAATTCCTTATTTTAAGAACCAAATTGTATTAATACTTGAAAAGAAATTAACACTAAGTATAAATAGACCCATATTCGTTTTTATAAAACATGCTGGATTCAAATAGAAGGTAATCTGACAGCTGTACACTGTCAGAAGTACACTACACAAACACTAATGCATTGTATCAAAACAACTGCAAGGTAAAGTTAAAAGTGAAATGTAAATTCAAATGTCATAGAAAATCAGCTTTGAAGAAACAGATGCAAATCACAGCAGACAGATGGATGACAACATAAAACTGCAACAGAACACTAAAAACAAGTACTAGGTAAATAAAATTCTAAAAAGAATACACATATATGCACATAAAAAGAAAACACCATTTTACACTAAGTTAGCAAAACACTTAAAAATAATTCTCACACTGACATAAAATTTGCTGACTCATTCTTTACTAGAGACTATATAAAACACTGCAACTCATTCCCACACACTAACATTAATTGTAACAGTCAAGAAATGGAACTAAACCAAAGTTAGGCAACAAAAAAGGAAATTATGACACACTCACTGGTAAAGTAGTTCCCAGCCATTAAATATTACCATATATTACCATATTTTATAAAATCTAAAGGGGTACTAACATCACAAAGAAAAAACTGCCATTTGCTAAACTATGACACACCAAATACTTCGGGATGTATCCGAATTTTCAAAGTTACATTGTACAACAGATGTGCATCTTAGGGTTGATGAAATATGAAAAACACCAAAATGGAAAATGTTTTCACGAAATGGAGTGAAAAAAATTATAACCACAATAACAAAAACAAATGTATTAACAATACTTTGGGCTAGGCACTTAACTAATGCTTTACCCATATCATCTCACTACTACTTAAACCAATCTATATGCACTAGTATCTCTCTTTTACAGGTCATCCTATGAGAAATAACATACCCAACTAACGGCACACAGAGATTAGGCATAAAGTCAGTATTAACCACACAATAATTATAACTCATAGGACACAACAATCGCAAAAAGTACAGATCATGTGGATATGGGCTAGAAGGGACCATGATGTGCTACAATAACCAGATCAGGGATTTCTTTTCTTTATAAAGCATTTCATTAACAAAGCATGCTTCTAAAATGCTGCTTCAAGTTTAAACCATAAAAAATTTGAAACTTGTCCTGGCTGGGTGTGGCTCAGTTGACTGAGCATCAGCATGAAGGTCTGGTTTGATCCCCTACTCAGGGCACACGCCTGGGCTGTAGGCCAGGTCCCTAGTTGGGGGCCTGCAAGAAGCAACTAGTCGATGTTTCTCTCGTACCTTGATGTTTCTCTTCTTCTCTTTCTCCCTCCCTCCCCTCTCTCTGAAAATAAATAAATAAAATCTTAAAATGAAAGAAAATAAAAAAGCTTATTACATCTATTAGGGGTTTTTCTGATCAGAGAAGAAATGTGACAATGTCCAATATATTAAAATCAAATATTATTTTGTGCCTATACACAATATACTATTATTTTTGTTTTATAGTAATCATTTATTAAAGTTACGTAAGTGTTGACTATTTTCTATATCATCACTCTTTCTTGCATTTCATATCTTTCTCCTGGAATCATCTTCCTTCCTCCCCTAGGATACCACTGAGGTTTTTTTTTTAGTAAACTCTTAAATTGCGGTTTTTCTAAAAATACTTTTATTTTTACTTACTGTCTCTGCTATGTACAGAATTCCTGCTAGGCACATATTCCTTTTCAGCACATTAAAGATATCCCCATTGCTTTCTGCTGTGCAAGATTGCTGATCAGAAAATCAGTCATTAATCTGGCTGATTCCTAAAATCTCTTTTATCTCTGGTTGCTTAATCTCTGTCAATGGTGTTTAGTGGTTTTGCAATCATAAGTCTAAGTGTGAAATTCTTTTTTATTCTACTTGGGATTCACTGAGCTCTTTGAAATCTAATGTATCTTTCATCAATTCCATAAAATTCTCAGCTGTTAGCTCTTCAAATATATCCTCTCCAGCAACTGCTTTATTACTTCCTTCTGAAATGCCAATAAAATGTTTTACATCTTCTCATCCTATGTTCTACTTCATTGTACCAATCTCTTTCCTATTTTCCATTTCTTAGCCTTTCTAAGAAAATCACATTCTGCGTAGCAACAGTGATACTGAGAAAGAAAAACAAAGCTGGAGGAATCATGCTACCTAATATGAACCTATACTCTAAAGCCACAGCAATCAAAATAGCATGGTACTGGTATAAAAACAGACACACAGATCAACAGAACGGAACAGAGAGCCTAGGAATAAACCCACACCTTTAGAGTCAATTAATATATTCAACAGAGAAAGCAAGTACATACAATGGGCTAAAGATAGTTTATTCAATAAATGGTGTTGGGACAATTGGACAGATAATGTGCAGAAAAATGAAACTAGACCACCTTCTTACATCACACACCAAAATGGATTAAAGATTTAAATCTTATACTCAAAAACATAAAAATCATATTAGAAAACATAGGCAGCAAAATCTTGAGCATTGTAGCAATATTTTTATACCTCCCCAGGCAAGGGAAAGAAAAGAAAAAATAAATAAATGGGACTACATCGAACTAAAAAGTTTTTGCACAACAAAGTAAAACATCAACAGAGTAAGAAGACAGTCCACAGAATGGGAGGACATATTCGACCATACATCTGATAAAGTGTTAATATCTAAAATTTATAAAGAGCTTACAAAACTCAACACCAAAAAAATAAAGCACCCAATAAAAAATGGGCAAAAGACCTGAATAGACAATTCTCCAGGGAGGACATACATATGGCCAATAGACATATGAAAAGATGTTCAACATCACTAATAGTCAGAGAAATGTAAATCAAAAACACAATAAGATATCAACTCATACCTGTCAGATGGTTACCATCAATAAATGAACAAACAAGTGCTGGTGAGGATGTACAGAAAGGGGAACCCTTCTGCACTGTTGGTAGGAATGCAGGTTGGTGAAGCCACTGTGGAAAGCAGTATGGAAATACCTCAAAAAATTAAAAATGGATCTGCCTTTTGACCTAGCGATGCCACTTCTGGGAATATATCCAAAGGAACCCAAAACACTAATTCAAAAGAACATAAACATCCCTATGTTCATTGCAGCATTATTTACAATCACCAAGATATGGAACCAGCCCAAGTGTCCATCAGTAAACGATGGGATAAAACAACTGTGGGACATTTACACAATGGAATACTACTCAGTCATAAAAATAGAAGAAAATTTTATCCTTTGTGACAGTATGGATGGACCTGGAGAACATGATCCTAAGTGAAATAAGCCAGTCAGAGAAACACAAATACCATATGATTTCATTCATATGTGGAATCTAATGAAGAAACTGAAGAAACAAGCAAAATAGAGACAGACTCATAGAGAGTAGCATGACAGCTAAGAGGGGGTGGTGGAGGGACTGAGCAAAAACGAAAAAGGACGCATGGACAACAGTGTGGTGACTGCAGAGGTGAGAGGGGGCCATGAGGGGACTAAAAGGTAATGGAAAAAAATACAATAAAAATTTTTAAATAAAGAAATCACATTCTGTGCAATTTCGTAAGATCTTTCTTCTAGTTCATCAATTCTCTCTTCAGTTGTTTCTGAGATGTGGTAACCTTGTCCAGTAAGTTTCTAAGTTCTCTTTTATACATATATATTTTTATCCTCACCTATGGACATTATTATTGATTTTTTTGAGAGGGAAAGGGAGGTGGGGGATGGAAAGGAACACTGATGAGAGACAGAAACATCAATTGGTTGACTCTTTGTATGTGCCCCGACTAGGAACCGAATCTACAGCCTAGGCATGTGCCCTGACTGGCAATCAAACCCACAACTTTTGGTTTACAGGATGATGCTCCAACCAACTAAGCCATACCAGCCAGGCCATTTTTTTGTTTGTTTGTTTCTTAAAGATTCTTTTGGTTCTTTTCTCACATCTGATTAATGTTTTGTTTCTTGATCATTACTTGAGTATCTTCATTCCTTTAAGCATATTAAGCATTCGTATTTTATAATCTCTATTTGATATAACAATATCTGCAATCTTTGAGGTTCTATTTTGTGATTTGTTGTTTCTGCTAAACCATTTTCATGATTACTTACATGCTTTATGATTTTACAGTATAAGCCTATTTTCCTCAGAACTTCATTTGTGGGAATTTTGAACATTATGTTTTAAATGTGCTCTTCAGAAAAGAATCTGTTTTCTTTCTGCTAGGTCAGTGATTTTCAATCCTTTTCATCTCACAGCACACATAAACTAATTACTAAAATTCTTCAGCGCACCAAAAAATATATTACATTTTTTGCAGATCTGACCAAAAAAATAGGTATAATTTTGATTCATTCATACCAGACAGTTATTCTTTTGGTTGTTGTCATTATTTTATTTGACAGTCTAAGGGAAAAAAGGTCAGTGCCCTTGACTAAATAGTCAGGTATTGCATGTTTTAAAAATTATTGCAGCACAATGGTAGAAAAAAATCGCTGTTAGATTACTATTTCAATCTGGCATTACTTTAAATGTTCAACATGGGTTTTATAGAACAGGTAAGTTGAATTTTGCCCTACTTTAGCAACAAAAAGAATTCATGGCTGAAATTATTAGGGAAAACCTCTTACCCACCAATCCAGAACCAAGGCTGAAGTTCCCTTCTTTGGGAAAGCTTGTTTTTTTCCCCTACTTTACCTTGTATCTTGCCTCTAAGCACTGCTTATTAAAACCAAAGCTCTGGGCCCCTAAGAAGCAACAGAAGTGTTCAGGGTAGTCCCTGGGTTTATTGCAGGCTTATCTCTCTGGATTAGTATTTTCTGATTGTTTTTGGTCTGAAGAGGTCTTTTGCTCCACCAGCTTAAAGGTCTCCTTTAAATATTTTTTAAAAAACATGTTAACCAATTATTTTCAGCTGTTTTCCAAAATATCTAATTCATAATAATTCTTTTAAAAGTACCAACATTGTCTTAATAAAGCTAAACTGAAGTGTAATTCCAACAACTGAGAGGCAATTATGGCATAACAGAAAAAAATTAACTTTATTTTGCCACCCAGGAATTATGAAATTATTGGCCTCAGTTTCCCAATTTTTAAAAAACATAATGCCTAGTCTACCAAAACTCCTTATACTTCCTACATACCTTGGACACCTAACTTCATTTGTTTTGGTCACTCTTGTTATTTGTACAATACGTAACCTTTATTTTGTTACCACCATCTGTAATACTATATCTAAATAAGTGTCCTTTGCAACTAGGTGTGGGCTCAAGGAAGGCAGAAACTAGGTCTTCCTCTTCTACTGGGATGACCAAAAATTTTGTTTAGTTTTTTCTGTATGATGGTTCTAGTAGCTCTTAGCTGTCTATAACTTCATTCCAAACAATTTTGTTATATTGCACTGTGACAGCTGTCATATCAGCGTGCACTTAAAAAAAAATTATTGAAGTTGAATTTCTGCACAGCTATTTTAATATTGAAGATAGAACAAAATATGCAACATTTCTGGTGTACTGTGCTTTATTATTTCAAGAAAGGTAAAAATGCAACTGAAACACAAAAAAAAGATTTGTGCAGTGTATGGAGAAGTGTTCAATGTGCTGTGACTGAAGGAACGTGTCAAAAGCGGTTTGCGAAGTTTCTTGGTACTATTGACATTTTGGCCAAATAGTTCTTTGCTGTGGGGCTGTCTTATGCATTGGAAGATGTTTAGCAGCACCCCTGGCCTCTACCCACTAAAAGCCAATAGTGGGAGACAGCTGACATACTCAAAATATCCAAATTGATGAAGTTATTGGTAAAAATGAAAAATGTCTTTTATTTTACGGAAAAAACCACACAGACTTTTTAGCTATCCAACAGTTCAGCAATGAACATAAGCCATGTCAGAGTAAACCTACTACTGTGTATTGAATAAAATAGAGGCACATATGTAAAAAAGGAATTACTGTTAAGCAACTATAACTACCTTTCTAACATGAGAGACCAGAGTCAATAACAGTCTTCCTTTTCTAAAAAAAAAAATGTGGCCTGAGTTTAAAATGGAAGTCTTCTGTCGCTACGCTTCTTGACTTTTGGTTTCAGGGCTTTAAAGTTTTTTACAATAACATCAAAACCAATAATAATAATGCCAAACCTTACAGGGGAGCAACAGCATTTTTGAAGAGGCACTATTTCAATAATCATAGCGAAATCTTAGCTTAGAAATGTTAACTCACTATTACCCTATCATAATTAGCTCAGGGAGAAAAACAACTAGTTTTCTTATAGTACCATCAGGTGGCCCTGCCAAAAGAAATATCAGGTATTATTTTAAAACCTCTATGGCATAATTTTGGAAGCAAGTTATCTTTGTATTTGGCACTCTGTAGACATGCAAACAAAGTGTACCATACCAAAAGTATCTTATCAAAGATTTTTAGCAGTCAGTATTCAGAATCCACTCTGGCTAAAGTAAAGATAAAAGTAATTTATTACAGGATAGTAGTTTAACGGTCACTATGTCACTAGAAGGGCTAAAAACATAAACGCAAAGATAACAGCACCTGAAATAATGCTGCAGAAGTAGCTTGATGTCCAGGAAATCACTATTCCTGTCACTACCAGGCACTAAATAACAAAATTCAAATCCATTACAACCATTACTATTGCCAGCATCAAAGCCATTTCTCCATTAGAAACTTAACCTTGCGACTATTAACTCCCCTTCAAGATGACCACCTCTACTCCACTCCTGCCTGCAAAATGAAAGTTGTGACTAGACTCGCCATTTCCTTATATTGTGTATTTTTAAACAGAAGTCATCTGAGGGTGTGTATCACCAGTGGCTCTGAAGTAACATGTTTGCATTCACCTAGATACTTGAGAATCTGGGAATTTTGAGTTTTGACTAGTATTTACACTGCAGTGGGCTGACTCATACTATGAGCACTCCTGTAAATTTAGAAAGCTACTCAAAAATTGGGAGGCCCCAAATATGACAAATATACCATATAAGAGATTAAGACTAATATTTAGCATACAGAATATGCCATATACTTAATTTATAAATATTCATATACTGGGGGGGATTATGATAAAAAGAAAACTTACCTTTTACTGATGAGATGTACTATTTCACTAAGCATTTAATAATTAATAAAAATAATTACCTAGATGATTTTTAGCAGCACACTATCCATAAATCTGATGTGTCCCCTGCTAACGTATCAAGAATAATTAAAGTGTGCAGCCTATGGCACAAAAACAAGCAATACTCCTGGTATATTAATATTTTCACCAGCCTAGTTAATAGTATACACTATTGTTTTTTCAGTATGCACACTAAAAGCCATTAATGTATACAAGAAGACATATACAAGGATGTACTATCGCAACATTGATTAAATATAATGGTTGGTTAAATATAATGTAGTACATTTTGTAACATATAATATTATAGAAGTTAAAGAAAAAAGATAGGTCTATGTATACTAATATGAGAAGTGCTCCTATGTATACAGTGAAGAAAATCAAGTTGCAAACAAGTAACAAACATAAAATCACTATAGAGATAAATCTATAGTTATATAAAAAGAGAAAAGGTCTGGAAGGTTACAAGGTCAACCTATTAACAACAGAAAATAAGATATTTGCCAAACAGAGAAAATGTACAAAAAGACAAGAAGGGTTAGTTAATTACAAAGTATTGCTTTTACTATTAAACTACTCAATGCCATTTTGACAAGTATAAAAAGAAACAATCAGTTCACTGTTGTAATTCACCTTAACTTTTCTAAGAGCTGACACTGTTTATCAAAAGTGTTAAAAATATACAATTTTTTGGTCTAGAAATTCTACTTGTCAGAAATTCTACTCAGAAGAGATATGCAAAAACATGTAAGTACAAGAATGTTTACCACACTAATTTTATAATACTGAAAAATTAAAAACATCCAACTGCTATCATCTGAATGTCTGCACACTCCTCAAATTCATATGTTGAAATCCAAATGCTCAATGTGATGGTATTTAGAGGTGTGACCTTGGGAGGTGATTAAGTCATGACAAGGGAGGTTCTCACGAATGGGACTAAAGCTCTTCTGAAAAAGACCCCACAGGGCTCCCTAGCCCCTTTCACCATGTGAGGACAGAGGTAAAAAGGTACCATCTATGAAAACAGAAAGCCCTTGCCAAACACCAAATCTGCTGGCACCATCATCCCAGACTTCCCAGAAATAAACTTCTTTTGTTTATAATCTACCCAGTGTGATACTGTTATAACAGCCCAAATACACTAAAATAACAACTACAGAGGATTTGTCCAATAACTGTACTCCAGCTATTTACAGAATATCCCAGAACCTTAAAACCAGATTGTATATGAAACTGGTAAAATCTGACTAACTTCTATTGACTGCACCAATGTCAATTTGCCAGTTTTTATACTATACTATAGTTATGCAAGGTATCACTACTGAGGGGGACTGGGCAAAAAGTACACAGGATCACCCTGTACATTTTTGGGGCAACTTGGGAATTTATAATTGTTCCAAAAAAAAGTTTTTTAATATTGTGGAAGACATGGAAATGTTCACAGAAACTTGGGGGGAAAATAAAGCAAATTGCTATCCTACTATAAAAAAGATTTAATTTTGAAAAATAACACATAAGCACAGAGAAGACTAGAAAGACTAAAAATTAGTGTTATCTCTGTGCAGTGGTGTTTTTATTTTAATTTTTGTGCTTTTCTGTATTTTCCTAAAATTAACATCTATTACTTTGACAACCAGAAAAATATACAATGAAATACTTAAGATCCAAATAAAAGACATATCAACTGGTAAAATCTTTCTTGGCAAGTGACGTAGACTACTGTCTTCAAATAAGCTTATAAATTCTATGACTTGATAAGAAAAGCACAAATGAGCAAAAAAGACAACTCACAGAAAAAAGTACGGCCCAAAAATGAATAAACATGGCAAAACATTCAATCACACTGGTCAGTGAAGAAACACAAAATAGCCCTGGCTGGTGTGGCTCAGTGGATTGAGTGCTGGCTGAGAACTGAAAGGTCACTGGTTAGATTCCTAGTCAGGGCACACGCCTGGGTTGCCAGCCAGGTCCCCAGCTGGGGGTGTGCGAGAGGCAACCAATTGATGTATCTCTCACACATCAATGTGCCTCTCCCTGTCTTTCTCCCTCCCTGCCCCTCGCTCTAACCATAAATAAATAAAATCTTTTAAAAAATCATTTTAACCTATACAGTTAATTTTTACAAGTGAGAATAGCTGACACTGACAAGATACAGTAAGTTGGGCAATAGTAATAACACTTTTGGAAGGCAATTTGCCAATACAGATGTAAAAGACTTACTCTAGATAACCATGTTTGATTCATCTTTTGACTAAAGTTTAATAAAGAACCTCATCAAAATCCTGTATCTTCCACAGAACTAGAGGTCCTCAAGGTTACAGTTATAAAGAAAACATCTACAAGGTCTATTCAGAAAGTATCCCGCCATGCAATATGAACAACAGAAACATTTACTGAAGAAGATACAAGATACAAGAAACATTGTACATAGGACAAGGATGCCTCAGTCCCCTTAGAGTAGGCACTTTGGGACCTCACAGTTCTCCCAATCGTCATCAGTTGCCCTGTCTTATTTTCCTGAATCTCATCAATGGTCTGAAATCTCTTCCCTTTCAAAGGTGATTTTAGTTTTGGGAAAAGCCAGAAGTTACAGGGTACCAAATCTAGGCTGTAGGGGGGCTGAAGTCGCCTCGGTGATTTGATGTTTCACCAAAAAACTCTGCACGGAATGTGAGGCATGAGTGAGTGGGTTGTTATGATGAAGCTGCCAATCACCAGATGCCCATAGCTACAGCCTTCAGAATCATCCAAATAGTTTCTGAGTAGGAATGTTCAAGCTTAATGTAAAATCTGATGCAGGTTCGTTGTTCTACTCACTCAGGCATTTGAATGTGACGACCACACAGTACACACATCACATGCCCACTTAACAGCATCTACCACACCCACTGACTAGTATACAGTGAAGCTGTCATTGTTCATGCATGCGGATCCAATCCACTCTCCTTGGCTGACAGGTTACACCAATGTCACACAAACGGTTCTCATTATATTAACAATGCCTGGACCTTTTCCAGACAGACCTCGTATTAAAGGATGTAAGTTGTCCAAGTGCCTGCCGAAACTACCTGCCAACATGCACATAGTATACAAGCACATAGATACTCTGAAATCACCACAGATTGTCAGTCCATAAAACTGACAGATTAATCACCACTTCTATTTCTAAGCAATAGATGTCGTCACCAAATAGTCAAAAGAAGTGCTCACTCTTGATGCACTTTATGCCAATTCCTATCTGAGGAGAGAGATAAATTAAAGAAAAAAAAAAGGAAATATTAAATTCTCGGCAAAATGATACCTACCAGTCATAACGGACAGCAATTTTAAGGTTAAAAAAACAACAGTTAGGGAAAAGTCACCATAAATATGGTGAAGCCATCTCTTTGGTCATATACAAAACCATTTGTTTTATTTATCTATTTACTATCAGCAAACAGAAATGCCATACCACCTAACCCCACAAATGCTGAGAAACAGAAACAAAAGTATATAAACTGATTAAACTTATCTGCCTCATGGAGGATCACTCTTCCAGGTTTAATTTTTACATGTCCAATATTAAGAGGACCACTAAATCATAAGTAATTTAACAAAACAAACATCTATCATTTTATCCAGCATAAAACTTCAGGATCCTAACAGAAGATGCTTAGGAGTATTTTATGGTAAGTAAAAGTGAAAATGAAACTGGGACTTTTTACCCATTCTGACAGAGAATATTAACAAACATTTACGGAATATTCATCTTCATAACAATTTCAGTTAAACATCACTATCACCTACATTTGGCAGATAAGAAAAAAGCTACTTTACCTGCAGGTAAAGTAATCTGCACAAGGCTGCACAGCTAATTAAGACAGCACGAGGATTTGAAGTTACGCAGTCTGGAGACTGCCACTATACTACAGCTGCCTTAGAAAAAAACTTTAAGACAGCTAGCTGTATACTATTTTAGAAATATTAATCAATCTTCTCACCAAGCCAAATGTTCCCTGTCCCCAGTTCTGCCTGGAGTGGCTAATAATCCAGAAGAAACAGATACAGAATATAGCCAGCAGATAAGAACCAGGGTCCCCAGGGCAGAATTCAACTCAGCTCTGCAATAATTTTTATCCTAGGTATAGCTAATTTTCAGTTAAAAAATATATATATATATTTATAGTAGTTTATGAAGTTTTACCTTCCATCACAAATCATGTATCCTAACCTGAATAATTCTGTCTGCAAGACCCACAATGGCAGTGACCTTGTTCATGATTTATTCCTCCCTAGCATTTTGAACAGTGACTAGCACACAGGAGGTCAACAATAAAATGTGTAGAATGAATCAGCGAATGAATATATACTATGAGTGTTTTCTCAAACTTTTTACTGTGCAAAAGAATCATCTATGGATTTTGATAAAGTGCAGATTCTGATTCAATATCCAGTTATTAGGTCAGAATATTTATATTCTAACAATGTCCTGGGTAAAGAAATTTTCTGATGATCCAGAGCTCACACTTTGAGTAACAAGGTAACAGGGCCACCATAGGTCATTTTCTCCAAGTTGTCAACAATCAGAATTCACTTACTCTCCACTGTGGAAGGAATCTGAAGTTTATTCATCAATAAAAATATTGGTGCTGGTCTTCTAGTGTCAGAGGGAAAGATCAGACTTACATTCCCAAAGTCCCACTACCTCAGTCAGATGGTATCTGACAATTGTTTAAAAAACAAAACAAAACTAAGGCCTTCCTAGATTTAATTTAGGGGGGTCATGGATTGAAATGAATATATAATAAAAACTACAGATTTCTAGAAAGTTCTACATATGAGATTCATGAATCTCCTTACTAAAGATTAGACCATTGATAGATACTTAGCATTTAAGTAATGTAAACAGTCCTCAAAAGACCTGAGTCATTTTACTTCAAATTGGTTATCTGATAAAGCCAATGGTTAAACTACACAAATTTTTTTAAAAAGGCGTCAAACGTCAATATTAAGTATCAAAATAATCCTTTTCAGAAAAGGGAGTCTTTTAATTCCTAGGGTGTAGAGTCAAATCAGCAAAACATTTGTTACTTTCAAATGAAAATGGCCACAAAACTAAGATGAGACTTATCGTTCATAAGTATATATGAAAGCAGCAGCTCACAGATAGTGTTTATGTACCAGATTCTAAGTGCTTTACATTAACTGTTAACCCTCTTAACAACCCTTTGGGATAGATATTAATATTATCCTCATATATTAGTATTATTCTCAATTTACAGATAAAACAGAAAAAGGTTAAAAAACTTGCCCAAGGTCATACAATTAGAAAGTGGCTCAGCCTGAGCAGGCAGAGTCCAAATTATTAACCATTCTTTTACACAACCTTGTGTATAACTGTACCTTATCATTATTACTCAATCACTGCTCTATTTTTTCCTTTCCCCAACTCAAAAGGCTAGAAGAACCCTATTTCCCTTACTTTGCTTAACTGTAAATTTTTGTAAATCCTATAACTTAACATTTCCCATAGCTAATTCGACAACAAATATTTTAGTGCCAACTTATGTACACTGTGTTGCTGCTGCTAAGGAAAAAACTGCCAATAAACACAGAGAATCTCTCATCTCCTCTGTAAAAATGATCATACAAACTAGACCATTAAGAATGAAATGGGGTGAAACATCTGTTCCAGAAAATCGGTGTACACTATGATTGTCCAGGAAAAAATGGGAGGTATGGTCTCCCTGTTTTACAGGCTGTGGTATCTAGATATATGGAGAGTGGACAAGTCTCCTTTCCCCACCTTCAAATACTAGCAAACTATGTGCTACACAAACCCTGATCATTCCTGACTTTGTCCTGACACAGAAAATGCTTTTCTCAGTAACATATAAACCAAACCAAACTTAACTCCTCATCTTTGGAATTTGGCTTTATGCCTAAAGTTCATACCCTACTCCTAGTAATATTTACCTAAAGTACTCCTCTGTCTTTGGTTTAGAGCCAGTAATTTATAAATACAGCGATATTTTCTGAACCAAAGACAGGTTCAAATGGCCTGACAAGGTAGCAGACAAACATGAATACATGATATTCAAAAGTTTCTTTTCCTTGCATATACTTAACACTTATGCAATAAAAAAAGTTTGCCAAAAGAGCAAAATAACATGCTTATTTTCATTTTATCATTTGTATTCCTTTAAATCTTGCGTGTAAATAAGTCTGTATTTTAACATACTGAACTCTTCATTCTTAAATGTTTTAAAAGTTTATTTGTCCAATTAAAACTAAACTCAAACTATAAAAAAATTAAAATAAGGTAATTAATTACCCTATTTTGTTCACCTGAATCAAAGCAAATTACAATAGTAACAAGCCTACAACAGAACTCAAAAAGTTACACATCTCTTAAATCAGTGCTATCTCATAGTAGTTATTGCAATTACCACTGCTGCTACCGTGTAGTTTTGATAAATTTACCAGAAATATTTACTACATAAAGCACAAATTTCAGTAGTTTTGGAAGGCAACTAATTATATACTAAACAATTTATATCACAGTATTTACTGTGATGATCAAATGACAGTGTCTGTAATGCCCTTACCTAATTATACTTAATTCATAAACACCACAAACACCATGAACGCAATCTAATTGTCAGAAGAAACTTTTTTTTTTTTAAGATTTTATTTATTTTTAGAGACGGGAAAGGAGAGGGACAGAAACACCAATCTGTGGTTGCCTCTCATGCGCCCCCTACTGGGGACCTGGCCCACAACCCAGGCATGTGCCCTGACTGGGAATAGAACCAGAGACCCTTTGGTTCACAGGCTGGCACTCAATCCACTGAGCCACACCAGTCAGGGTTGTCAGAAGAAATTACTAATCTCAAATTACAGATAGGAGCTTGAGGTTCAAAAAAGCCATCACTTGCCTTAGGTCATACAGCTAATATCTGAACCCAGGATTCCAAAACCCTTACAGAAAACAACAGTGCCATCAATATAAAAGCTGACAATGTTTTCAAGAATACTGAAAACCTCCTTCAAGAGTTAAACTTTAAACAAAACTTAAGCAGAACACAAAATATAGGAATGATAAATTAAAATGCTTATTAACACTATCAGAGTTACAGTCATTTTTCATTTTCACTTAAGGATATTTAAAGAGGAGGTCAGGATCTTTTTTATGACTTCAAATTGACTGCTGGATTAGAGTTTCTCAACTTTCCATTCCTTTGCAGTACAGACTCAGACCCCAGTTCTAACTACAGGGTCAAAAATCTCTTTTTAAGCTCCTAGGCAAAGAAAAAAATCACAGATTTGAAATGTTCATGCCTAGTATTAAGGATCATTTCCATTAACTGGGAACTATTAATAATAGGAAGCTGGCATATAGCCCAAACAAAACAAAATTGATACAAAATAGGTGATTACCAATATTTCTACTGGTTTTTCACATACTGTACTTTGAAGGACCATGAAGTACTTTTACTTTATGTTCACCTCTAAGCATTTTACTCCATTTTTCACACTTCAAAAATAATTTTCACTTCATTTTCAGTCGATTATGTCTAAGAACATTTTATTTGAAAATGTTTTTGTTCATTTTTAAATTCTGCAACAAGTTGTAATAAATATTCCACAATCCGATGGTTCAAAAATCACTCAGCTAGTCACTTACTTAAAATTCTTGGTAATCACTTCATAATTCATTTAGGCACTTCTTTTCTACATCACTTTTTATATCCAGCCAGTGATATCTAATAACTTTTTATAAATAATTACTTAAGCTAATGGGAAAAAACTGAGCACTGTGTACAGGTACACTGTTTATGATAACTGTGAAATAAAATTAATGAAAAATTATCTAGGCAAATATCCCACTAGTTTCAGGCCCTAAGACTAAGGTAAAATATGGTATCACCTAAAAAAGCAGAAAACTTTGGAATTCAGATAAATTATTTTTAAGGTTATGTAAGATCTGGGGAAATGGGAAAATGGGATTTGATTAATGTGTACAGAGTTTCAACTTTGCAAGATGAAGAGTCCTAGGGATAGATGGTGGTGATGGTTGCACATCATATAAATGTACTTAATACCACTGAACTATACACTTAAAATGGTGAGGATGATATATTTTATCTTAGGTGTATTTTGCCATAATTAAAAATAAGTTATGTGAGTTATTAAAGCATCTTGGGGTGCAAAAAAACTCACTGCTACCTAAATAAGTGGTTTTAAGTATTTATTTTCAGGGACAAGTTCAAATAGAGACAGAAACCCAATAAGGAAGGAAGGAAGGAAAGAAGAGAGAAAGAAAGAAGGAACACTGTCAAAGCTAGAGCAGACATAACTGGTTGAAAATATTAGAAGGGGGAAATGATGTAAAAAATGAATAAAATGTCAGCAACCAGAAAAACCATGAAAAATTTGCAAATTGTCTCCTTGATGCTCAAAAATTTAAATAACTCCCTAGCAGCCAGAAGGGAGCTGTTTCAAACTTACAGATTTTGTTGTAACAATTTATGTTGGGACATATGACAATTTTGTGAATTATCCAAACATTTTTACCCCTTCCCAGAGAGCCACTGTATGTTCTCCTTCAAAATAGAGGTGAGAAAAAAAAAAAAAAAACAACAAAAAAACAAAAAACCAGTAAGCTACTAAAGGCAATATAACCCTTTGTCTGCAAGACCAAGTTTTTAAAAAAGTGACATCTTTGGCTTGCTTTGGCATCACATACAGTAAAATTGGAACCATACAGAAAGGATTAGCATGGCCCCTGCACAAGGATGACACGCAAATTTGTGAGGCGGTCCACATTTTTGAACTAACAAACAAAACAGAGACAGACTCCTAAGGTGCAGGATGACAACTAAAGTTGGGGTAGGGGTTAGGGTTTGGAGTTACTGAGCAAAAGAGGATAAAGGACCCATAGACATGGACAACAGTGTGGTGACTGGAGAGGCAGGGGGAATGAGGAGATTAAATGGTAATGGAAAAATATATAATAAAAAATACATAAAGTAAATTACAAAACAAAATTAAATTTAAAAAATAAAAAATTTATAGGATAAAAAAAAAGTGACATCTTAACAGGTCAGACACATAGTAAGTACAATATGTGTGCATACCATTATTATTATTCTATTATTTTTATCACTACTATTATCTATTCCACTGATTCCAGTTATAAATTAATAAGCTGGAGTCACTCCAAAAAACTGCACTTAAGTAAAAGATTTTGAACACAACTGCAAAAAATTCATAGATCCCAGATTACAGAAGTCCAAATATGATTAACATGCAACTTGGATAAAGTGGTAAGAACCTCAACCTCTCCTGTGCCAGGGACTTCTTCAGTAAGTCCAATCAACCTATGGACCTCTTCTCAGAATAACGTTTTTAAGTATACGAAATATTCACGATCACGAAATAAACCAATTGTATTATATTCATCAAAGTATTTTTAAATTTCTAATTTAGTAATAATGTATTAATAAGATTTTTAAACATGTAAAAGAGTAATGAGCATAAACAATATTTCAAGACAATCTGTAAAAACTAGAATACGAAAATATTTCTTTTGTTGCAGACATTGAAATTTCAAGAATTTTCAATTCTAGATTTTAATTAGAAGCTAGTACAAATAAACAGGCAATTATTTTTCCCCGTCAACCAAGTTCATGGACTTCCTCAATTCTGTCTAGGGACGCAGATTAAGAACCTTAGCTGAGGGGAAAGTGTAAAAATAAGTTTTGGAGCCAGAGATTCATATTCTGGAAGCCAGACTTCAGACTTTAGTCCCCACATTATTCACACCTGAATGACCTTAGACATCAAACTTCTGAGCTTGGTTTCACTTATTTAGAATAACTCCTGTATCATGAGGTTATAAGAATCAAATATTAGTTAACAAAATGCTGAAAGACCAATGATTTTTTTTTACTGATGTTATGATTTTAATGTCATATATTCAGTCCCAAGTATTTAGTGACATTGTTCATTTTCAACAAAACTCATTATGAGAAAAATTTAAAACCACACTGATTCACAAAGAAAATGATTAATGGAAACATTAATTTTCTGTTAAGTTTAGTGAGAGCCATGATTTGACATTAATGACCTGTATCTAAATTTCAATTTCACTACTTTTACTAAGTTACTTAACCTCTCCACCTCAGTTTTCTCATCTGTAAAATGCTACATTGTTGTTTTATAAACAAAACAGGACCTAACTTAAAATCTCAACAAATGGAACTATTATTAAAGTTCACATTTTAACAAAGCCGAAGGAAGCAATTTGGAACTCAAAGGTTTATTCTGGAATTATGTTGATATAAATAAAACTTCAGTCCTCCTTTTGCCCGGCAAAACACATACACATTTAAATCTGCAGCATTTAATCGGCATAACATTCCTAACACAAACTAGCATTGTTTAAAATCACATCGGATTTCTTATTCTGCCCAAAGAAAAACAGAGTATAACCATCGGTAAACAGAATGGGTTCAATAATTTTTAAACTTCTCATGATTTACTTGTAATGTTCCAATGAATGCGTATTACCAATGTTGGACAGTAATAATCTAAAGTAGCTGTGAATATTTAAAACCCAACTTAAAGGTCTCATATTTACCACATACACTGATTAGATCAAAGAGTGAGAACAGGTATTTTCTCTACGCAAATATTACAGATTAAGTATCCTCCCTTCCCCCGAAAAGACTCGCCTATTTTCCTTACGCAAATATTACAGAATAAGATCCCTCCTCTTCCCCGAAAAGATTCGCTGTAGACTGACCGATCCATTATACAACCTGTAAATTCCTTCCCTCATTGAAAAGATTCTTTTTATGGGCATAGTTAACAAGTGCCAAGTCGCGAAGTGGCAGCTTTGCTGGTTTGACGTTTTCACAATGCAAGAACAGTATGATCTGGAATCTACTCAAAGCTTTAGCCAGGCAGTCAGCTGACGCTCACTGCACCCAAGAGAAAGACAGAAATAAGAGAAATTAAACCTCGTATTTGTGTAAGGCAGGTATCCACTACCTAAAATTAAAATAGGCCAAAACAGATGTTCCAAATACAAGTAATAAAGTATTTATATTGTTAAGTAGCAATAAAAAAATAGGCTTCCCCCGGACTAGCTTTCTCTCATTCTTGGGATTTTCCCCGCAAATAGCTTTTATCCGTTCAAAAAACCATGCCCTCATCCTGGCGCCGCTGCTTGAGTAACTTTTACAAAAGGTCAAAGCGGTGCCTTTCAAGTCTTCTCCTCCGTTCACAGTAACTCACTTTTCCACCCATAGAGCGTTCCAGGGACCTACGGACTGGGACCAAACAAAATTTGGTGGGGGCTGCTAAAAATAGGCTTTCAACTTTCTTTTCAAACACACATGCCGAATTTCACCTTCCTCCCTCCGCGGCCCCACATGTTGCTTGCCTCTCTCCCAGAGGGCACCGCGAGACCTCGCTTCAACCCCCAGAACGCACCCACCTGATTACCCTGTTCTCCGCAAACTCCGCCCCCCCGCACTCCCACCCCCCCACCCCGCGCCGTGCTCCTGTTTGCCTCTTTTAGGAGATCCATATGGGACACTTTCCCCTTCCTCTGATCCTCACGCCACGCCGGACAAGTCTCGCTTCCCCACCTTTAACGTTCCCCTACTCCAGCCCTCACCTCCCACAGCTCCCTAAGCTGGGAAAGCGCAGAGGTGGAGCCGCAGGCCTACACGGCCCAGGTGCTGTGTCAGCCTATCTGCCGGTGCCGCGGCGTGTACGGCCTGGAAAGTCACATGGCGGTGGGACCGGCCGGCGCCTCAACACTCCTGTTCTTTCAGGGCAGGACGAGATTACCGAGTCTACTCACCTCCACGAAGAGCAACATATCTTCCCCCGCTTGGCCCAATCGTTCTCGCCGCTGCTACTCCAACTGGCTTACAGGCCCGAGCCCCAAATGCTAGGATAAGGACACTCTTCTGTCCCCTCCACCCGGCAGTGGACACGGCTCCTCCCCCGCCGTCAGCCGCTGCGGCCTGACCCGCCCAGTCCCACCTCCCTTGAAACAGCAACTGTTTCCGGTTCAAAAAAGCAAATGCTTCCCGGAGAAAAGAAGACCCTGGGCGCGCTCAATTTTTGCACCACCTTTTCCAGCAGCAGTGTGAAGTATACTGTCATCTGTCTTTCGGGGAAGAGGGAAGCGCTCTAAGTAGGCACTATTCTGTGCTACGGGGGTGTGTAAAAATCTTACTGCATTTCATCCATTGCCAGACGGGTAGCTACCACAGCCATAATTTCGCAGTTTTCATAGCTCAAAATCTAGGTCTAATAAAAAGCCGACCTTATGCGAAGTGTTCTGAGAGTTTTTTCTTTTCTTTCTTCTCTGTGTATTTGGGGGGGGGGGTGCGTGCGCGTGAAATGTTGTGAAAGAACGCCTAACCTTGCCGAAAAGGTGGTGGCTCACAGAAAAAAAAGTAGGGAAGAGAAACTTTTTAAAGGAGCCATGATAGCAAATATATTAATAGTAGCTGCTTTATTACATGCTTACTATGTGTTTGGGACTATTCTAAGTATTTGGCGTGAATTAATCTTAAAACCATCATGTGCAATAAATACGATTATCCCCATTTTACAGTTAAAGAAGCCCTCTAGGAAGGCAGATTTCTGTTAGACACGCCTTTAAAGAACTTTGCCCATGTTAGCTGGAATCAGGTGCCCACATCTCCGCTTAATATGCTGTTATTTTATAGTAGTTTGGATAACTTCTTGATATAAATGGAATATAATAAAAACAAAAACATTTGTTTAGAGTTTATAATTCAAGGGAGCTTATTAGTCAAGCAGAGAGACAGAAGGCTACTCCACAGGCAGCGCAGCCCAAACAAAATTTTTTAAAGTTTTCTTTATAATTTTCTGTTAGGTTATCCAAATTCCTTATTACTTTAACAATACCTGGTAGGATTTATCTCTCCCTTATCAGTCTCACTTCTATATCCCAGTTCAGGTACTCATTTTTTGAAATAGTCATGTCTTGACCTTTTCTAATGGATTCCCCCCCCCACCCCACCCCATTCTATTAATTATCAAACCTTCTTAAAACAAAGGCTTCATTTTCACCACACTGCTCTTACAGGTTTTCGAGACCATTCTGATCCCATGTAATTTCCCTTACTTCAAATGAATCTCCTTACTTTTTCACTTAGATACCAAATTACTTCACCCATCAAATTGCTGATATTTGTGTCCCATACTCTTCCTAATCTGGCCACCAGTAAACTCAGCATTACTTTATCTCAATTAAACCAATCTCCTCACTTTCCCCCTGAAGTACAAGCTCAGCACTCACCTCCAAAGCCATAGCTCAAAGTGTCTTCCATACATGGAAAGCCTTCATTTGTCAATCAATCTTCTCTCTCCATAAGGTTTTCCCAAAGATTGCGCTCCCCACAGATCTCTTCTTCATGTCCCTTGTTAGCACTTGAATAGTATATTCTTTCTTACGTTATTTTCTTTTTCTTTTTTTGTTTTAGTTTCTTCACAGGTACCCTATCATATTCTTCACAGTCTAGGATAATGGTGGTCACATAATAGTGTCAACAAATGCTTGTCAAATTGAAAGGGAAGGAGAGACTTGTAAATTTGCTTTAAAAAGTCTTCATTTCCAGTTGCTGATGAATTCCATGCTGCATAACAAAATACGAGAGAGAGCACAGTAATCCTAAGTTAGCTGACAAGCATGTTGGCTGATTTGTGAGTGCCTACTGGAGTAAGCAATGTAAAGAAATCAAGAGAAATAAAAGTAATATTATTACCAACAAAATATTTAAATTAATTGATAATGAAAAGAAATGCTAGATAATGAAGAATATTTTAATCAAACCTCACATTTAAAAAAATAAATAATTTTCTTTGTGTGATTTTTTCAGAAAAATGAGCTTCCTTGAATAAATACACTTAATTGGGGTTTACAGAAAAGGAGGGAGTAATATTTTATGATTAGGCAGGATAAGCAATCTAACAATACGAGAAATTATTCTGGGGCTTACAAAAGTTTTCATAAGAAAAGTAACCTGAAACAAAATAGATATCCAAATTCAGAGGATTTCTGTAGAGAAACTGAGAAAGAATATACCAAATGTTAGGAAAAGAAAACTAAATGTAGCATCTGATTTTCAGTTCACCAACTGGTAGATAGAGACAAATAATACTTATACTTCAATAAGTTAAGTAATAGAAACTTTACAAAATGATTTGGGAAAACAGAGGAGAAAGTTACTTAGACAACAGAATCTTAAAGAGAAGGAAAGATATCTAATTTGCTCTTTGTATATTGATATTTTTAAAAGACGATTACTTTGTGATCCCCTGTCACCCTTTCTCTGAAGGTCTGCAACATATCAGTTTTTTCAGGTTTAGAACAAGGACTCAACATAGAAAGTCCTTGTAGAGAAATTAAGTTGTACATCCACAACTTGTATAAAATCTAAACCTACAAAATCACATTATATAGTTATAAATACATACACCTGTAGTAAAACTACATAAACATAGACTAGACATAAATACATCAAATTCATGATAGTCATTGCCTGTAACAAGGGACAGAGGGGAAGGAAGGAGTCTGGAGAGAACACCAAAGGGGACTTCATCTTTATCTCTAATGCTTTCTTTTATTTAAAAATGTCTGAAGCAGATATGACAAAATGTTATTATTTTTCATTCTATGTGACAGGCACACAACTATGTGACATATATCGCTTTCTGTACTTTTTCACATTTTTTAAATTAAAGAATAAAAAAGCTACACAGCCAACAAAACCACCCTCTCCTTTAATTTCTCTAGCCTCCCAAATCCTTTCATGTACTCTGTAATCAAAGGAGCTGCCAAAAGCACTCCTCTTTCAGTTAGAAAGTATCCTCTAGCATTTCCTTCAATTTCTAGAGGCAACTATGGAACTTCAAAGCCTTCTTTAGTCTGCTTCCTTGAAAAAGCAGGTAACTAGGCAGTGCAAAGAATACGAGCATCATTCGCATAGTATCTTCAAAGTTACTACATGTCAGGAAAAGTTGAAGGGCAGCTGAGGAAGTTGCAATGCAATTATTCCATGACAGCCTTGAAAATTCTTCAGCAAAATTTCAATAGAGAAGAGCCAGGAGTTACATTTGATAGACTGGATCTTAATACCTAGGTTTTAAGCTCATTTAAGCAGTGCTATATCTTCTGTTTCTTTTCTCATTCCTGATGTCTATTCTTTTCTACCCACCCTCCCCCCTCACCCTTCTACCATCACAGAATATAGAATGCCTAGTTCTCTATGTATAATAAGCACTCTTTAAATGTTTGAGTCAATGATTATGTCACATGGGTCTATTATGACATCATAAGAACCAAAACACCATGGTTAGCAAAAAATTAGGGACAGGGTAAACCACAACCTCTGAGATTAAGAAAGACCTCTTCTAGTTTCCTCATGGACAGGTTTATTAACACTTGCCTATATTCTGTGGGGGGAGAAAAGAAGTAAAAGAAAATCACTCAACTTTTCAAAATATCAGTCAAAATGAAAAATGAGATAGACAATGAATCTGAATCAGAAAATGAAGTTGCGGATTACACCATCTTGTCCAGAAAAGACTTTGATACATTGGAAGCCCCTAGACTTGAGTTCCCTGTCTCAGTACAGCAAGTCATCTCTAAGGTTGAGCAAGCACAGCTCTTTCGAGCCAGACAGGTGGGTAGTACATGAGAACTTAAAGAGAAGGAAAGGTATCTAATTTGCTCTTTGTATATTGATATTTTAAAAAGACAATTACTTTACTGAGGCTGCAACTAGTTTTTTTTTAACTTTCCATGACTAGCTACATTTTTTTAGACTCACTTTATTTGCGTGATATTTGACCGTATTTGACATAACTTTGATTTCAAATGACAATTTCACCTGACTGTGGATAAACAAGTTCCAATTTTATATTAATCTCCTTCACTTTCATGTCAGAATTAATCAAGCTTTTAAACAAATAAATCAAATGCGCTATTGAATAATTGAGATACAAAGACAAAATCTATAGCTAATATTGATACCTAATTTTAGTCAATAGTTTTCCTTTTTTTCTTGACTAAGCTTTTATCAAATAACTAATAGCAAAAGAAATAGATTGCTTTGAATTCTAGTTGCTTTTATTTCCCCAGAACACTTCATGGAAGAGGGATTTATTGGCCAAGAGAAATCCAAACACAATGAACAAAGAGTTTAAGTAATACATCAAATAGATCCCAGACAGTTAGGGCTACACTGCATTCTATTCTCTCCGGCAATACAACAGAATCAGCCAGACTAACAGAAATTAATTCAGGGCTGCTCTTTTCCTAGATTTAAGGAGTGCTAAAAGTTGTACTTTCTCATTCTCCACATAGACTTAATCCTGGCTCCAGCTCCTCACAATTAGCAACAACAACAGTGTTTGCTTCTAACAACTTCACTGAGGTATAAATGATGTAAATAAATCATATATCTACAAATTATATAAGTTTTGCTAGACATGAACACCTGTTAAACCTTCATCACAATCAACATAATGAATTATCCATCACTCCCCAAAAATAAAAAAGTTGATAAAGTTGAAGTGCCCTTTGGTGTTCTTCCCAGACTCCTTCCTTTCCCTCTGTCCCTTGTTACAGGCAATGACTATCATGAATTTGATGTATTTATGTCTAGTCTATGTTTATGTAGTTTTACTACAGGTATATGTATTTATAATTATATCATGTGATTTTGCAGGTTTAGATTTTATACAAGTTGTGGATGTACAACTTAATTTCTCTACAAGGACTTTCTATGTTGAGTCCTTGTTCTAAACCTGAAAAAACTGATATGTTGCAGACCTTCAGAGAAAGGGTGACAGGGGATCATAAAGTAATCGTCTTTTAAAAATATCAATATTTTTTATTCATGCCCCTTTACAGCTTCCCCCACACATTCTTCCTTGTCTCCTGATCCCAATCCCCAGCCAGCCACCAATATGCTGTTACTATACATTATTTTGCATTTTAATCAATTTCATAAAAGTGGAATCATACAGTATCTACTTTCTTCTGTCTTCTTTCATTTAGCATAATTATTGACATTCATTCGTGTTATTGCATATACAAATATCAACAGGTCATTCTTTTTTATTGCTGAGTATTTGTCCATGAGATGGGCACTAGGGTTGTTTTGGTTTTGCGGTTATTACAAATGAGGTTGCTATGAACATTTCATAAGAATATGAATATATTCATAACTTATGAACATAAACTTTTGTTTCTTTTGGATAAAGACCTAGGTTTGGAATGGCTGGGTAATGTAATATGTAAATATTCAATTTTTAAAATAAACTACAACCTTTAAAAACTGGTTATACGATTTTGTATTCCCATAAGCTATATATGAGATTTTTCAGTTGCTCCTGATCTTTATCAACACTGCTGTGTCTTCTGAACACAGCATCTCTTTCCATTTATTTAGGTCTAATTTTTCTAAGAAGTGCTTTGCAGTTTTCAATGTCCATATGTCTTGCATACATTTAGTGAGATTTATTCCTACATGTTTCATTTTTTATACTGTTGTTTTCTAATTTCCATTCTTAATCATTCACAACTAATATATAAAAATACAATAGATTTTTGTGTATTAATCTTATATACTGAAACCCAGTGATTAGTCCTCATAGATTTTATTTGTACATTTCTTAGATTTTTCTACATATACAATCCTGTCATATGCTAATAGAGGCAATTTTATTTTCTCCTTTCATATCTGTGTATATTTAAACTTTGTTCTTGACATATTGCATAGGTCAGGACCTCTTGTATAAATTTGAAAGAAGTGAGGAGACATCCATACTTTGTTCTTGATGTTCGGAGAAAGCATTCAGTCTTCCACCATTAAGTATGATAATAGTTGTATGTACTTTATGATACTCTTCATCAAGTTGGGGAAATTCCCTTCTTTTCCTAGTTTGCTTATTTTTAATCAGGGATAGGTATTGAGTTTTTAAAGTTCTATAACTGCATATATTGTGAAATGACCATCACAATACATTCAGGTCGAGCATGTTTTCATGTGCTTATTGGCCATGTATACATATTCTTTCATAAAATGTCTATTCAAGTCCCTTGATCATTTTGGAACTAAGTTTGTTCTTCTTGACTTGTAGGCATTCTTTACATATTCTGGATATTAACCATTTATCAAATATGTGATATGCAAATATTTTCTCCCATTCTTTTTACTCTGTTAATAGTTGGGATGGTTAATTTTATGTGTCACCTTTACTGGGTCACAGGGTGCCTGGATATTTAGTCAAACATTATTTTTGGTATGTCTGTGAAGATATTTTTGGATGAGATTAACACTTGAATCAGTAGACTGAATAAGGGTCTCATCAAACTATTGAAGACCTGAATAGAACAAAAAGGCTGAGTAAAAGGGAACTCCACTCCGCCTGTCTCACTGCTTTGAGCTGGGACATTAGTCTTTCCCTGACTGCAGACTTGAACTGAAATATAAGCTCTTCTTTCGTCTTGAGCCTGATGGCTTTTGACTGGAACTACATCATATACGGGCTCTCCTCAGTATCAAGAGTGGTTTTGAAGAAACAGAATCTTAAGGATGAGTTTTCTGAATTGGATTTGGGGTTCGTGAAGCTCTGATTATATTTAAAGATGTGATAGTCCTTGACCTAACCTGGCAATTAAGATATGCAAAATATCACCATTAGCTACTCTTAATCAACCACTTACAAGAATCTTTGTAATTGTGTATAAAATACTTTAAAACATTTTTGGCAAACTAACAAATGAAATGAGATTGGTTGCTCCTAATGTCACTGGATGAAGTGGGAAAAGAAAAGGATGAGCTCAGGGCTTTAAATTCTTAGCCCAAGTGCCACATAATGACATAAAAGCTTCTCTGTGTACCTTGAAGGAAACCCATGTCTCCCACAGCTGCACAGCTGAAATTGCTGAAAATTAAACCCAGATTCTCACTAGTGGAGTTAATGTTAAAGTGAGGGCATTGATTGGAAAGAAACAGAATTCTGAAGGTTGAAATGGGGATGCGTGGCAAGGCACTGATAAAGCTTGGAAATTGAGCCTCTAAATTATTATTTTTTACATTGAATATTCACTTTATAATAATGAGTTGTTTTACCTATGTTTTACATGTTTTTTCTTTTCTTTTTATTTAATCTTTATTGTATTTTTTTTCCATTACCATTTAGTCCCCTCATACTCCCCGCCCCCCAGCAGTCACCACACTGTTGTCCAAGTCCATGAGTCCTTTTTCCTTTTTGCTCAATCCCTTCATCTCCCGCTACCCAAGCTGTCATCGTGCTCTCCATCTATGAGCCTGTCCCCATTTTCCTTGTTAGTTCAGTTTGTATGGATAGACCTGGAGAACATTATGCCAAGTGAAACAAGCCAGTCAGAGAAAGACAAATACCCACATGATTTCACTCATATATGGAATCTACTAAAGGAACCTCTAAATTCTGGTGAGTGTTCTTTGCTAGGGCAGTAACCTGCCACCACCAATAGGAGCAGCCTCTCCAACCCCCCAATGGGCGTGGCCTCTCCACCCTAGTCTGAGGGGATTAGCTCTGCATTGCCTGAAGAAACTAATAATTGCTCCTGAGGCAGTTGCCATGCAAGAAAATGCTGAATCACTTCAGGAACTATTCCCATCACATCTCTTTGTTGCTAAACCTACAACTAGACTCAGATCCCAGCAGGTCACTAAAAGTGAGGTACATAGTGTGACTCATGAGAAGGTGCACTATACTCCAAAAGAACTACTTGAGTTTTCTAACTTTTACAGTCTGAAATCCAAGGGGTATGAGTGGGAATGGATATTTGGGGTGTGGTATAATGGTGGAATAAACAAAGTTGTAGCAGGCCAAATTTATTGATATGGGCTCCCAAAGCACAGATTCTGCATGTAATGTTGAAGATTAGGGAATTATAAATGGTTCTAACAGTTTGGTTGGCTGAAACATGGACAAAAAGTTGCCTTCAGGGAATGTTAGAATTGCCAAACTTGCCTGGTTTAATGTAGATGAAAGAATTCAAAGGCTTAGAGCCCTGACTGGTATGGCTCAGTGGACTGAGCTCCAGCCTGTGAACTGAAAGGTTGCTGGTTCAATTCCCAGTCAGAGCACATGCCTGGGCTGTAGGCCAAGATGCTGGTTGGGGGTGTGTGAGAGACAACTGATCGATGTATCTCTCACACATAGATGTTTCTCTCCCTTTCTTTCTCCTTCCCTTCCCCTCTCTCTAAAGGTAAATAAATAAAATCTTAAAAAAAAAAAAAGAATTCAAATGCTTAGTGAGATGGAAATGTTAAATTGGGTTTGTCATTTAAGACCTCCTCACCCTCCCTGGGGGAGTCCAGAAGACATACCTTTCACCATGAGTGAGAGAAATAAATTTACGAGGGGAGCCTCAGCACCCTCATAGAGCTCTGCGACTGATCTTCTCTGTAGGTCAGATCTCCCAGTGGGAACTGTAGTCACTGAATTCAGTGGGAGTAATTGGATCCTGAGACAGCAGTGACTGAGTGGTGGCACTCAGCTGCCAAAGGCGAGATGGTTATGGTTCCCATAATGGACAGCAGAGTCAAAGCATCAATCAGAATAGTCTGATTTTTGCAAAATTATGGCATTGCTAATTAATTGTGGTGTTCCTAGAAGTGAAATAGAAAAGAAGCCTACTTATTATTACTTGCTTTGTATAATCAGAAAAATTTCAGGTCAAGTGAACAAAAGTCTAACCTGAATCATGAAAATAGAGAGTTATGGTCCCTCAAGCAATTCCCAGACTTGACCTAATTTATAGACCCAGAGCCCCTCGAATGAAGGGGGAGCTGAAGCCCCTTAAGGAAAGACCCCAGTATATTACCAAAAATTTATACTATTAATATTTCTCTACGTCTTCTCCGAAGACACCTGTGGACTTTACCAGAATAACTGCATTCTGGAAAAGGAAATAATCAGACCTTTTGGAGACTACTAGACATTGACTCTAAACTGATACTAATTCTAGGATATCCCAAATGTCAACTTTTGTCTACCAGTCAGAATAGGGATTTTTGAAAGTCAGGTGATCAATAGAGTTTTAGCTCAGGTTCACTTGACAGTTTGGGCCAGTGGGTTCCCGAACCCATCCTGTGGTTATTTCCCCATTTCTGGAATATATAATGGAATAGACATGTTCAGCAGCTGGCAGAATCCCCACATTGGCTCCCTGACCTGTGGAGCAAGGGCTATTATGATGGGAAAATGCCAAGTGGAAGTCACTAGAATTGCCTCTTCCTAGGAAAATAGCAAATCAAAAGCGATAATCAGTTGATGAGTGGATAAAAAAGCTGTGGTACATTTACAGAATGGAATACTACGTGGCCTTAAAAAAAACAAAAAAAAGAAGGAAATCTTACTTTTCGCAACAGCATGAGTAAACCTGTCGATTATTATGCTAAGTGAAATAAGCCAGTCAAAAAAAGACAAATACCACATGATCTCACTTATATGAGGAGCCTAATGAATGAAATAAGCTGACAAACAAAATAAACTGTCAGACAAAATGGAAACAGAGGCATAGATGCATGGAACAGACTGACAGCTGTCAGAGGAGAGGGGGAGGAGGGACTTAATAAAAGAAGGTAAAGGGATTAATCAAAGCACATGTATGTATAACCCATGGACGCAGACAACAGTGTGGTGATGGCCAGAAGTTAAGGGGAACAGGGTTGAGAATGGAGACATCTCCAATCATGTCAACAATAAAAATTTTTAAAAAGTAATACTATTTCTAGAAGGATTGCAGAAATAAGTACCACCATCAAGGACTTGAGAGATGCAGGTATTGTGATTTATTCAATATGCCTATTTAGGTCTGTGCAGAAGACAGATGGATCTTGGAGAATGACAGTAGATTGTTATAAAATTAACCAGGTGGTGACTCAAATTGCAGCTAATGTACCAGATGTGATTTCCTTGCTTGAGCAAATTAACACATTCTGTGGCACCTGGTATGTAGTTACTGATCCGGCAAATGATTTTTCTTTATCCCTCTCCATGAAAACCACCAGAAGCAGCTTGCTTGTAGCTGGCAAGGTCAGCAGTACACTTTCACTGGCCTACCTAGGGTATATTAGTTCTTCAGTTTAGTAGTATTCACAAGTGAAGCTATCTGTTTTTTCCTTTTATTGGGAAGTTTTTAAAAAATTATTTACTTGTTCTCCTTTTTAGTTATAGGTCTATTCAGATTGTATATTTCTTTGTTATTCAGTCATCATATGTTTTGCGTTTCCAGGAATTTTTCCATTTCACCTAGGTTATCCAATTTGGTAGCACATGATTGTTCATAGTGCTCTTTTATAATCATGTTTATTTCTATAGAATCAGTGGTCATGTCCCCACGTTGATTTCTAATTTTAGTAATTTGAGTCTTCTCTTTTCTTCTTAGTCAGTCTAGCTAAAGGTTTGTCAATTTGTTGATTTTTTTTCTTGAAGAGGTAACTTTTTTATTTTATTGATTTTCTATACTTTTATTTATGTCTGCTCTGGTCTTTATTATTTCCTTCCTTCTGCTAACCCTAAAAAATTGATTTTTAGAATTAGGAAGCAGGAGAGAGAGAGAGAAACAGCAATTTGCTGTTCCACTTATTTATGCATTCATTGGTTGATTCCTGTATGGTACGTGCCGTGACCAGGGAACAAATTCGCAACCTTGGAGTATGGGGTCGACGCTCTAACCAACTGAGTTACCTGGTCAGGTCATAGTCGTATAAATTCTTTATATATTTTGGAAATTAACCCCTTGTCAGTTGTATCATTGGCAAATATGTTCTCCCACTCAGTGGGTTCCCTTTTCATTTTGTCGATGGTTTTATTTGCTGTGCAAAAGTTTTTAGTTTAACGTAACCCCATTATGTTTCCTTTGTTTTTTTCCTAAATTTTTTCCTTTGTTTCCCTTGCTCGAGGAGATATATTGGCAAAAATATTGTTACAAGAGATGTCTGAGATTTTATGCCTATGTTTTCTTCTAGGATTTTATGGTTTTGCAACTTAAATTTAAATCTTTTATCTATTTTCAGTTTATTTTTGTGTATGGTGTAAGTCAATGGCCTAGTTTCAGGTTTTTGCATGTACCTGTTCAATTTTCCAAGCACCATTTATTGAAGAGACTGTCTTTACTCCATTGTATGTTCTTGCCTCCTTTGTCAAATATTAATTGACCATAAAGGTGTGGGTTTATTTCTGGGTTCTCTGTACAGTTCGATTGATTTATACTGTTCTTATGCCAGTACCAGGCTGTTTTGAGTACAATGGACTTGTAGTGTAGTTTAATAGCAGGTAATGTGATCCCTCCAACTTTGTTCTTCTTTCTCAAAATTACTGAGGCTGTTTGGGGTCTTTTTTGGTTCCATACACATTTTTGGAATATTTGTTCTAGATATGTGAAATATGCCATTGGTATTTTTAACAGGAATTGTGTTGAGGTTGCTTTAGGTTGCTTTAGGTAGTATGGACATTTTAATGATGTTAATTCTTCGAATCCATGAACACAGGTATATGCTTCCACTTATTTGTATCTTCCTTCATTTCTTTCTTCAGTGTCCTGCAGTTTTCCAAGTACAAGTCTTTTACCACCTTGGTTAAATTTATTCCTACGTACCTTATTTTTTCTTTTGTTGTAATAGTAAATGGGATCGTTTTCTTAACTTCCCTTTCTGATAGTTTATTATTGGTGTATAAGAATGCCACTGATTTCTGAATATTAATTTTGTATCCTGCTACTTTTCCAGATTTTTTTCATGGAGTCTTTAGGGTTTTCTATGCACAATATCATGTCATCTGCAAATAATGTCAACTTTAATTCCTCCTTTTCCAGTTTGTGTGCCTTGTATGTTTTCTTTTTGTCTGTTGTTGAGACTTCCAGTACTATGCTGAATGAGAGTGGTAAAAGCAGACATCCCTGTCTTGTTCCTGATCTGAAGGAAAATGCTTTTAGTTTTTCCCCATTGAGTATGATGTTGGCTATGGGTTTGTCATATATGGCCTTTATTATGTTGAGTTATGATCCCTCTATTTCCACTTTGCTGAGAGTTTTCATCATAAATGGGTGCTGGATTTTATTGAACACTTTTTCTGTGTCTATTGATATAAGCATGTGATTTTTATTCTTCATTTTGTTTATGTGACACATCACATTTATTGATTTGCAAATATTGTTCAACCTTGCATCCCCAGAATAAATACGACTTGACCATGGTATGTGGTCTTTTTAATGTATTGCCAGATCCAGTTTGCTAATATTTTTTTGAGGATTTTACCATCTATATTCATCGGGGATATTGGCCTATAATTTTTTTTCTTTGTAGTGTTTGTATCCAGTTTAGGAATTAGGATAATGCTGGCCTTGTAAAAAGAGCTTGGAAGTATTCTTTATTCTTGAAATTTTTTGGAATAGTTTAAGAAGGATAGGTGTTCATTCTTTTTGAATGTTTGGTAAAATTTGCCTGTGAAGTAGCCTGGGCCAGTGAGGTTCAGTTGGTTGGAGTATTGTTCATACACCAAAAGGTTGGAGGTTCAATTCCCAGTCAGGATATATCCCTAAATTGCCAGTTCAATCTCTGGTCAGGGCATGTATGGGAGGCAACCAATCAATGTTTCTCTCTCACATCAATGATTCTCTCTCTCTCTCTCTCTCTCACCCTTCCTCTCTCTATAAAATAAATGAACATATTAGAAAAAAGAATTTGCCTGTAAAGCCATCTGGTCTAGGGTTTTTTTTTTTGTTTTGTTTTGTTTTTTCAAGAGAGGGGAAGTGAGGGAGAAAGAGAGGGAAAGTAACATCAATATGTGAGAGCTATACCTATCGGTTACCTCTCACATGCCCCCAAACTGGGCTTGGCCCACAACCCAGGCATGTGCCCTGACTGGAAATCGAGCTGGCAACCCTTTGGTTCACAGGTCAGCACTCAATCCACTGAGCCACACCAGCCAGGGCTAGTCCAGGACTTTTTTTACTGGGATTTTTTTATTATTGCTTTAATTTCATTAATCGTAATTGGTTTATTCAGGTTTTCTGATTCTTCCTAATTCAGTTTTGGAAGATTGTACATTTCTAGTAATTTGTCCATTTTGCCAGGTTGTCCAGCTTATTGGCACATAGTTATTTATAATATTCTCTTACAATCTTTTTTGTTTCTGTGATGTCATTTGCTACTTCTGTTTCATTTCTAATTTTGTTTATTTGAGTCCTCTTTTTTTCTTGTGAGTCTGGTTAAAAGTTCATCAATCTTGTTTATCTTTTCAAAGAAACAACTCGGTCTCACTGATTTTTCATATTGTTTTTTCCTTCTCTATGTTATACATTTCTGCTCTGATCTTTATTATTTGTTTTCTTTTACTTCAGGCTTTGTTTGTCATTCTTTTTAAAATTTTTAAAATTCTTTACTTATTGATTTTAGAAAGAGAAGAACGGGGAGGAGAGAGAGAGAGAAAGAGAGAAATAGTGTTCCACTAATTTATGCACTCATTAGTTGATTCTTGTATGTGCCCTGACCGGGGATTGTACCCACAACCTTGGCATACGAGGATAATGCTCTAACCAACTGAGCTATCCAACTGTGCTGTTCTTTTTCTAGGTCTTCTGAGTGTAAGGCTAGATCGTTTATTTCAGAATTTTCTTACTTCCTGAGGTAGGCCTGTAATGCTGCGAAATTCCCTCTCAGGGCTGCTTAGGCCATGTCCCATAGACTTAGGGTTATTGTATATTCATTTTCATTTGTTTCCAGATAATTTCTTATTCCTTCCTTGATCTCATTGTTAACCCATTAATTGTTTAATAACATGTTATTTAGCCTCAATGTGTTTGAGTGTTTTTCAGTTTTTTTATTGTTGATTTCTATTTTCATACCATTGTGGTCAGAGAAGATGCTTAATATAATTTCAATCTTCTTAAATTTATTAAGACTTAATTTGTGTCTTATTAACATGGATCTACCTTTTTTTTAATTGATTCAGAGAGAGGGGAAGGGAGGGAGAAAGAGAGGGAGAGAAACATCAGTGTGAGAGAGAAACATCAGTGTGAGAGAGAAACATTGATCAGTTGCTCTTGCACACAGCCTGACTGGGAACCAAAGCTGCAACCCAAGCATACGCCCTGCCTAGGAATTGAACCTGTGACCCTTCAGTTTGCAGGGCAATACCCAACCAACTGAGCTACACTGGCCACGGTGTGAGCTACCTTTTAAGATGTTCCATGTGCACCAGAAAAGAACATGTAAGTATATTCTGCTGCTTTTGTATGCAATGTTCCATAAATATCAGTTATATCCAGTCTATCCAGTGTGTCATTTAAAGCAGCAGTCCCCAACCTTTTTGGCACCAGGGACCGGTTTCATGGAAGACAGTTTTTCCATGGACTAGGGGCAAGGGGGCAACAGGAGGCAGAACTCACGTGGCAATGCAAGCGAAGCTTCACTGGCTTGCCTGCTGCTCATCTCCTGCTCTGTGGCCCAGTTCCTAATAGGCCATGGACCAGTACTGACCCATGGGCTGGGAATTGGGGACCCCTGACTTAAAGTCACTGTTGCCTTGTTCATTTTTGGTCTGGAAGATCTATCCATTGATGTCAGTGGGGTGTTAAAATGCTCTGCTATGGCTATATTGCTGTTGATCTCTCCCTTAATGTCCATCAACATTTTAAAAATATTTTTAGGTGCTCCTATGTTGGTTGTGTATGTTTACAAGTGTTATATCCTCTTGTTGGATTGATTTAGTATTATGTAGTGACACACTTTATCTTTTCTAATGGCTTTTGTTTTGAAGTCTATTTTGTCAGATATAAGTATCGCTACCCCAGATTTTTTTTGTTGTTTCTATTGCATGCAGTATTTTTTTCCATCCCTTCACTTTCTTTTCTTTTCTTTTTTTTTTTTGCCCTCACCTGAGGACATTTTTCATTTTACTATTTTAGAGAGAGAGAGAAAGGGAAGAGCACGGTAGAGAGAGAAACATCTATGTGAGAGAAGCATCGATTGGTTGTCTCCATATGCCCCTAGACCGGTGATCTGCACTGGGACTGGGAATTGTACACGTCTGGACCAGGGTTTGCATGTGCCCACACCTGGACTAGGGATGAACCTGAAACCTAGGTATGTGTCGTGACCAGGAATCGAACCCATAGCCTTTCAGTTACAGGACAACACTCCAACCACTGAGCCACACCAGCAGGGCTCCATCCCTTCACTTTCAGTCTGTGTGTATCTTTTATTCTGAGATGGTTCTCTTATACACAGCACAAATATGGGTCATGTTTTTATATCCATTCAGCTACTCTGTGTCTTTTGATTAGAATGTTTAATCTGTTTAAGGTTATTATTGATAGGTACTAATTTATTGCCATTTTTTCTTTATACACATGTTCTTCTCTATATATTTCTTTTTTTAATATTATATTTTATTGATTATGCTGTTACAGTTGTCCCAATTTTTCCCCCTTTGCCCCATTCCACCAGGAACCACCCACTCCCTCAGGGAATCCCCTCACCTTTGTTTATGTCCATGGGTCATGCATATAAGTTCCTTGGCTACTCCATTTTCTATACTGTATTTTACATCCCCATGGTTAGTCTATAACTACCAATTTGCACTTTTAATCCCTTCACCTCTTCACCCCCTCCCCCCAAACCCCTCCTATCTAGCAACCATCAAAATGCTCTCGATAACCAGGATTCTGTCTCTGTTCTTCTTGTTTGTATAGTTTTTTAGATTCAATTGTTGATAGATATGTATTTTTGCCATTTTATTGTTCATAGTTTTGATTTTCTTCTTTTTCTTAAATAAGCCCCTTTAACATTTCATGTAATAATGGTTTGGTGATGATGAACTCCTTTAGTTTTTTCTTGTCTGGGAAACCCTTTGTCTGCCTTTCGATTCTAAGTGATAGCTTTGCTGGGTAGAGCAGTCTTGGCTGTAGGTCCCCGCTTTTCATGACTTGGAATATTTCTTGCCCATCCCTTCTAGTCAGCAAAGTTTCTTTTGAGAAATCAGCTGACAGTCTTATGGGAACTGCCCTGTAAGTAACTAACTTCTTTTCTCTTGCTGCTTTTAAGGTTCTCTCTTTATCCTTAACCTTTGGTATTTTGATTATGTAGTATCTTAGAGTGGGTCTCTTTGTGTTTGTCTTGTTCAGGACTCTGTGTTCTTCCTGGACTTGCCTGTCTATTTCCTTCACCAAATTGGGGAATTTCTCTTTCGTTATTTTTCCAGATAGATTCCCCATTTCTTGCTCTTTCTCTTCTCCTTCTGGCACCCCTATGATGCAAATGTTGGAACATTTGAAGTTGTCCCAGAGGCTCTGTACACTATCCTCATATTTTTGAATTCTTTTTTCTTCTTGTTATTCTGATTGGTGATTTTTTCTTTCTTATGTTCCAAATCATTGATTTAATTCTTGGCTTCATCCACTCAATGGTTAATTCCCTGTAAATTGTTCTTTAGTTCAGTTAGTGTATCCTTCATTTTCGACTGAATCTTTTTTATGCTGTTGAGGTCCTCAGTAAGGTCCTTGAGCATCCTTCTAAGCAGTGTTTCGAACTCTGCATCTGATAGATTGCTTATCTCCATTTTGTTTAGTTCTTTTTCTGGAGTCTTGGTCTGTCCTTTCATTTGGGCTGTATTTCTTTGTCTCTTCATTTTGGCTGCCTCCCTGTGTTTGTTTCTATGTATTAGGTAGAGCTGTTATGACTCCCTGTCTTGGTAGCATGGCCTAAAGTAGTAGGCATCCTGTAGAGTCCAGTGCCATGGCCTCCCCTGCAACCCAAGATGGGTATTTGAGGTTCATCCTCCAAGTGGGCTGAGTACACCCTCTTCCCATAGCCTTGATATTTGTCGGCAGATCAATGGGATGGATTTACCCAGGCCAGTCAGCTGCAAGGACTGGCTGTGACCACTGACCACCAACCTCTGCCCTCCGTGGAGGATCAGTAGTGCAGCGGCAGGGGTGGTGGTGCTCCAACATAGTCTGTAGCTGTCCACTGGGTGTGCAGGTTCTGGGGTTTCTTGGGTGGTACAAGCAAAGGTCAGCCACCACCTGTGTTGTGCCCAGGGCCACTAACATGAGCTACAAAGAAATCTGCAGATGGCTGCCACTTGTGATGGGCTTGGAGGTTCCCAGGTGAAGCCAAGCAGTGAATCTAGG
>PVJD01001368.1:0-273347 GCA_004026545.1 Mormoops blainvillei | reverse complement strand
TCTTAATAGTAATTCTGTTACAACTGTTTTCACTAAAATGTCTGATATTTGGAGGTAGCATATAAATCCATTAGTATCCACCTGAGAATATCGAAGAAATGGAGCTATGTTCTCTGCCGTTTGTGTCTAAAGCAGGATTTTCAGAGATACATGAATTACATTTAGAGTGACAATGTATCCATTGGATGGTGGCAGCCCTTCCACCTTAGCTCCATTTCAGTTGTTTCCAGGGTGTACATGTTGATTCAACCCTTTCTCAAATTCAGCGAGTCATTTTACAAATATATCCCTTTCCTGAAATATTTAGAAATAGTCATGTCACTGTCCACACTGTGAACTCTGACAGCTCTTGCTGTTGCTGCCTTGGCAACCCTGAGATCACTGTGTGAATGGGCCCAAGCTGGTGAATGCGAGGTCACATGGAGCAAAACTAAGGAATGGTGGCAAATAGTCTCCAACCGTCATGGGAGTGAGGCCATCCTACATCTAGCTGCCAGCAAGCTTGCCACCTGACCCCAGAGACCCAAGAGAGCTGAGTAGAATCAGCTGATCTGACTGCATAGTCATTCTTTTAAACTTCCACATTTTGGGATGGTTTGTTATGCAGCACAAACTAACTGATACATGATCAAAATCATGAAGATAGAAAACCTGTAGAGATCTATTAACTACTAAGGTGACTGAATCAGTAATCAAATACCTCCCAACAAAGAAAAGTTCAAGACTAGATCGCTTCACTGGTGAATTCTATTCAAATATTTAAAGAAGAACTAACACCAATTCTTCTCAAACACTTTCACAATATTGAGGAAGAGGGACCACTTCCAAACTCATTTTATGAGGTCAGCATTTCCCTGATACCAAAGGCAGGTAAAGACACTACAAAAAAAGAAAGTTATAGGCCAGTATATATCCCTGATGCAAAATCCCTGGTGCAAACATCCTTAGCAAAATACTATCAAACTGAATTCAACTATCCGATTATAAAGATCATACACCATGACCACGGTGCACTTTTTCCTGGGATGCAGGAATGGATCAATATATGCAAATCAATAAATGTGATAAACCTTGTTAACAGTACAAAGGGGAAGAAACACAACCACACAATCTTCCAGATGCAGAAAAAAACCTTTGACAGAAGATAAAATTAAACAAAGTAGACATCGCCTTTCCTTTGCTTAAAACCCTAAAATACTTTCCACCACTGCTGTAAATAAGACCTTAAAGATCTGGTCCTTCCTCACCTCTCTGGGGTTATCTCTGATCAATGCGTACTTCACAGCCTCCCCCTGGTAACGTGTAAACCCTTTAGCTCTCTGTGTGCACCGTGCTCCTCCTTCCTGTCCTTTTGCCCTCCCTGCACCTCCTTTTCACATAGATGCTTCTACTTACCCTTCCAATCACAGGTTAGATTCTGCCTCCTCCAGGAAGCCTGATGGGCTGACTGCTTCTCTCTGTGCTCTCCTGATTCAAATCCCTATCACTGCACTTCAGACTTTCTTTTAAAATATTTATGTTCATACCCCCTAGATAGATGGAGGGCAGGTTTGTATCTCATTTATCTTATAGTCCCCCTACCTAGCAGGCTGCCTGCCTTTTGAATAAACACATATTCTGTGTTTCAGGGATGTAAAACTGAGTAAAACAGGGCAGAAAACAGTACCTAAAATTTGTAGTTACCATTTACATTGGAGAGATCAATAATAAACATCTATTCATTTCTATGTCTCTAAATTCTATTTCTCTTCTATTCAAAAAAGTTTTCTTCTAATTGATATGGACATTATTGATATAAACCAAATTAGAGGCAAAAATAGAGAATTTTTCCCACTCACCAAAATGGTAAACAATAATGTTTACATTAAAATGCTAAAGAGTGAAAGACATGGGGGTAAAACTGGTGTTTTTCTTTTTCATAATTCTGAACTCACAATCAATGAGGCCACCTAGCTTGACTTCCCAGACAAATTCTACAATCAGTTTTAAAGTTCATTCCTACACACTCAGCAGAGAGGCTTGTCAGCTTTCAATGTTTATGAGCGACGAATGCAAGTTTTGAACGAAAGTCTTTTGCTAACTTGGGCAAAAGAGCGAGGCATTTGTGTGATGTGAGAGGAGATCTGTGGAAGCCACGTGAAAAATATTAAATCGACGATGATGTTCTTGTTAGGTCTCTTGAAAGCAATGCACTGAGTTTCATATTGTTTTCTTTCTGCTGAGTGCTAAGGCAGGTAAGTGCCCACTATTCTAGTAATGAAAAAGAAATTGTGTATCAAAACCATCTGTTAATCCCTTTGATTCATTGTGTCTTAGAAATCACACAAATGATAACCTATGAGCACATCGACAGGAATGAAGGTGGGAAAGAAGACACGGTCCAATGAAAACAAGAGAAATTGAGATCTCTCAAGATCACCCTTATATTGTAGAACAGTGAGTAGGGTGAACACGCAACACACGTACCCCCTTTGTTCACAAAACTGCGGCAAGGCTGAGTCAGTGGAGCTGCAGAAAGAGATGACTATTCTGCTTGGAAATACAGCCTGAAAACAAAGAGAGGAAGTGATATAGCAGGTTTGCACAGGGGCTACTCCGTCTTTGACTGTGAGCTCAGAAATGCAGGCTGAACTACCTGGAGATGCCACTGACTTTCATTTTAGACACCATTGGATAATTATTATGCCATACGAGTATTTCTGAAGTTTGTTTAGGATTTTGAGTTTGTCTGTGGGGTTTCTGACATATGACTTCTAAGTAGTTATACCCGTAGTGATTTTAGAAATGCAATTTTGAAAGTGCTGGTCACAAGGGAGGTTGTACTAGAGACTTGGGCAAAAGTGACAGTCATACTCTTTGTCCTGCTTACAGATAGGGCAGTGTGTGTTCAGATAGAGCACAGATAATTGAATGAAATGAAACCAAAGCGAGATTGGGCAGCAGGATCATGTGTTATCACTCAAGTGAAACTGTCTTCACTGAAATGTAGATTTAACTTAGGAGAAAAATGTACTTCTTTTTGATTTTTTTTCCCGAGTTTTTCTGAACTTGGACTGGTCACACTTGCCAAATTAAAGAACTGGGCGTAAGGGGGAATGGGTCGAGGAGGTGGCAACTAGCTATTTGCAATCAGACAGCCCTGCTCCAAGAAGTTAATTTTAGGAAACAGAAGCAAAAGTGAGAGTATAATTTGGTGGCTCAAAGGAAAGCAAGTTCCAGGGTATTACGTAGAAAGGGTCATGATGCTTGTTTCTGTCCAATGCCCCCTTTTCAGTTCAGACGCCTGTAAGAATATTGCCAGCTCTGCAACGGGGAGAGAATAGAACCTCTGCCCTATGCAGAGACACATGGGATGGGCATGTGTGGAAAATGGTCCACATGCGGCCTGTGGCTAAAGAGTCATGTCAGGCATCAAGCAAGTACAACAAGAAGTCCTCGGAAAAAGTGCTACAGAAGTTAAACAATGAGCCGCTTATTAGTGGGGTTTTTGGAGGCAGAGTTTCCATTTAACAAGGATAATTAGTGTATCATAAAAGGCCATTTAAAAAGGAAGAAAAGAATAATAGAGATCTTGAGTAAAGGAACTACAGCCAGTGTGGACACGTGTGGACAATAACAGTATGGATAAGGACCTCCATTATTTTCTTTGACGGAACTAGCCCTTCAGTAAAGAAATGAAACGTGGTGGTCTAATGGCACCACCTGCTATGGTAGCCACTAGGCACATGTGGCTTTTAAAATTTAATTTAAATTAATTAAAATAAGGTACTATAAAAAATTCTGTTCCTCCGGCACATGGACCACATTTCAAGGACTCAGTCATCACACATGGCTAGTGGCCGCAGAATTAAGCAGCCCAGACAGACCAGTCCCATTGTTGTGGAGAGTTCTATTAGACGGCATTGAAAGAGCATCAGCTTTGGAGGCTGAGACTGAAGCCCCGGTGTGCAGCTTGGTAATCGTGTGTCTCTGTTTCTTTGTATTTAAAATAACGTAAGGTAATAGTACCTGTCTCCTAGAGTTGTCAGGAACTAAAGAAATGAGTTTTTTTTTTTAATTAGTAAATTGCGTAGAGCTATTCCTGGCACAGAGTGTGTGCAATAGCCAATACTTTTTAAATGAATGGAGGTCTACTGCCTGCATTCTACGATTTGTATATATTGATGCTCATGTCAAATAATTGATGGCTAATATTATTTGCACACTTACTCTTTGTGGGCCAAGTGCTTTACCTGCTTTGTTTGGTCTAAATGCCATTAAAATCTCAGAAGGAAGAATCTATTATTAGTACTTAATAGATGAGAACACTGAACCCGAAGGTCACTCAGCTAAGAGATGATTTTGAACTTGGTTGACTTTGAACTGCTAGAGCATTTTCCAGTATGATGAGCTAGTAGACTACAAAGCCTATGCTATACTGTCTTTTGTCCTGTAAACTTAAAATGATACATGTTTCTCCTGGCTTTAACTTTGAGTTAAAAAATGCTCCAGAAATAACCTATGTGATAACCGCTAACCATCTGTATGTGCCACACACTGATCTGGCAACTTTACATGTACTAAATTAATTTAATTATCACAATAATTCTATGACGTAGGTACCATCATTATCTCATCATAGCTGAGTAAATTGAGGCTCTGAGAGGTTCACTACATTGCCTGTATTTGCATAGCTAGTAAGTCACACGGTTAGCCCTTCGGTATTCAAATTCCATCTTTAATGTCTTTTTTTTCATAACCATATGCTCACTGCACAGGGGTTTGGTACAGGGTGTAAGAGTACAAAGATGGCCTATGGGACTTTGCCTGCCCAGTGCTGAGTAGCTACTGGTGCTCAAACTGGACAAAGCCAAGTAGTTTCACTGAATAGCTAGTGAACTACTTAAATAGGCTATTTCAGTCCTGCAACGATGTGCGTGCATATCCTGACTCGCCCTTTCCTTGGGGAAAATAGTGAGGAAAGTACATACATGGAAATGTACCCTTAGCTGCTGCACCAAATTGGCAAGCCCTGGGGAGCTCAGCCTCACGGGAGAAGCTCTTCCCTGCGGGCAAATGGGTCCACGTGTCTCCAGCGCAGACACACAGGATCCCCCTGCACACTCCCCAGCTTTTGCCCCCGCATCAGTCAGCTGGATCCCTGTGAGAAAAGGAAAAGTGGTGGATTTGGAAGTCAAATGTAAGGAGTGACCAACTCTCTGCTAACAATTCTTAAAATAATTTTCAGTGAGATAAAACGTTCTGAGTCAGAGGATGTGACATCCTCATTTGCATGATTCAGAAGGGCAGTGACGCCACAGGCAGTCCCTGAGAAGGAGTTCCCGGTCCGGTCGGGGAAACACTGAACAATTGAATGGCACTGGAGTTGGCACTGAATGAACTATGTTAGGTAATTGCAGCCCTTCCCATTGGCCTCCGCACAGGAACTTCACCGCAGGTGGTGGCTCTCAGAACTTCACAGCAGGAGATCCTGTTACCTCCCCAACGTCTTCCTGGAGTGGGGGGCTGACAGCAGACACCTTTGCGAGAGGGACAGAAGTTGCTGGGTTCCTTACCCAGAACTTACAGTGCTTAGTACAGACATCACTTGCCGGAAAGGCTCAGAGAATATTATATTAGAACGGGAATTTGGAACTTGGTAGCCATGTGGAAGGAAAAAAACCTTTAGGGCCTCTTAGGAACTCCTGGGAAGCTGCGGGAAGAAGGTTGGTTTTGTGTCCTGGGAGAACAGCCCACAGATTCCATTACATTCTCAAAGGGGTCTCCGGACTCTAAAAGATTAGAACCTTGTGCCTGATAATTACACAGCTAAAGATCACAACAAAACCTTTATTACATATTGTAGCAAAGTAGCCTTTTAAAGGTAGGACTGCTAATTCAGTAGCAAGATCCTTTGCCAACAGAGTCTTCATCTTTCAGTTAAAAAATCCCTCAAAGTTCTTAAATGTGGGTATATTTAAACGGGAATGTGAGCAGACTGTCATGCTACACTTAACCAGTAACAGCCCATTTAGGAGACTTCCTGTTTCTTCTCTTCTGTTCCCTACACATCTTGCCCTGATTGTGAGAATTTCTTTGTGTGCTTTTAGAGAAATATGTTCTACCTAAATAGTTTAAAGTCTCAGATATGGACTTTCAGTAGTAAGTGATACCCTTTAAAGATAAGACAGAGAGCCTCCTGACCTGTGGGGAGAGCCCAGGGATGCTCACCCGCTCTGCAAGCTTGGGTACAGTGGTGCCGGCAGGCCTTTTGGTGTTCAAGGCCTGAGTCCCTAACCTCTGTAGAGACTAGCCTCTCCCTCCTTGCATGTGGGGGTCAGATTTGCTTCCTAGCAGGATTTCCTTGATAGCAATACCAGTCCCTACAATCCCATGCAATGCACAAGCACACCATGGTTAGAGTTTGGTTGCTGGTGTTGTAGTAATGTCATGGATTGTCAGAGACGGGTCAAATCAAATGTCAGTCATGGTAGGAGCCATGCATTGGGGCTCCAAAATTTTCTTTTGTGATGTATTGACAGTTGGAAGAAACCACCTGCAACAAGAGAAAATCTGTTAAAACTGCATCTGCTTTTCTTCCTCACCCTGGTGTCGAACTCTAGTGCTATCTTTCTGAAGATGATTCATCAAGGAGCTATTTATTGCCAATAAATTAACTGATTTTGGGTTCGTGTTTGCTACTGTCTCTGGCTAACCCCAAGCCATACAGGAAGAATTGGAGGAGAGAGAACATGGTATCCTGTTGAAGTTTTCTATAAATATAATTTCCTTCCCTCTAACCCAAAAGTTACAAGGGTAGATAGTTCAATTTCTGTATCACTGTGGGGACAGAGAAAGAAAATTGGTCATGTTGATTGATGTCCATGCCAGAAAGTGAAAATGCATTCTGCTACTGTTCACCTAAAACTTCTTTCTGCTAAACAGAAAATTTAGGTCAGAAAATAGTTGGAAAAACTAAAAAAAATTCTCATACTGTTATTGAGGATGATTGGTTAATAAACTCTTCTGCTTAAAAGAAGTTATTTAATTTTCAACAAGATTTAAAAATTAAATTAGAACATAAGGATATCCAGTGTCAACTACAATTTTGATGCCACACCAAAGTTTTTTTCTTTTTTTTTTGCTACTCATCAAAACTTTCACATGACATAATGAAGATCTCAGTTAGAACCTCCCCACTCAGATTGTGTTTGTCACAAATTCAGATACTTGGGTTCCACCCCAGACATATTGAACCAGAATCTTCATTTTAATGACTCTCAGGGATTTTTATGCAAGTTCAAGTTTGAGAAGCCCTGGTTGAGGATAGTATTTCCTAACCTTAGATAATTGTCTTAATCATCTGTGTGTGGAACTCTTGAGAAATATTGTAGAGATTCTATGAATGAGTCTTCATTCAACTCACTCTCTGGTTTACCGAACTGCCTCTCAGCTTCAGAGAAACAGACTGACTGGTGACCACAGCAAGCAAGTCTACTGCTCTTGGTCTCCAGCCTACCCTCTAGTATTTGAAAGCATTTCTGCACAGGCCGCTTGAAGTATGTACACTTACCATGTCTGTGTGATCCTAAACCTGCTAATGATACAGGGCAAATAATGTAAGCTAACAAAATGTGAGTGTGATGGGAGTGATTCTATTTATTGCTGCTTGTGAACAAGGAAACTATGATTGGAAAAGCTGTGAAAGTCTCAGAGTTCACGTTCAGTTTTCTTTACAAATGTCTTTAAGTCCTTGTCCTATTTCAAAGAAGTTAAACCGGAAGTTGCATAGCTGCCGTGTGGGTGGGACACATGAAAGAAAGATGGCTTTATGGTTCAATCAGTAGATGTATATAAAAAGAAATTCTTTACTTAAAAAGTGTGGCAAATGCATATATTTATATGTTTTAGTTTCATATAAACTGTTGTACTTTAAAGATGTGTATATGCCGTATTTTTTTTCTTCTGATTTCTTGCTTTTTGCCTCTTTTGTGTTGAACAAATAGAATGCCCGTTATAATTTGGTCAGCTAAGAGGGATTTTACTACACATATTCCTGGATCTCATCCCAGACCACTGACTTAGGGTGGGGCTTGGAATATGTATTTTTATAAAGATCTGGCAATCAGTTTTGGAAATTAGTGAATTAGAAAATTCTGACTGACCCAGCAACAATTATAGAAGTAGGAAAAATTCAACAGGTTCAGATATTTTAAAAAAAGTTACTAACACATTTGCTAAAGGATTTCCAGAACTTTTATAACAAAAAAAGCCTCGGCTGATTCCACAGATAACATTTTGGACATCGTCTACATTTCCTGCTATGATGTTTTTGAAGTTTTCCTGGGACTAGACCAGCTGGCCCCTCTGAAACCGTCCATCTAGAAGCCAGGAAGAGGAAGAGCTAGATCTGTGGTCAAAATTTCCCTAGGTCAGTTTCAGAGTATTAAAATCTCCTATAGTCTCATTCACTGATGTTGGTCAGAGTGGCGCACATATTCTCTTTGGAGAGACTTGTTACTTTCTAGCGGCTTTCTGTTTCCTTAGTCACTGGTAATCCGACATAGAAACTGAGTCCAGGAGATTCTAAGGGTACTGATGCTCACTGACTAGTGGACTAAGTTTGTTCTTTGACCCCCCGATGTGGTTTATCTGTTCACTATGTGCCTTCCAGACTCCTGAGGAAACCTGGATGCCTGTAGGCTCTTGATGTATGGAAAGCTTAACAACCTTCAAGTAATAGGGGGGCTGGAAAATGAGATTATTACCTGTGTCTTAAATTAGAGATGACAACTACAGTTATTTCTTGTTTTTAAGGCTTGAAGAATGTAGGCTTTAAATATGATGTTTCATAAGAGCTGTCACCTGGACCTGTCACCCAGCCTGCAGCCGACTCTCGTAGCTGCTCTGCATGGCTCACATAGTTGGCGATCAGACACACACCCAGTGTCCACAAGCACATTTGCTTACTTTAGGACCCGTGCTTTGGAAATTCACATTCCATCTATTTCAGAAGAGAAATACCATGATTTATTTTCATTTTCAGGGCCAGGTGTCTGCTTGATATTGAGGTGATGACTTGACAATAATGGACCTATGCACACTTAATTATAACATGAAACAACATCACAGTGACTTCAGTCCTGGTCCCAGAACCTGGCTGTGTGGCTATAATTCCCACCACCTCCTACTCTCTGTTTACCAGCAAGACTTTAGAGGGAGAGACAACCCAAATCTGAGCACATTAAATGCCAAATATCTCTGAGAAGTGGACTGCCGAGACTTTGAAGTAAATTCTATGGTTTCTGACATTAGGCCAATGTGTCCTAGACTTGCCTGTTGTTGAAAGTCATTGTGCATGAGGTGGGGTGAGGGAGTACAGCACTTAAAAAAATGTAGATCCCTGACCTCCTTTCCAGAGATTTCCACTTGGTAGCTTTTTTGGGGGAGGGGGCAAGTGATTTTTAGGGACAGGCAGGTTTGGAAACTCTGCTTTAATGTATCAGGATTTATCTCATTCTGATGTCCTGTGAATAACACCTGCTCAGTGAACGATGATTAGTGATGGTGGTGAATATGTTTCATATCGAAGTACAAGGGTGAAGCAGGTTGAGGATTCCTTTTCATTCCACAAATGTCAATATGACATAGGACAGATGACTCTCACTTGTTCTAACCGGCAGGACTGTTCAAGAAGAGTGTTCCACAGAAATATGGTCCCTCTGCACTCCTAAGAATACCAGAAGACCAAAAGTGGCCTTGTTTATAATAATGCAGTAGCAATAAGCACTTCTTAACTAACTCACAATAGCTGCAAAGATCAATTAACATCAGCCTTGAAACTATGAAACAGGAACACTGTATTTGGGGTATTTTTAAAAATAGAAATACCGTTAAGTTAACATGTCAAATAAAAAGGCAATAAGCTTCTTAAACTCCATATATCTATGAGTGTACATATAAGTATATATGTAATTGTATAAATACATATGTATATACAAATACATGTGTATATTCATGCATATGTTACATATATACATATGTATATACATATATACTTATATATATCTAGGTACACAGATACTAATACTAGGTGTAGGAAGTTAATGGACTGTACTTGACTTAAATTACTTTTAACATTTTTTTCCTATAGCCCAAAAAATAGTCTTTAATATTTTCTAGAATGCAGATTTGATATTGACTGATTCTTTCAGCTTTTGTTTATCTTAAAATGCATTTTTGATCCTTGCTTTTAAAGGATGTTTTTAATGGCTACGTGAGTCTGTCTAGAAAAGGCCCAGCCATTGTTAATACGACAAGAACGATTTGCACAACATTGATATAACCTGGTAGCCAAGGAGATTGGACTGGAATGCGCATGTGTGGACAATGATGACTTCACTGTACTAGTCAGTGGCGGTGAGCATTGAGTGAGCATGTGTACTGTGTGGCTGTCACATTCAAAATGACAGAGAGTAGGGGAGTGAATCTGCATCACATTTTGTGTTAAGCTTGAACATTCCTCCATGAAAATTATTCAGATGATTCAGAAGGCCGCAGCTATGGGCAACTGGTGATTGGCAGCTTCATTATGACAATGTACCTGCTCATGCATCACATCCCATGCAGAGTTTTTTGCTGCAACATCAAATCACCCAGGTGACTCAGCACCCCCTACAGCTCGGACATGGTGTCCTGTGACTTCTGGCTTTTCCCAAAAGTAAAATCACCTTTGAAAGGGAAGAGATTTCAGGCCATCGATGAGATTCAGGAAAATTACAGCGGGGCAACTGATGGTGATTAGGAGAACTGCGTGAGGTCCCAAGGTGCCAACTTTGAAGGGGACTGTGGCGTCAATGTCCTATGTACAATGTTTCTTGTGTCGTGTATCTTCAGTAAATGTCTCTATTTTTCATATTGCATGACTGAATACCTCTGGACAGACCTTATTTTTATTCTTGTAATATTTCTGTTCTTCATTCCTCTGTGTAAATCCATATTTTCATCTTATATCATTTTCTATCTATCCAAAATCTTTACCATTTCTTTTAAGTGTGAGTCTTCTGGTGATGAATTACTTAAGCTTTTGTATGTCTGAATAAGTCTTTATTTAAGCATTACTTCTGAAAGACATTTTTGATAGATATAGAATTGTAGGTTGATATTTTTTGCCTTTCAGGATCATGAAGATATTTCTCCTTACTCTTCTCACTTCTGAAGAGAAATCTACTATCATTCTTATTTTGGTTCTTCTTTATGTAATATTTATTTTTTCTGTTTGCTTTTCCAATTTTTTTTGTGTATTACTGGTTTTGAACAATGTGATTATAATGTGCCTTGGTGTCATTTTCTTCATGTTTTTTGTGCTTGAGGTTTGTTTAGCTTCTTGGATCTGTTAGTTTATAGATTATATCAAATTTGGAAAAATGGCTATTAACTCTCTAAATATTTTCTTTAAATATTTTTATATCCTCCCTTCTTTACTTCTGGTTCTACACTTTCACGCATGTTAGTCCACTTGAAGTTGTCCCACAGACAATGCTGTTCATTTTGAATTTAGGAGGATTCTTTTTTTCTGTGCTTTATATTAGTTTCTATTGATGTGCTTTAACTTTACTAAATTTTTGTATCTGTAATATCTAATTTTCTGTTACTTGCATCCAGTACTTTGTCCTGTGAATTGGCTGCCTTTCTTTTCCCAGATTCTCAGCTTTGTGTCCTCAACTCAGGGAGTCAGCTGGTCTCTACCTACATGCCTGCTTACAGTACCACGATCTAGAAAAGTCTCTCAAGGCAATAATCTGGACAATTGTTTCTCATTTCTCATCTCTCGTTGCCTGATAGCCACTTCTTAAAACCATAATATCATGTATTTTCCCTGTTTTTGATGGTTTCAGTCAGGAGGACAAATCTGTCTCTTTTAGTCTATCTGGCTAGAAATGGAAACCACTTAATTGCTTTTTCATGTTGCTTTTGACATTTGAATTCTTTAAAAATAACTCTGAAGTTATTTACAGGTTTAATTCTAATTACAAATAGTACTAATAACAATACCTTAAATTTTATAGTGTTTTAAAGTTTTTGATATTTTCAGTCTTCTAAAAATATTAATTATGGTATAATTATATTTATTTGACAAATAAAGTAATAGAATCTCTTTGAACTCCAGCTTTCTCATAAACAAAACAAATGGCTTGAGCTGAGATATCTTTGGAGTTCTTACATATTATACTCTTTTCAAAAATCTTTCGGAAGTATATGTTTATTTCTGGGCTTATTTTAATATGAGTTCCACAAGTATCTGTTAAGATCCACTCTCTTTAGCCAACTTTTTGAATAATTCTTTTCCTGAAATAAGCCTTATTCTTGAAACAAGAAAGCTCTGTAAAAGAACTTACCTGTTTATTTGTTTTCCAGTCTAATCCCTCATTATTTGCTACTGATGCATAGCCAGAGCTCAGAGGTTATATCCCTCTTCCTCAGTTGATTTCAGTGAGTTAGGGGAATGGCTTAGCAAGTTGACTCGTAAAAGGCTAAGGTCCATTTTAATAAGGAACCCAAAATATGGTAAATACAAAAGTCTATTTGTATAGTAGAAGAAAGTGGTTAGGCCCTGCCTCCACCACCCCCGCTCCCCGCCCCCCCGCCATGCAACTGAACCCTGGCTTGTATGGGTTTATTCTGCTTAGTAGAGGAGAAGCCCATGCCTATAACAGTATGTGATCAACAGCTGGTTTCTTTGGTGTTTGGTGTGGTTACACGCAGTCCTGGGTCAGTGAGAGTGACCAAGGGCAGGCAGCCCAAGCGCCCCCTTGTTTGTTTGGTTGGTATAACTGATTTCCTGCCTTGGTTCCCTGGTTAATGCACTTAGTCCTCACTGGGCTCTGCTCCAGACTCTAGTCCTTTGAGCTGGGGACATGATATTCTTCTCAGTTCTCACCAGAGTCCTTCTCTGAAGTCTCCAGATCCCAAATAATCATAGTCATTTGTTATGAGACCAACAAGATAGCCCAGTGAATTGAAATGGTGACAGCAGCAGATGTGTGACTGTGAGTATGGCGACTGCCTCAAAACCTCAGCGGCCACCCTCTTATTAGGTTGATATTACCCTTGGACATTAGCAGCAAACAGACCCCACATCTCTGCATTATCTTTGTTCTCCTCTTTTTATTTGAGAGAATGATTGATTTAGAACTGTGTCAAATAACAAATTTTATGGGTAAGATGACAAGCCATCTCATTGGACAGAAGAAGCTACTCATCATGGCTTCTAAATTCCTGTAGTTTACTTTAGCATAAACTATCTCTAAAATTGTAGATAAAATCTTAATGTAACTTTTTCTCTGTACCTTTGGTTTCACAAAGACTAACAATGAGCATTTGTCGTTTGTTTCCTTTTTGGAATAAGGGTCATGCATTTTAATTAATACAATTAACAAACACAAAATAGTTTTCTCATAAGACAATAACTTTTCCTGAGTTTCACAGACTTCTAGTGTTCCCTTGATCATGAGTATGAAGCTGAAGGCATTTGCTTGGCACTGCAAGTTAGTATTGGAACTTTAAGAGACGTTTCCTTAGAGTTACTGAGACATGTGGTGTTTGTCTCGGATTACGGTCTGTGGGAATCATACTTCCTTGCCGCTCTATTGATTTACGTGTTATCCTTGGTCCTTAGCAACCCAAACCAGAATTAAAACCATAGTGCTTTAATAGAAACATCAATTATTGTTGATAACAGAGAAGGGAGGAAAGCACCTCATCAATATTTCTATTCAGCCCTTTTGCAATGAAGATTGTCTGTCTACCCTGTGTTTTAGAGGACCCCAAGAGGAGATGTAATTAATAAAGAAGAGCGGGGATAAAATGAAGACTTTTATGGTAGCCAGTGGGTAGGAAAGAGTGAGAGATCTTTCGTTAGTTAGTGCTGGTGTCTTTGGGAGAGATGCTAGTGGCCAGTAAAATGAATGTTTCACAAACACACTGTATTTGGCCATGTATAATGCATACTTTTTGTCCAAATGGTTGAGAGAAAAGTCAGGATGCACATTATACATGGTTTGTACTAATTCTGTGCCTATATAAATGTTTTAAATTCTTCTATTTATGCTTACATGTTAAAAGTGTGACCCCAGAAAGCAGAATCGATATCCATATGCAAAATAATAATGTGGAATATGATTATTGGTTTTGTGTCTAAATATATATAAAAATTGAATTAAAAATTAAAATGAAAGATGTTTTTCCTTGAAAATTTGGGTCCAAAACCTGGGTGCACATTATACACAGCAAAACATGGTAATCTATTGCACTATCATGTGATTTGGTAAAAGTAAATTCAGTTTATGAAATTTGCTTTGGCTTTGATTTATTTAAATTTCCTAATGACACCTTATGATATTTACTTTGTGTGTTCTTAAAAATATGTAGCCAGAAAACAACTTCTAGTAAGATGTAAAATTAGATGAGCTACCTCTAATCTTCACAAACTCTTACCTGCAACCAGTGTATGAGTTCTCCAGGGCTTTCACAGTAAGAGAGCACAGCCTGGATGCCTTAAACAACAGAAAAGTGTTTTTTCACAATACTGGAGGCTAGGAGTTTGAAATCTAGCTGTTGGTAGGGTCGGTTCCTAATGAACGCAGTGAGAGAAGTGTCTCTTCTAGGGTGTTCTTCCTTGGCTTGTTGATGGCTGTGTTTTCCCAAGGTCTCCACATTGTCTTCTCTCTGTAGATGCCTGTGTCCCAATTTCCCCTTCTTATAGGGACATCAGTCATATTGTATTCGAGCCCACCATAATGTCTACCTGTTATTAACTTCATTACCTCTCTTAAGTCATTATCTCTAAATACAGTCATAGTCTGACCTAGTGGGGGCTAAGGCTTCATGTGAATTTTTTTTTTTTTTGAGAGACAATTAAGCTCATAACAACCAGTGCACATGAGGTATCCCACGAAAAGGTCAGTTTATTATATCATATAATGTCAAACTGGGAATTTTAAGAACTGAAACCTAATTTTTTAGAGCTATATTAACAAGGGTTAAAAGTGTTCACTAGTCTTGAGTGAGGTGTGTGTCAAGGTACAGTTAAAAAGTAAAAATACTCATTCTAGGGCAAGAGTTCTTATGTAAGTGTGAGCATGAGTTATGGGACAATGTTTACAAGATCACTGACAGATGAAAAACCAGTTTTTCCAATAATACTAGTTTTTAAAGCAATTCTAGGGAAAAAGGAGATCCATCCAAATATACAGTTAAAGGAGGCTTACCTGTAACTGGTATATAACCAGTGACCCTGGTTTTGTTCTAATAATCAATTTAAAATAAGAATCTAAGTTGAGTTTTGACATAAATCTTTTATTTATACTAGATAATGACTTAGAAGTACAAAACAAAACTGTGAATTATGTGTCAACATGTAAACCATTAATCAAGGAGTAAGTGGACAGTATTTATAAGAAAATAAGCCAGCAAATTTCTTTTGTAAGAAGTTCACGCAAAAAACATTTTTGTTTTTGTGAATATAGGACTGCAAGTCATGAAAAGCTGAACATTTTATTTTGAAAAGTGAAGTTGCTGAAAGAAAGACTTACGAGGGATTTGAAATTCTCCAGTGACATTTCAAGTAAAACTAATTTTAATATGCTTATTGCACCACTCATATCATAAAATTTAAATTCCTATCCTAATTTTGACGCCACTAGGTTTTATTCTTCCTGTAATTCTTTTTATATTCAAGACACTCAAGAATTCCAAATGTCAGAATATTAAACATTGCTTAGGATTTTTTATTTTGCCTTTTCTAGGACTAGCCTACAATTTTAATTGAAGACCGTTAGAAATATTATTTTGTCCAGGCATTGAGTAAGAAAGTGCCATGTAATGGGCCCTTAGGGTGACAAGAATCAATAGAGTCTTTGGATCATGAAGGCATGACTTCCGCCTGCCGCCACATGGCCAGAGTGGAATGCTTTATGGAGCAGAGGGAAATACTGTACCTAGAGGTGGCACATCCTAGAATTTATATCAATGATTGGCTAATTAGGACTCCTGTGGTAGATAGTTTTGGAATGTGAAATGAAGGCAGTGAAAGATTTGACACCCTTAAGGGTCTTCAGTCTAAAATCAGCACAGAATTACCTATTCATAGCATGTGATACAAGATCCTTCATTATTTGGTTCCTCTTTGCTTTTCCAGCCTCATTTTGTGCTTTTCTCCCTTCTTCCCTCTATTCTAGTCCTGCTTGACTTGTTTCAATTTCATTGCTTAACTACTTCTTACCTTGGGGGCTTTGTACAAGCTGTGCCTCTCCCTGGCAGGCTCTTCTACCAGATTTTAGCATAAATGTAACCTTTCTTAGCAAAACTATTCTGGACCACCCAATTCAAATTAGCCATGAAGTCACTCTCTATCCTATCTCCTTGTTGTACTTCTCTGTGTGGCTCTGATGCCTGTGTCATATTTGTTTATTTTTTTACTAGCTAATTGTCTGTGGTCACGTTGCTGAATCTGAAACTCCATGAGAGCAGGAATTTATCCATCTTGTTATCACTGTACCCTCAGAGCCTCCAAAAGTGCTTGGCTCACAGAGGTTTCTTGTTTAGTATTGTGGAATAAATGAGAAAGGAAGTCAATTATTTTACTGCCCTGTTGCACTGGTTGGATATGATCCCGTAGAGTTGGAGAGAGGCAAACTGGAATCCATCCAGAGATAAGACACAAATAACAAAGGAAATTTAAAAAAAATGCTATAGGAGGAACTGGTAATATTCCATCTTGAAATTTTTGAATGACTGGGAAATAGAAAAAAAAATTATAAGAACATAGAATTCAACTTGTTAAAGGAAATAATTTCCTGATGATTTTGAGCTGTCCCACAATGGGGTATCCTGCACGGCCATGTATCGAGGAAGTTTTAGAGAGAATTTTGAACGTGACAGAATTTAAAGCCTCTGCAGTTTCTTACAAACCTCATATACTATTATAAAATAAGATAATTTTTCATACAAGACCCCCGGTTTCTTCTCAAATATAAAATGTGAGTGGAGGGCTTTATTTTATGAAAAACAACTCAAAATACAAAACCGAAGCATTCTTTGAAGCAAGGTTCATCCCTGGTATTTGTGGATGTAAACCCTATTTCAATGATTAAAAATCATTAGCAAATTAGTCGTAGGATTTCTAGTCATACCTGATGTAAATTGCCATTTTTAAAGTTCTCAGGGTAGGAATGAGAAACAGCTTGGACCCAAAATAAAGGAGAAATTATCCCTGCTGTTTCCTGCTGCTTGTATTGTTAGTAGTCTTCAGTCTCCAAGAACCTTTTTTTAAGCTACTTTCCCACTGTGAAGATTAGAGTAATTATGTCTGGTGAATCTGATCCCTTTGATTGATAAGTTGAAAGCAATAAAATGAGTGACCCCTATTTATTATAAAATATTACCTCAGAAGATTTGATATGGTTTTAATATGATGTGTGGCACCCAAAAGAAGGACCTAGTGAAGATGCCATTATTTTTACTTCATATGTCAGTTGGGATTAATTTTTCTTTTTTTTCCCACTGAGGGAAGACTGTGTTTGACAGTCATTATGAAAATACATACATTTAATGGTGACAAATACAGTCCTTGCTTATGACCAAATCATACAATTGAAGTTGGACCTCACTCAGGCCCAGTCCAGTCATTTTTGTCAGGAATTGCAGGCTGCCCAAGGTCACAGGTGTGGGTGCGTGCGAGCCAGTCATGGTCTGAAGGGACAGCGTGCATTTTGCTGACCAAAGGGACAGTCCAGCTTTCCATATAAATATGAAAAAATAATAAAGAATTTAACATTTCTTCTCTCTTTCAATTTTTTACATTTTTCAGGTGCTCCTTTTTGATATAAAAAACCCACGTGTCTCATGTTCTTATATTTCAATAGGTTACCTTGTACCTCCAGTCATTTATGTGTCCTGCGTTGGAGATCATTGCTCCAGCTCCTAGGAAGCGGATAGTATTAAAAATATAAGAACAATTGATAAACCTTTCCATTTCAGACCTAATTATAATGTGTTAGTACATAAGATCCCAGCCTTGCAGAAAGCTGACAAATATGAGATTCTGAGTCAGATAGGTCACAATTCTAATTTCATCACTCTGGTTTTTCCTGTATCAAATTCAAACAAGGGACCCCATAAAAGGGCTCCTGCTCCAGGTTTTGAAATAATCACAAGGGCAAATAAAATTACTTACACCATTTTTTGGGGCCAAACACTTATTGTAATGAGGAGAGTTTTAGAGCTCAGTCCACTCCTCTTCCCTGCTGACCCTTTTGTGTTGTTGGTGGAATGTTCACGGTTGTCAGAGCTATGACTCAAATTTTCCCTTTGCTGATCCTGCCTTCTAAACTCATTGTTTGAGGCAGGGATCAAGAGAGAGGGAGAGAAGGAGAAACAGGGAGAGAGGGAGAAGAGTAAGAAGGTGAAGGAGGGGGAGGGGGAGGAGGAGAGTAGAAGGGGAGAAGAGAGTGAGAAAGAGGGAGGAGATAAATACGATTCTAGTAAAATCCTGATGCATGTAATTTTCACTCCTCCCTACCTCCCAGTATCTTCCTGTTCCATTTTGGGTGATGAACTATAGATTTTTTGAGTCCTGAGAATATTCTTTACTAGGTAGTCTCATGTTGTCATTAAAACTTACATAGTTTCACCCTGGCCGATGTGGTTGGAGCATCGTCCGGTAACCAAAAGGTTGTGGGTTTGATTCCCAGTCAGGGCACAAACCTGAGTTTTGGGTTAATCTCTCATCTGGACACATATGATCCCTGGTCCTGGCCCAGATGCCCGGTGGAGGCAACCAATGGATGCTTCTCTTGCATCAGTGTTTCTTTCCTCCCTTCCTCTCTCAGTCTAAAAAGAAAAAGCAAGTGAAAATGTCCTTGGGTGAGGATTAAAAAAATAAACCTTACATAGTTTCTTCTTTCACATGCACAAAATTGGGAGAATAATATGTATCCTATTGTTTTGTGGTGAAATTAGCAGTAATGACTGACATATAGTAGGTACTTGAATTAGGCTTTTCTAGAAAAACAGAAACAATAGATTATATTCATACGGTATATATGTGATTGCACCATATGAATATAATGTATATATATGAAGAAATGTATTATAAGGAATTGGCTCATATGATTATGAAGGCTGACAAATCCCAAGGTCTGTCACCTGAAAACTGGAGCTAAAGGAGAGCCAATGGTGTAACTCCAGCCTAAGATCGGTAGGCTCCAGACCCAGAAAGAACTTATTTTCAGCTGGAGTCTAAAGGCATAAAAAAACTGTTCAAGACAGCCAGGCAAGAAGAATTCCCCATTATTTGGGGAATGGTCAGACTTTTTGCTCTATTCAGGTCTCCAAATGATTGGATGAGACCCACCGGCATTGGGGAAGGCCATTTGCTTTACTCTGTCTACCAATTCAACTGTTAAATTCATCCAGAAACACCCCCATAGAAATACCCACAATAGTATTTGGTGAAAAACTTGGGTACTTCATGGCTCAGTCAAGTTGACACATAAAATTAACCACCATGGTGTTTTATAAATGAAAACTTCTGTTAATAATAATGATGAGGGACTTCTGGCCAAGATGGAGTTATAGGTATATACACTTTGTCTCCTTGCACAACTAAAAGAAGAATTATAAATTTAAAAACAAAAAATAACCAGAACTGCCAAAAAATAGAACTGTATGGAAGTCTGACAACCAAGGAGTTAAAGAAGAAACATTTATCCAGGCTGGTAGGAGGGGAAGAGATAGGCAGCTGGGGTAGAGAGGACAGGTGACAAGACTGTGGCTTGTGGACTGAGAGGTCCCACATCTGCATGCAGATAAACTGGGAGGAACAACAGGGGAGTGAGAGAGACCATGCAGCCCAGGGTTCCAGCGTGGGGAAAAAAAGCCTCAAAACCTCTACCAGTCAAAAACTGTGGGGGTTGCAGCAGTGGGAGAAACTGTCAGTCTCACAGGGAGTCTGTTTGAGAGACCCTCAGGGTCCTAGAATGTACACAAACACACCCACTGGGGAATCAGCACCAAAGGGCCCAATTTGCTTGTGGGTAGAGGGGTAAGTGACTGAAAGCCGGCCAAGAGCCAAACCAGTGGCATTGTTCCTTCTCAGGCTCTTCCCCCACATACAGCACCACAAGACAGTGACATAGATCACCCTGCCCTGGCAAATACCTAAGGCTCTGCCCCTCAGAACATAATAGGTATGCTGATACCAAAAAAAAAAAAAAAAAAAAAAGGCCCAAAAGAAAAAACAGATCAAAGTTCCAAACATAGAGATAAACAATGAAGAGATAGCCAACCTAACAGATGCAGAGTTCAAAACACAGGTAGGATGCTTACAGAAATGGTTGAGTATGGCCACAAAATGGAGGAGAAAGGGAAGGCTATGCAAAGTGAAATAAAGAAAAATATACAGGGAACCAACAGTGAAGGGAAGGAAACTGGGACTCAAATCAATGATTTGGAGCAGAAAGAAGAAATAAACATTCCACCAGAACAGAATGGAGAAACAAGAATTCAAAAAAATGAGGAGAGGCTGAGGAACCTCTGGAGCAACTTTAAACACTCCAACATCCGAATCATAGGGGTACCAGAAGGAAAAGAGGAAGAGCAAGAAATTGAAAACTTATTCAAAAAAATAATGAAGGAGGACTTCCCTAATCTGGCAGAGGAAAGAAACTTCCAGGAAGTCCAGGAAGCTCAGAGAGTCCCAAAGAAGTTGGACCCAAGGAAGCACACACCAAGGCACATCATCATTACATTACCCAAGATTAAAGATAAGGAGAGAATCTTTAAAGCAGCAAGAGAAAAGGAGACAGTTACCTACAAAGGAGTTCCCATAAGACTCTCAGCTGATTTCTCAAAAGAAACCTTCCAGGCAAGACGGGGCTGGAAAAAAGAAGTATTCAAAGTTATGAAAGGTAAGGGCCTACATCCAAGATTACTCTATCCGTCAAACCTATCATTAAGAATGGAAGGGCGGATAAAGTGCTTCCCAGATAAGGTCAAGTTAAAGCAGTTCATCATCACCAAGACCCTTATTATATGAAATGTTAAAGGGGCTTATCTAAGAAAAAGAAGATCAAAACTATGAACAGTAAAGTGACAACGAACTCACAACTATCAACAACTGAACCTAGAAACAAAAACAAAAACAAACTAAGCAAACAACTAGAACAGGAACAGAGTCACAGAAACGGAGATCACATGGAGGGTTATCAGCAGGGAGGGGGAACGGGGAGATGGGGAAAAGGTGCAGGGTAAGAAGCAAAATGCTAGATACAAAATAGAGGGGGAGGTTAAGAATAGTGTGGGAAATGGAGAAGCCAAAGAACTTATATGTAAGTCCCACAGACATGAACTAAGTGGGGGAATACTGGTGGGAGGGATGTTTCAGGGTAGAGGAGAATAAAGGGGAGAAAATAAAATGGGACAACTGTAATAGCATAATCAATAAAATTTATTAAAAAATAATAATGATCAGAAGCATAGTTTATATCTTTTCCTGCTTCTGTTTAACATCCTGCTGAAATTTAAATTTTATATTTACTCTCAAGTTAATCTATTTAAATAAAAATGAAATATTAATTAGTTATTTTATAGCTGTTAATAATAAATGTCTTTATTACAAAAAGGGAAAAGGTTTGTATGATCTGAAGAGAAACCAGGGTAAATGTTTATTACTAAGAAAATAGCTGCCTCAAGTGAAGAAAGCAATGGATCTTGAAATAATGAAAATCATTAAAGTGGTCTGCTATTTCTAAGTTTATTTCTTATTGATGTATTCACTAGTTAAGAAAAAAATATCACATTGCCATTAGTACCGATCACAGGAGTGTAATTAGCCATGTAAATGTAATGCCTTAGAGTCTAGGCATTTCCATTTCATAACGTAGGTAGCAATACCTTCCAGCCTCCTTCTCCTTGCTGAGGAGTTTTCACACCAGGTCATTTACTGGTCAATGTAGTAGACAATGGACATGTCTAACTTCATCCATTATAGACATTTGGAAATGAATGAAAAGCCAAAGCTGTGATTCATTTGGAAGATTCCCATCTGTCCTTCCCGCACAGGGAGTGGCAAAAACCACCACCACTGTCACAGGCAGGCACTTGAAGGGGACGGTTTCCAGGGAAAGAGACAAAATCTAGCCTTGTATGAAGCTGTGTAGACTGGGAGTATGGACACTCTGATTCTAATTACAGACCTGGCACCAAAATCTCCTAGGACCTTGAGCAGCCTCCATTTCCTTGTCAGAAAGTGAGTGATTGGACCAGGAGAGCTTGCCTGACTTTCAGCCACAGAGTCATTTAATTATAAGGGCTGTGTTCACCTCTCCCTATGGTGGCTGGCCTGCCCAGGCCGGCGGAGTGCGCAGGGCTTGCTGTATTGACGAGCTCAGACAGGCCGCCCGTGGGGCTCACCACTGTCCTCTGGGCAGACATGCACTTTGAAGTGAACCGAGTGAAACCTGAGCCTGCCACGAAGACAACCCTCCTGTCACCCCATCTCCGAGCCAAGAAGGAAGGTACATTGCTGCAAGTGCAGGCTCCAACGGAGCCGCCGAAACGGAACACCACAGCCAGAGTGATATCATGGTATTATGAGCTCATTCAGAGAACAAAAGTGGGAGACGTAAAGCTCCCCTTGGGCTGCAGGGTCATGCACGTATGAAGAAGGAAATATGAAAAGGAATAATTTCTCAATAAAAACGATTAATGTGCCAGAGCATTGAAAGCTTTTACCTAATTTTCCCCTTGCAACTTAAAACATGCAGACGCTCATATGCGTCTCCTTAGGAAAAATAGTTTGGAAGAGAAAAACTTTATGGGGTGCCCCCTGGAAAACAACGCTGTCATTTGCTAAGTGTCACTAAGGGGCCGCCTGGGAAGTCCCTATGATCCTGTAGAATAAGAAAAGGGGGTCTATGTGGAGTGCTTGAAAGTGAGACTAAGAAAAGTGACTTAGATTGGATTTCTCAGAAGTGGACTTTGAGAAAAGTGTGAGGGCAAATAATTTATTAGGGAAGCATTCCTAGGAGGAGTCTGTAAGAGGGCAGGAGAAGCCGGACAAGGCAGAGGGAAAGCTAATCAACTGCAAAAGGTAGCAGGGGAGTCCCCTACTCTAAAGGGGAACTCTGGTGTGTGGGTTAAACCTCAGTTTGTCTACAGGGCAGTCATTGGCTAAGGGGAGTCCTTGGGCAACGGAAGAAAACAGGCTCTGACGATGGGGGGTGGGGCTCATTGAAACAGTAAAGGGGATCCTCGGGAATCTGGGAGGGGCACTAAGTGACCTCTCAGGGCACTCCTGTCACCGGTCCGATGTGCTCACAGAGTCCTCTCCTTTCAGCATTAATCTTCCATACGTGGTTGCCAAAAGGGGAGTAGGATGGACTCTAGTCACTCTTTTCCTTGAAATGGTCTCCAGGATATAACTGACATCGGTTATCTCACCTCCATGACTCATCCGAGATCCCTCTCCTTCTCCTCGGACTGAAGAGGCCTGCCTTCCAGTATGGCCTAGTTATTTTCCTGGCTCACAGTTTTGATGTCTTGCTCTTCTCATTGAAAAATACCTTGTGGAAATCACTACAAGGCAATGGGGTTAGCATTAATTTATTATATCAAATGAGATTTTTGTGACTATGAACACCTGACCTTACATTCTCTGGGTTTGGAGGTATCAGTGACATATATCCATCATTCTGATATCATACAGAATATAAACACGGCCTTAAAAAATCATCTGTGCTCTGCCTATTCATCTGTACCTCCCCCCCACCTCCAACCCCTGGGGATCATTGATATTTTTACTGTTTCCATAGTCTTTCCCCTTTCAGAATGTCCTATAGTTTGTTGGAATCGTACTGTATTTAGTCTGAAAAGATAGCTTTCTTTCAATTAGTAATATGCATTGAAGATTACTCCATGTCTTTTCATGGCTTGATAGCGCCTTTCTTTTTAGTGCTGAACAATAGTTAATTGTCTGTATGTACCACAGTGTCTTTAACCAAACACCTACTGAAGGACATTTTAACTACTTGCAAGTTTTGGCTGTTATGAAAACAGTTGTTATAAACATCTTTATATAAGTTTTCAACTGCTTTGGAGAAATGCCAAAGATTGCAATTGCTGGATCATATGGTAAGAGTATATTTAGTTTAGTAAGAAACTGCTAAACTGCCTTCCAAAGTGGCTGCACCATTTGGCATCACCATGGGCAATGGGCAAGGGCTCCTGTCATTCCACATTCTCCTATTTGGCATTGTCAGTGTTCTGGATTTTGGCCATTCTAATAGGTGCGTACTGGGGTCTAACTATTGTTTTAAGTTTTAAATCATAAGGTTTTTAAAGCTACAGATTGACCTTATTTGCTTTGTGTCTTCCATGGTTCCTTAATAAATATTTAATTAATGGCTTTATCAAATAATACTGTGAGTGTTTTAACTACAGTGATTAGTATTTGAATTGCTGCTTTCTAATCATTTAATAAATGTTTTCAAAGCACATACTAAGTGCAAGGCGCTTGCTCTGCAGAGATACAGCATAAAAGACATAGTCTTCTGGGAGGATATCAGTGACTGCACAGTGACAAATCATGCGATAACGCCCACTGTAAAGTTTTTGGTTCCCGCATTCTGGAGTAGTCATATTGGCCTCTACATGCAGAAATTGACCAGAGCTGGTTACTGTGGTCATGGCTTTCAAAAGATCAGGCTTTTGTGGGTAAAACCAATATTTCTAATTATAGGACTATGAATTAGGTGGTTTTTCATGCTTGAGAAATGATATCCCAATTGAGATAATGTGGTCATTGATTATACTTTTTGAAATACTTTTAGAAAATTACATAAGGTAATTTATACTATAATTTTTAACTCTTCTATTTAATTATGGTGAAAAGCATCAATTACCCAATTTAGAAGAGGCGTGAAACTCTTTTCTCACCAGTGTAAATGTACTCCAATATAAATTAAATGCTGGGGATGGGGATGGAGTTGCCTCACCCATTGGTGGCAGGAGGTTCTTGAGGGCAAATGGAAGGAGAGGCAGAGGTAGCAGAGGACCTGGGCACAGAGTGGAGAAGCTGCTGTGAGACCGGACCAAACCTTAACTTAACATGCACCTTCTGCAGTCCCCACAGAGTGGCCCCAGTGTGACCACCTCCCGGAGCCGTGGCCAAGGTGGTGGGGTGTGCGCGTGGCAGGTGGGACAAGTGCTGAGAAAATCATACCATGGTTGGAGCCTGAAAAACACACATGAAAAAAAATCCTTGACGCCTTTCTGTGAGTCCAGTTTGGAGCAAGATGGATTCTGAGATTGTGAGCTCTCGTGGCCTGCCTAGCTTAAGAAGTAGCTGGAAAAGATGTCTCAGCCTCTTCGTCATTCAAACCCCTGTCCTGTTCAGCTTGATTCCTTAAGAGATTGTAACCAAACGCAGGTCAGGCTGCCTGCTACTTCAAAAACCAATACTCAAGAAGCAGGTGCTGATGTAAAGGAAAGTGTTTTTTATCTGGGTGTCAGCAACTGGAAGATGGGGGACTCTCATCTCAAAGCCGATCTCAGCGTCTCAGGTGTCCTGGTTGGTTTATATAGGGGAACTGGGGGAAGAGGGGAACTAAGGAATTTCCGGTGATGTGCAGTTTCTCACTCTGCCCTTGGGTGGTTTCCATGGTATCTTTTGTGTGCATCATCCTGTAGTTTCATTGCTCCACCCACAGGTTTACTGCTCTCTGGGAACACGATGTGCAGGCCGCGTTTTTACTGGTTCTGACATTGTCACTGAACCCAACCAGTGGGGAGAGGTGTCCTACCACTGACTGCCTACCTGGAAAAACTCCAAAGACGGAGTTTGGTGGAAAAGAAAGGAATCTTTGATTTAACAATCATATGCAAAAATAGTTATTTAAATAGTTGTCATTATAGCTACTACACATATTCAAAAACTGAAAATAACACAAGAACAAAAATCTGTACTACTAAAGAAGGCACGTAAACTTTCATCCCATTTAGTTTTTTTCTTTCTCTATTTTTTCCTATTGAACCACTGAAACTAATATTTTAGTCTGGCAGGTCTGTGTTGGAAGCGGGTGGGTGACGGCTGCTGACAGGCCTGTGTGGGGCAGGGGCACAGGGCCTGATGTTGACAGGCCTGAGTTTCCTCCCCTTCCCTCTTACTGTCCTTAATGTCCTGGGCCCAGAACCGCCGGACCCCAGCAGCTGGGAAGGATCGGAGAATTGAAAAAGGAAGCAGAACTTCCATGCACTCTTTTTTAACTGGTCTTCCCCAGGATCTCTTTCCAGGCCCAGCATGTGTTGCCCTGGTTGCCAGGGCAATGTATGCATGAGCAGCTTAGCCCCCCTGTTACTGGAGGGGGGATCCCCCACTGCAATATGAGTCGCTGACACTGGCCCAATTTCTTGTGGTCAGGGTCATTCCTTGGTTAAACAAGAGCTGCAACGCTGATGTCTATAAAACACCTATAAAGAAACTTCTAATACATGAATCTTCTATGAGTTTGCCAGTACATTTTATTCTAATTCCATTTCATGGTAAGTCAGAGTAGTGTAAAGTTTTGGTTCCCTATTACGAGATGACTTCTTGGAAGCTCAGCTTCATGTGCATGTCCAACGAGAGAACTATGTGAAAGTGAAGAAGGTTCTTAAGTTCAGCTACTTTTCTGGGAAGCAGTACGGCCAAGAGGGGGAAGAAGGCCTCTCAGATTTCAGCGTTAAAGGAGGACTTCAGATTGTCAGAGCTGAGCTGGCAGTCGCGAATTTCCTGGGATGCCAGGTGCTGTGGCTTCCTTGGGAAGCTCTGCAGCACTCCCCAGCTCCTTTAACACCTTGGTCCCATCCCACTGTCCCTGGGCTGCTGGAGCCCGGGGCCACCAAGGTAGGTGTGCATCCCAAATCCTGCCTCACTGTGAATGGGGAAGGGAAGCCCAGTGAGAACCAGTTTCCCCCTCTGCAGAGGAAGAAGACTGCTTGGTCCCTGGTGATTCGGGGAAAAAGGGTCACTCTTCTGTAGTTGCCTACCCAGAGCTGAACCTGAGGCAGGGGGAGGGGTGATTTGTCGTAAAGGGGAGCATGCATGACACAACTGCCAATTATGACACGGCTGCTGATTGTTGGCTCTCGCTTAGCATGCGGCATTGGCATCCCACTTGCTTGGGTCGCTTGCCTTGCCCCACTTGCCTTTGTTGCTTGCTGGACCTTGGGCTTGTCCCCGTTGTGTCTGGGTGGCACCTCTGGGCCCCACGGCTCTTTTCACATGGCAGCTGTTGCGGCTGCTGGCCCAGGCAACTCCGGCTCAGCCTCTAGCCTTGGACCGTGACCTGCTGACCTCCATTCCCCTGGGGCCTACTGAGCCCAGGCCTTCAGACCAGCAACCCCCAACTCCCACTCAAGCCTTCATAAATTTCTGAAGACTTTGGACCTTTGTTACTCAAACGGAAATCCTCAGCTCTGCCTGCGGAATCCCTGAGGAAATGGAACCTTTTCCAGCTCCGAAGGAGCCCCCAGCTCATCAGCCGGAAGACCCCGAAGTGGGGGAACCTTCTTCAACCCAGGAGGATGCTTCAGCTCGGGCTACAGTGTCCCCTGGGTTGTTGAAATCTTCTCTTATTTATCAAGGTGTTTTAGGTCAACATCTAACCTCCCCTGAAAATGTAGACTCTTCAGTCCAGCAGAAGAGCTCAGCTCTGCTGCAAGTGCCTCTTGCCGGTGGAGACCCTCCTTGCGTCCATCAGAAGGGCCCCGCCCAGCCTCCCAAATCCTCTGTAAATCATGAGGTGACAGTCTCGCCTCAGGATTCAGGTGAAGCGCAGCACGCAGTGTTGCCTGAAAGGAATGTTAAAAATGTGGATGTTAGGGTTTTGGTAACACCAAAGCACCCCAAGGAGATTAAACCAGCTGCAAAATCCACAGAGGTGGGCAAACCTCCCACCCAGCCGGGTGTCCTTCCAAGGGCCCTGAGAAGACAGAATTCTCTCCATTCCCACAAGAGACCCTAGCTCGGCCTACTTCGGAGGCTGATGCCACAGTCCTGTAGCAGACGACACTGTTCCTGATGTCACAGTTTTACCTTTGGACGTGGAGCTCACCATAACGCCAGAACCCACTTAGAGGCTGAGCATCCAGACCCTTGCAGCAGACTACAGGTCTCCACATCACCCTGAGGTGACATTTCCACATCCAGAGGCTGTGCAGGCTCCACAACCAACCTTGTCTGCTGTGACAAGGTCTTCGGGCCTGGCGCTCCAGCTTCGGACCTTCCTGAAGGGAGGGGCATCTTCTCAGTCCTTGGACAGGAGTGAGGCTCACTGGGACACGAGATGGAGGAAGGTGGTTTCTGGAGAAAGGGGCTGCCGTTGGCTTCGGGGTATGTATTGGCCTGGGAACACCATGCGCAAGAAGACAATGGAACAGAAGCCACACCACAAGGATACGTCTGGGGAAGACAAGTTTTTGACCAAATGGAGGAGGGCGAAACCCCCATGTCAACAGTCAGGGTTGCTACATCAGACTCAGCTGCTGAAGAGACAGGGGAAGAAGGTGAAACCTGACACCACCACAGAGTGAACCCCCCTTCTCAGGCAACCTGCAAATCACATTTGGAAATGTTCTCTCAGTATTGCTGATAAAATACATTATTTTCCTTCTATTAAATGGTGTAGTAAATTCATAACCAACATTAGCCATGAGGTAAGGACTTAAATTATAAATAGTTAAGTACTTATATGCAAACAAGAAGGGCTATGGGCAAGAAAAGCAGGGCTGCAGCTGGACTCCCTGGGGTAGCTGGCACTTCTTGGAGCAGTAGTGTGGTATACAAGGGTGGAGAGTGGCTTTCCATCCTTATTTTGCCAGTGTAGTCAGTCCCGGAGAATTGGAAAACACAGCATCTCCAAGGGGTGTAAGTTATTAAGTCAAATAACAACTTACTCTGGTGCTTTGTCCCCCAGCTCACCAGGTACTAGCTATTTGCAACACATTCGACCTTCCATCGGTAGAGGTTCATTCACTCCCGGTCCCTCTCGTTAGGTCTGTGTGGTTGTCAGAATATTTGATCGCTGAGTCTACCTTTATGGTGGGGCCTGTCTTCTCTCCCAACCTCTTAAACTCTTGCGCAAATGCGTGCCCTGTCTTGGTTTAGCGGTTTCACTACCCTTACCAGCTAATGGGAAATGTACATAAGGTTTTTTTGTTATCTTTTTTAAATTTAAAAAGTGCCCAACTATTGGATAGCTAGCAGGGAGGGGCTGGAGAGACAGGGTAAAGAAGAACGTGTGGGAGCAGTAACTGCCCAAGAAGTCCCTCCCCAGGCCTCTATTTCAGAAAGCGTATTGGTGGGGTCATTGCTCCATTCGCTTGTCTTGCCTCTCCTCTCCTGACCCCGTTGAGGGTCAGGTGTGTGCTGTTGGGTTCTCTCCAGCCCAGCCCAGCCCAGCTCCAAACCTGCCCACTTCCTTCCGCATCTGTCACAGATCCCGGGCCACGTGATTCCAAGTGGTAATGCATGGGTTCCTCCACACCTTCTGCAGAGTCACTACTAAATCGCAGTTAGTAAGTCAATGAGACTTCAGTGTCTGAGTGAGTAAAAGATATTCTGAACAAACAAGATATAATAACCGACCTAAATGACCACAAATAAATGTTGGTGGTTTAGTAATCTGAGACGCAGAATGGTGCCAACTACTCTTGGGACAATAGCACAGAGTCCCTCAGTGGAGCAGCGGGATGGGGAAATAGCCCAGCATGTTTTGTAGTGGGAGAAAGCAGGGAAATGCAGAATTCCTGTTTCCCTGTCTATATTCCAGCAGGGCTTTTTCTGGAGAAGGTGACCACTTTGGCTAAGGGATACGTATAGACCTGTCAATGACACGTGCTAGAAAAACATGGCACAGAAATGACACGGCAAGGATTTGTCTGATGGGGATGAGGTTTTCAACAAAGATAAAGGACAAGTCATTGGGGACAATTTAGAATTCTTACCTAACATGATTAAGGGGGTTCCGGGCAGAGTGAATGGGCCTGCCTTTTATTGGTTTGCTGATGCTGTTCTCTCGGTGCCTGCCCAAGTTGCCTCCCAAAGCTTCTTACTGAGAATGAAAACCAAGTGTTTGTCTTGCGTTGACCAGTGAGTCAGCAAATATTTGCTGTGTTTAGAGCACAGCCTGGGGATGGAGATCAGTGAAGTGTGGGGAATCCGGGAGGGGAGGAGGAACAAACGGGATAGCGCTGGGGACTATTTCCTGTCCCCTTTCAGTAGCTCAGCACAGAGCTAGCTCACCGGGTACCAGCGAAAACTAGGGTCCCCCTTTCTAATGAGAGCATTTCACTCATCGAGCCGCTTCCATGTTGGTGGCATAAGATGTTCCCTGCCACCCCTTTCCTATAAATGCAATGCGTGGCAGGCAGGCGCCTTCTCTCTACAGGACTCTGGCTGTGGGACCCATGGTCCAACTAAGTCTGGTCTAATCCCCTTCTCTGAAAGCTTGGGGACTGAGTAAACTCTGCTATTGTTCTGCTTCTAAGGTCCCTCCAAACAGCAAACCCTACTTTATATTTGTACATTTCCCCTCTTTGCGTGACAGAGGAGTCAGGGAATTTTGTGTCCATGAAAATCTATGGGTTGATGGCATGGCAAATGCTATGGTAAAGGGCCAAAGTTCCCCACCATTACAAAGGCCTCGTTCATTAATCTACCAGGTCAGAAGGTCTGAAGTCTGTCTAGCTGAACCTCGGTACGGCACAGTGTATTGATTACCTAGTGCTATTAACAGACCACATGAAAATAGTGGCTTAAAACAAAAGTAAATGTTCCTCACAATTTCTGTGCGTCAAGAACTGAGGAGTGGCTTGGGCAGTCCTGGCTCTGGGTCTCTCATGAGGTTCTCAGGAGGCTGGCCAAGGCTGCAGTCACTAGGAGGCTGCAGGGCCCGTTTCAAGGTGGGTCTCTTGTGTGGCTGCCAAGGTGGTGCCGTTGTTGGAGGGAGGCCTCCGTTCTGCCCCATATGGACCTGTACGTATACACACACACACACACACACACACGTGTGTGTGTGTGTGTGTGTGTGTGTGTGTATGCTTGTAGATGCATAGACTTTCTGAAAGGATACACAAAAACTGGTGATGTTCGGTGTTTTGGGTGAAGGAATTGGATGGCTATTGGGCAAGAGTAGAGGAGTGATTTCTGTGTTTTTACATTTTTCTTCCTTTTTGTTTGTTTTTGGTTGTGGTAAAATATGGATACCATAAAATTTCCTATCTTAACCATTTTCTAGTGTATAGTTCTGAGGCATTAAGTACATTCACACTGCTGGGCAACCGTCACCAGCATCTATCTCTACAATGCTTTTTATCTGTAAAGATGAAACGCTACCCATTCCTGCTCCCCCAGCCCCTGGCAACCATCGCTCTGCTTTCTAGTCCTGAGAATTTGGCCACTCTGACACCTTATACCGGTGGAGTCATACAGTATTTGCCTCTGTGTCTTTAACTTCTTTCACATGACCTCAAGGCTCATCCATGCTGCAGCATGTGGGGGCGCTGAATAATATTCTACTGTGTGTACCACATTTTGTCTGTACAGTCCTCCCTCCACAGACACCTCGGCTTCCACTTTTTTGTTATTGTGGAGAATGTTGCTATGAATACAGGGGGGCAAATATCTCTTTGAGGTCCCTGTACCTTTACATTGTTAAAGTATATGAGTATGCTATGTATTTGAAAAAATAAATTAAAAATCCAAAGGATAAAATACCAAAAAAAAAAAAAAAACCCAACCCAAAACAAAAAACCCAGCTAAAGGAGTTCATAACCACCAAACCAAGAACATAAATGCGTGACTCGTGGATATGGACTGGTTGTGGGGGTTTCCTGAGGGAGTGGGGGTGCTGGGTGGAGGTGGGCAAGTGGGAAAAAAGTGGGGACAACTGTAATATCATGAAGTATAATAAAAAGGAAACAAAAAAAAGTAAATGAAATGCTAGAACCATTTGAAAGGAACTTAAAAAAAATATTTATAAGGCCTACAATTTCCAAGTAGGAATACATGTTGTAAAGAGATAACATTCTGACCCTTTATCTCTTTGAACAAGTAATTTATTATGGACCTCAGGAATTTAATATTAAAAGTGAAGTCTGATTGTTTTAGTAGCTCACCTACTTCAATAGCCGAACACTAAATGTTCACTCAAATGGGCTTTCAGACCAGGCCTAAGGTCGAGGCCTTTTTTGTAAGTCTCTGAGAAACGCCTTGTCAGAGTGAAAAGAGGATATGGGCTTTAGATTTAGACATACTTCTCTGACCTTAAACAAGATGCATCTTAATGTCCCTAAACCTTGATTTTCTTGTTTTTAAAAGTGAATATCAGATTGAAATACTAGTTATCTCTCTTGAAAGGCTTATATAAAGTACTATGGGAAAATCTCTTAGCACTTAGTGGTTGCTCCTAAGTCCTCCAAATGTTTTTGCTTCCAGGTGGTCAATAAAAAATCTGATGCAGTGATATGGAATTAGTGATATTGCTTTGAAATTAAACAGAAAGTAACCATGGAGAAGTTACTGACTTTGGTTTGGGACCAAGTGCAAGGTGAGCTGAGTCATCTTAGTGTGTTAGAAAACAAGGAAAAACTTGAAGGCTAGTGGGGTCATGTTAAAGGGAGCAATTTTTAACAGGTGTCGGTCTTAAGCATACATAAAAAGAATCCCTGCCAAATAATTGTTTAAAGTATTCTCACAATGCTTTCACACTCAAATAACCACTTCTCAGAAATACCTCTGGACCTGGAACCCTTGATGGTGGTCTTTTGATAACAATATCATTATCTGTGCCATCGAGAATGTTGGTAGTACAACGTTTCTTGAGAATGTTCCTCTATTGTCTTTGAAAGTTTCTTCCAATGACACTCATTCTGTAAACGTTGATGCTGGCTCTCTCTTGATCTTATGAATGAATATCAAAGGAAGGTGTCAGGTAACAACCTGAATTCATTCTTTCTCAAACTGATGTTTAGTGGTTTGCTGGCCAATATTTATACCACCGAGAAAAAGAACCAAACTGGTTCACAAGCAGGCAACGGCAACTATATTATGACAACAGCCTGGCTACTAGTGATTTTGGTATGTCATCAACTGTGTATCTTAGAATGAATGAAATAAAGCAATTCATATGGAGAAAGCTATGAATTATAATATTTCCTCCTGATATTTCTTTATTTTCTACTATGTAATAGTGTTAACTTGATTTTCTCTGTTTCCTGGGAGGATTTCATCCTTATTTAAGTATTTAGCTATAGGGCCCTGGCAGAACCTCTGAAGAACCTTGGCCAGCTAGTCCCCTTTCCAGTGAAAGTCTCACCCTGGAGGTCATAAGGCACAGTTTGCAGAATGACATTTTCCTGGTAAAACATACTTCATTCTTGGGTGGTTTAAGAGGAAGTTTCACTTCCAACCTACAACATGACATCAAATCAATAAACTGACCTTGGAAAGCTCACTATTTGAAAACAGGAAGGGATACTAATATGTCCCTTCTGGATTAAGTTATCTAACCCCCAAGGTGCCCATGTGTGTGAACTGGACTGCCATCTGGTCCTGGCCTGAAGTGAGACTAATAAATTCATTAAAATGTCAGTTTCACTTTAAACTACATGAACTGAGTGGTCTCCAAACAGAAAACCCAATAGTTCCATCGTTTGCTATTCAAATCCCTGTTACACTAAGCACTAAACTAATCCCCAACTGGTAGAGCAACCTCAGCGGCTGTGACCCCTTTTCAGTGAATTTAGATATTATAAGGGAAAGTGCAAAACCAAGACCAAGGCAGCTCACATATTTTGGAAGTATATTCTCTAATCTATAGGAACACGGTCAAGAATTATATCTACAGTACACTGTGAAGGCATTAAATTTTTTTTCTCTTAATGTGCCAATCATTTGAATCTTCTATAAAGTTTTTTTGCACTACTAAGATCACTTGGCTTAATGTTTTCCTTTAATTTGTGTGGAATTAAAAAAAAGCCTTTATTTTTGGGTATGGAGGGGCAGGGTATTTACGGTGTTCCTCTTCTGAGATGAACATCGTAGGATTCATTGGTTCCAGAGCAGAGGTCATTATCTACATTGGGTATTACTGTGTGGGGAAGTCATCATTATGAAACCCTCATAGACTCAAGGACCTTGATCAGGACAATGCTGATACAAAACTCATAGCCCATGGTGTCTCACGTTTCCTTTCTTAATTCACTTTTTTGTTGAGGAAAGAAAACGTATCTGCAACTTGTGAATGACCATAGGAACAGTATATGCACATAGCAGGATGAAGGGCAACAGATAGGCTTATAGATATTGGGGTGATCGTTGACTGAGAAGCTGGAGGGTGTTTCAGGCAAGGGGCGGAATGTGTGGTGAGTTTCACTGACATTTTCTTTTCACGGTTTCCAGGGAGTACGCAAAGTACTTCCATTTTGCATGCTGAGGCTTGCTTCAATTGACTAGGGGTTTCTCATTGTTGCAAACCAGTTGGACTTGGTAACAAAGGCTGGGATGGCGTACGGGATGCCGGGAAATGCTGTCATTTTTTGCTGGGGAGTGGGAAGGGCGTCTAAACAGGATTCAGCAAGCAGCTGGTTGCGGAGCTCGGCCCAGCTCATCCTAGCTCTCCCTGCAGGTTATGTGCTTCTTCTGAACCACCTGACTTTTCAGGGCCCTGTGTATAACTGCTTCCGGCCTTGAGGGTCTCGTCATGATGGGAACGGGTCCAAGGGAAGGTAAAGTGAGTACTTTTCCAGGGCCTGCCTTCTTACATTCGTCCTGGGAGGGGGAGGGGCAGAGAACTCACCTGTTTCTCCTAAAAGCGACTTCTGTGCCCACCTGTTTATTTTGCAGCCACGGCCTCTCGCCAAGTCCATTTACATAAGCAGTGAACAAAGTGGTAAAAGCCAAGTCACAACTAACCTAGGTAACATCATATAAATTGATGGTGTTCACTTTTGGCAACAAATCTGTTTTTGCTTACTGTCAGGTTTCTTAATGATCTCTTAGAGGTTCTGAATTGTGACCTAGCAACTGTTTGTACAAGAAACCTTGCTGCCAAGCTGCTTTTACGCTTTGTCAGTCAAACTGACATTGGAAGTTTTCAGGCATGACCTAAGCTACTCTCAGGGTAAGGAGAGTTTTGGAATTCAGTTTTTTCAAGGAAAGTTTAGTCACCAGAGTGTGCAGCCAAGCTTTGAAAGGGAAGGAAGGGGAAACCGGGACCTCCTGCCTTCCCTGAGGGTAACACACGTCACTATCACTAAGCAAAGAATTAAAACCGGACTTGGTGTCGAAGCAGACTAGCAAAAACGCTTACTTTCAAATAATTAGAAATCGCCACAGCTTCTTAGCTGACATATATGCCAGCTGTGCTCCACTTGATTTGTTTCGTGTATGTTTACTTAGTTCTTGACGATGTATCATTTCAAAGTCACAAATGCAACAGAATGTACACATTTAAAGAAGCCTACTATTGAAACAACGGAGATTCAACAACACGTAGTGTCACTGCCTCATTCAAGACACTAACATTTAAGTGTGCTTGTGTTTCCTTTTCTAAGATAGTTTAAAAATTCGAAATCATGGATGTCTTTATTGTTAAAGTATGATTTTCAAAAAGAAAAATTAAGACTCACGCAAATGATAACATGTATCAAAGATGATACTAAACTCCTTAATTAACGAGAGACTTAGTAATGTGTTTAAACATGTTCAATGAGAATTTGAAGATAAATAAATATTATATATTATAAATACATACGCACATACATCCGTATATACCCATGCATATACACACAAAATCAGGAATGCTGAAATGATCAATTTACTACTTTATCACATTAAAACTAATTAGTATCCTATAGAGTGATAAAATATCATGTCATAATGTATTTTCAGGTCATCTGCAAGCTGGAAATGAGTATTTTACCATCAAAATTCCTTTGCTTTGATATAGACAAGAACCATTTGCATCACCATAATTTCCTACAAGCTGACTTCTACCCCTACAGAGTTTTAACATAGCCTAAATCATTAGAAGTAGAGTCCAAGTTACATAGTTCAATAGGAACAGATAATCCCTGGAGCTCATAACTCCAAGGAAAGGGCACCTGGTAATCTGTTTTGTCCATTTCTAACTGTTGGACAACTTTCTTGACATCGCATTTAATTATAGTTCTGGATTTGGTGAGAGGTAAACCTAATCTTTTTTAGATGCTATTATGGAAGGAGGTATGAACTGTTCTCCATTCTTACAAGCTCCTTAGCTATGGCGGAAGGCCTAAAATGAGGGCCCAGTACATGCCCTGCCTTGACATCCGATGAAACTGGAAGTCGGATGGTCCAATTGCAAGTTCTCACCCTCGCTCTGCTTCCACAGGTATTGACCACCCCAGCCAAACCACCCTTGGTATCAAGTGGATCGTGCATGGTTCCTACTTATCCCCGAGTAGAAGTGGCATTCTCTGTCAGCCCATGTAATTCAAGCGAGCCAAAAACACCCACCCGGGATAACCAGGGAGCAGCTCCCCCTTTTGTTATGGGAAAGCCTGCCTCTTACAACCCCTTGTTGCTCACTCTGGTGTTAAACATAACCCCTGTGTGGCGCGGTGGTGTCGTTGGCCCCCAGTCTGTGAGTATATGTGACTGATGTTACTGTCAGTCTCATCTGTCCTGTGTCAGGTTTCTGGTGTTCAGCCATCCCAATAACTGGAGAGTGAGAATCTCTCCCTCACTAATGGGGTAAATAGGAGGTGATTAAATCATTACTGTTCAGAGTTGAATAAGAGAAGAGCAGGTGCAAAGAAAAGCAGACATCCAGGGTCAAACAGACTGAGGTCCAGCAGAAAAGGGTGAGTAAGACTTATGGGCTAGAAGAATGTTCTAGATGGAACAAAAGTTTATGTGGAAATATTAGAACCAAAGAGCCAAGGGACCAAAAAGTTTTCCCCAAATGGCTGCATTATGGAGAGTACAAATCATGATTATTTAGAAGTAAGCGGGATGGATACAATGTAACAGCAAAAGCCAAGTTTAGGAGTTTAGGCTTTATCTTAAAAAGAGTGGGAACCGCTGAAGGGGTGTGTTTATGTGATGAGGTTTGTGTTTGAAAGGGTCATTATGGCTTTAACAAAGAGTGGCGAGTATTCAGACTCCAGATTGGGAGTCAGTTAGAAGGTCGCCAAAGCAGCCTCGTTATAAATGTGGTGTGTTTCTCAAGGGTAGAGGTAGTAGGGGTAGGAAGACATGGACCTCGTTCAAGGAATATCGAGGAAGTAGGATTTAGAGGATTTGGTGTTGAATTGGATGTGGGTAAGGTTGTCAGTTTAGCACATAAAAATACAGGACATTTAGTTATATTTGACTTTCAGATGAAAAAACAAGGAAATTTTTAGTCCAAGTATGTTCCAAGCGATGGCGGGATCACAGGCTAAATAATTTATTGTTTAATCGAAATTCACATGTAACTGGGTGACCTGTATTTTACTTGGCAATCCTAAATGCGTGGCTGAGGAAGAGGGGAGAGTTGAGGGGGACTTGCAGGTTTGGGGACTAAGAAGTTGTCAGAAGAGTGAATCAAGGGTTTTCTTCTCACCTGGAAAGTGAATGCTACTACAAATCACTATGAGGAGAACCCACACCCAAAACCCATCTTTCTGAAGGTGATTTTACATTGTTATTTTCTTCACAAAACATGGTGTGTCTTGATTTTTTTTTTCCCTTGGGAAAAGGAGAAAAGGCAAAGCTTCCAGGAATAGGATAAAGTAAAAGATGGAAGGGTCGAGTCCCAGCACAAGTTAACAGTATATTGTGGAAGGCAGTTCTGTTTAGAGGCAGGTGAGCAGTGTCCAAGGTGAGAAGACCCTGACCTTGGATGGCTTTGATGTCGGGTGACTAGACTTATAGTCATCCTTGTTTTTCTTTATGGTTATGTGGGAGTTTTACTGTATATTAAGGAAAGTTGCTTTACTCAACGATGTGGCAGGGTTTCTTAATTTTCAAGCGCAGAAACTGAGGTTTTGGATATTAAATATTAGCACCTAAAGGCAATGGATCACAGAAATCAATTTGGGATGGGTCAAAGCCAAAAACGAAAAGCTAAACCTACAGAACTTCTAAAAGGAAACAAAGATAATACCTTCACAGTCATGGATAGGCAAAGATAGCTTAAGGGGTAGGAAGGAGAAAATCATAAAAGAATAAAACAGTAAGTTAGATTTTATAAATATTAAAACTCTATTCATCAAAAATGTTGTTAAGAAAATGAAAGGACAAGTCACATATTGGGGAAAATATTTAAAATACCAATAACTGACAAAGGACTTGTATTATGAATATTCTTAAAACTCCTGAACCTCAGTAAGACAAATTGATTTTAAAATAGGCAAAAAATGAAAGAGATACTGCTATGATATTCCACAATTTTGCTGAATGGACCAAAACCATGTATGCAGTATAAATTCAAAGTAACTGGTTAATGTAGCATGTTGAAAACATATTCCTGTCTAAAACTTGGGCCATAGGTCACTTGAAATATGGGAGCTGTGTTTTACTCATATGCTTATGTGTACGTACATATTTATCATCTGCACAATGCCCTGGCACATAGTGAGTGTTCAAGGAACATTTGTTCCTTTTTTTAAACATAAGTATGAATCAACCAATACAGGGTGGAGCAAAAGTAGGTTTACAGTTGTTCACATGGAAAAATAATATAGTAATTAATAAACCTACCTTTGCCACATCCTGTATAAATACACCGTATTTTCGTATTGCCAGAGCCATGGCTGAGGACTATCGCACGTGGAGTCTTATCGGCTCCATCTCAGTCCTGGGTGCTGTAGCCTGACCGGAACAAATATTTCTTTAGTTTTTGTCTTAGGAACTGCAAAGTACACCAGGCTGGCAGCTGGCACTGGATTTTCCTTAATTTATCCCACCACAGTTTAATTATCTATAAGAAGAATACACTGTTTTAGGAGTAGTGAAACAAAAGGAAGCCTTAAAGAAGTTGTAAAATGTTAAGATTTGCTCTTAGGAGGAAAATACGTTTTATATGTTAAATGCAGGCTTAATGAACAATGCCAAAGAAGTGCAAAGCAATCTCTTGCTTAGACTTTTTACTTGAAATTATCATAATAAAAATGACCATTTATTATATTTACGTAACATCATAAAAACTCATTACATAACAATAATAAGTAACAATTAGTTGCATTTCATTTTTATCACATTTATTACACACGTCAGTACTATGAGTGAGGCAGTCTTTTGATTCTCAGTTTACAGAGAAGTAAACTGAAGCTCAGCGAAACTACATCCATAAGTTATAGGTGTGGTGAGTGAGAAGCCAGGCTGTCAGTTCATGCCTGTCTGACTTCAGCGTTGTGCTCTTTTACAGTATACAAACGTAATGTGACCATTTTCCTTGAAGTTATAAAGATGCTTTAAAATCTTTTCTTGGAGTCTCATCTACATCACCCCAGTTCCTTTTCCATAGTTTATTGCTTCCTCAAAAATCAACTGAACGTACACTGCTTCAGGAGGCTGACTCCCATTTTTACAGTCTCTTCAGCATTTATCACTCTTTGTTTCGTCTTTCCTACTTCTATGGCCACTCAGAACCAAGTTTTGTGCGTATCACATAAACAGGTATGTTTTTTTCTGAGTCATCGATCACTAGTAAACTTCTGGGTGCTTTTAAAAATTGGTTATTCATTGCTTAAAAAGTTTTAACAACGTAATAGATAATAAGGAGAAATTATATTAAAAACTCTCAGCATGTTCAAAATAATAACCACATGCAAGGCATTTTAGTTATTTGATATTATGGTCATAAATCTATGCTGCCATCATTTCCTTTTGCAAATTTCTGGAGCAACAGATGATCTCTTCCAATCTGTTAGCCTAGTTTCACAACTGTTTCTTGTGTTTACAGCCACTTGCCTGCCTTTTGATAAACACTCCTGGGCATTTGAAGCTAGCAGTCTTCCCAAGAACTGAGTACGTAAAGGGTCACAATGACCCTGATTTATCCAAACATTTCCAAGTCTTCTGGCTCACCCAACACGGCTCTAGATAACCCTGTGACTACTGAGTACAAAAAGGTCCCTGCCAAAGGCATGTATGTCTTGCTACAATTTAGGGTGGGTTTGCATTTTTATTTTTTCTAGAGTGAGTTTCTGTCCATATGAGACAAAGAAGCTTTTCAATTCTTCCAGACTAAAATTTCATTTCCTATAAAACTTAACTCATTAATCTAATTCACCCTTTTTACAATTTTATTTCATTGGTTATGACCTCTGGGACGATATTAAATCAAAGTGGTGAAAGTTGACATCCTTGATCTTGAAAAAGTGTTCACTATTTTACCATTAAGTACTATGTTAACTGTAGGTTTTTTGTAGATGCCAATAATAAGATTGGGTTAGTTCCCTTGTAGTTCTAATTTGCTGAGAGATTTTTAAAAATGATGCATTGAAGTTGAATTTTCTCAAGAACATTTTTGCCTGTATTGAGGTATTTGTGTGATTTTTAAAAACTGTGTTAATTAGTTACATTGACAGGTTTACAAATGTAAACTAAATCTCGAATACTTTGTCACAATATATTATCCCTTTATATATTGCTAGATTTGATTTACTAATATATATTTTTTCTTTTTTAAGTATATTTTATTGATTATTCTATACAGTTGTCCCATTTTTCTCTCCCTTTCATTCCCCTCGGCCCTGCACCCCACCCCACCAGTTCCTCTCTTTAGTTCATGACCATGGGTTGTACATATAAGTTCTTCGGTTTCTCCATTTCCTATATTACTCTTAACCTCCCCCTGCCTATTTTGTACTTACCAATTATGCTTCTTATTCCCTGTACCTTTTCTCCACTTCTTCCCCTTCCCCCCAGCCCATCTGATAACCCTCCATGCGATCTCCATTTCTGTGACTCTGTTCCTGTTCTAGTTGTTTGCTTAGTTTGTTTTTGTTTTTGTTTTTAGGTTCAGTTGCTGATAGTTGTGAGTTTGTTGTCACTTTACTGTTCACAGTTTTGATCTTCTTTTTCTTAGGTAAGTCCCTTTAACATTTCATATAATAAGGGTCTTAGTGATGATGAACTGCTTTAACTTTACTTTATCTGGGAAGCACTTTATCTACCCTTCCATTCTTAATGATAATTTTGCCAGATAGAGTATTCTTAGATGTAGGTCCTTGCCTTTCATAACTTTGAATACTTCTTTCCAGTCCCTTCTTGCCTGGAAGGTTTCTTTTGAGAAATCAGCTGAGAATGTAATGGGAACTCCTTTGTAGGTAACTGTCTCCTTTTCTCTTGCTGCTTTGAAGATTCTCTCCTTATCTTTAATCTTGGGTAATGTAATGATGATGTGCCTTGGTGTGTGCTTCCTTGGGTCCAACTTCTTTGGGACTCTCTGAGTTTCCTGGACTTCCTGGAAGTCTATTTCTTTTACCAGATTGGGGAAGTCCTCCCTCATTATTTGTTCAAATAAGTTTCCAATGTCTTACTCTTCCTCTTCTCCTTCTGGCACCCCTAGGATTCAGATGTTGGAGAGTTTAAAGTTGCTCCAGAGGTTCCTCAGCCTCTCCTCATTTTTTTGAATTCTTGTTTCTCCATTCTGTTCTGGTGGAATGTTTATTTCTTCCTTCTGTCCCAAATTGTTGATTTTAGTCCTGGTTTCCTTCCCTTCACTGTTGGTTCCCTGTATATTTTCTTTATTTCACTTTGCATAGCCTTCCCTTTTTCCTCCATTTTGCAACCACACTCAACCATTTCTGTGAGCATCCAGACTGCCAGTGTTTTGAACTCTGCATCTGTTAGGTTGGCTATCTCTTCATCACTTAATCGTATTTTTTCTGGAGTTTTGATCTATTCTTTCATTTGGTCCATATTTCTTTGTCTTGGCACCACTGTTGCATTATAAGGGGCGGAACCTTAGGTATTCTCCAGGGTGGGGCAACCCATGTCATGTTGTGGTGCTATGTGTTGGGGTAGGGTCAGAGATGGAACCATTGTTTGGCTTGCTTGGCTCTCTCCCCACTTTCAGTCACTTCCCTGGCCACCTGCAAGCAAACGGGCCCTTGTAGTGCTGATTGATTCCTGGGTGGGTGGGTTTGTGTATATTCTGGGACCCTATGGGTCTCTCCAATGAACTCTCCTGTGAGTCTGGGAGTCTCTCCCACTGCTACAACCCCTGCAGGTTCTCACAACCAGATGTTTCGAGACTTTCTTTTCTGTCTCACTCCCTTGCTGTTCCTCTTGGTTTATCCTCATGCCAATGTGGGACTGCGCAGTCCTTTGGCTGCCTTGCCATGTGCCCTCTCTGCCCTGGCTTCCCATCTCCACCCCTTCTGCCAGTCTGGATGAATGTTTCTTCTTTAACTCCTTGGTTATCGGACTTCCAAACATTTTGATTTTCTGGTAGTTCTGGTTGTGTTTTGTTTTTAAATTTGTTGCTGTGGTTCTTTTGCTTGTGCGAGAAGACAAAGTGTATCTCCTTATGTCTCCATCTTGGCTGGAAGTTTCAGATTTACTAATATTTTGATAATATTTATACCTGTGTTCATGAAGGACATTGCTCTGTAATTTCATTTTTTTGTAGTGTCCTCATGAGGTTTTAGTATTTGGGTTATGTAAACCTCATAAGATCAGTGGGAAAGTATTCCCTCATTCTATGTATTCTTTTTCTTATTTATTTATTTTTATTTTCACACAATAGTTTTAATGTACATTCATGAATTCAGCAAAGGCATAACACACAAAATTAATGTATGTTAGAGGGAGATATCCATTTAAAAGGCTAACTCATTTTGTTTTATGACACCAGGTCTTTTTAGAAATTTGTGATTATTTCATAAATATTGGAACTAGTGCAATATGAAAGTAAAAATACCATATGACTAAGCAATTCTTTTGTTAGTTATAGATCCAAAAGAAATAAGTGCATGGGTATACCAAAAATATGAACAAACTGTTCACAGAAGCATTATTTTTAATAGACAAGTGGAAACAACACAGTGATTTCCTAGGTATAAGAGCAAAACTAACTCTTAATTTTGGCATGTTTCTTTTAAGTCTTATGCTTCTCTTTCTTCTGAAATGTTGGGGGTACTAATCCCTGACTGTTGACTCCTTAAAAATACGATTTTGCTGTTAAAAAGTGCTTTGGGAAAATTGCTAAAAAATCATCTCTAACAGGTTACACATCAATTATACTTCTGATTTTAGTATTTTATATTATTTTTAACAGTTTATTTTCATTGCATTTTTTCCATTTCCATTTATCTTCCAAATACCCTCTTCCATGTCCACCACCCCTTGTAATCATCACACTGTTGTTCACCTTCATAAGTCCTTTTTCTTTTTGGTTCGATCCTTCCACCTCCCCCAGCCCCTCACAGAGGTGTCAGCTTGCTCTCTATGGGTCTGACTCTATTTTGCTTGTTAGTTCAGTTTATTTATTAGAGTCCACATAGGAGTGAAATCATATGGTATTCGTCTTTCTCTGACTGGCTTATTTCTCTTAGCATAATGTTCTCCAGGTCCATGCATACTGTCACAAAAATAAACTTTTCTTCTTCTTCTTCTTTTTTATTTTTTTTTATGGCCGAGTAGGATTCCACTGTGTAAGTGTACCATAGTTGTTTTATTTACTCATCTACTGATAGACACTTGGGCTGCTTCTAGATCTTGGCAATTGTAAAGAATGCTGCAATGAACATAGGGGTGCTTATATTCTTTCCAATTAGTGGCTTGAGTTTCCTTGGATAAATTCCCAGAAGTGGAATTGCTGGATCATAAGACAGTTCCATTTTTAATTTTTCGAGGTATCTCCATACTACTTTCCACAGTGGCTCCACCAACCTGCATTTCCACCAGCAGTACAAAACGGTCCCCCTTTCTTTGCATCCTCACCAGCACTTGTTATTTATTGATTTATTGATGGTAGCCATTCGGACAGGTGTGAGGTGGTATCTCATAGTGGATTTAATTTGCATTTCTCTGATGATTCCTTCATCCTCTATATTCTAAAAGAGTTTATGTAAGACTGATAGCAAATGTTTGATATAATTTATTGGTGAAACCATCTTGGTCTGAAGCTCTCTTTGTGGCTTCGTGGGAAGATTTTAAATTGTGACCTAAATTCCTTTGGCATTGTTCAGATTTTCTCTTTCTTTTTTGTATTAGTTTTGGGGAGTTTTTTTTTTCCAAGGAATTTGATTTCTTTTAATCTCACTTGTCAAATTTATTGAATTATTTTGAATATAAATTTTTAAAAAATATTTTCTTATTACCCTTTTGATATGTGTAGGATCTGTAGTGATAACCCTACATTCATTTCTAGTATTGGCAATTGGTTGTTCATGTTTCTTTCCTCTGTCTTCTTTTTATTCCTTTATTCCTTCCTCTTTCCTATCTTTCCCGCCCTTTCCCTTCTTCCTCCCTCCCTCCCTCCCTCCCTCCCTCCCTTCCTTCCTTCCCTGCCCCCTCCCCTTTCATTTCCTCCCCTTCCCTCTCCTTTCCTCTCCTCGCCTTTCCTTTCCTTTTGAAATAATTAGTTTTTTAAGGGTCTTTGGGTTTTGTTAATCATTGCAAACCAAACATTTGTTTTATATTCTTGGTTGTATTTTTCCTATTTCAATAGTATTAGTAATTTTTATTGTATGTCTACTATGTTGCTCATGCATTTTATAATATTTGTCTCTAATTCTCAAAATGATATTGCAGGAAAAATATTATAACTCTTAGTTTAAATGTGTGGAAAATAAGGTGCAAAGAGGTTAATTATTATGTTATATCAAAAATATCAGAGACTACTTTTGAATTTAGGACCTTATGATTTCAAAGATGATTCTTTAATTTCATCATCATGCCTCATGGCAGAATTGTAGAGTGTTAAATATGTGAATCTATGAATTAGAATCCCAGGTCCAGTTCTTGCCACATCATTAATCAATACCACTAGACTTATCAGCATCAATATATTTGGGTTGCTGGGGCAGGGGAGAACAATGAGGGGAAACTGGGACAACTGTAATAGAACAACAATAAAAAATATATTTGGGATGCCTAATTTTCTACGCTAAAAAGTTTATAGCTGGTTTGGATGGGGTAGTAAAACAAGCATCCAGAAATAACGTATTGGTGTTTTATAATCTTCATACAAGCAGTCTTATTAAGGGTACAAAGAGTAAGATTTGTGGAGGAGCTGATCAGAGTGGGAGTATAAGCGCGTTTATCTTTCATTCCTCCACGACCATTGCTCCCACTCCAGCACAGTGTGCTCTCCCTCCTCTGTCATCCTTTTGGAAGGTCCAATTTTTGGAATTTGTTCTAATGAAAGATTTTCATTGGATCCAATCCACAGTGATGGCCTAGGATGGCGCCAGGGAGAAGGAAGAGCCCACATTTGATGGAGTGTAAAAATGGGCCCAGTCTTTCCTCCTCAGAGAGACGAGTGGGCCACATCAGGCACCCACTTAGGGGTCTTTACCTCTGCCCTAAAGGAAAATGTGTGTCAGGGTGAGATGTGTGTCAGTAAGAACATTGGATTTATAAAGATTAAGTAATTTAATTTTGGAGAATTTTCTGTCAAGCTGCAATAATCCTATGATTAAATATAAGTAATTTGGAGAGGCTGCCCTAGATCAGTTTTCTGCTAATTAAGTCAATGTCAATACGATACAATGAAACTATGGCTTACTGTACATCTTAGACCCCTGCAGCTTTGGTAAAAGTAAGTAAATGTGATTACCAGCTTGGCCTATTTTTCTTTGGTCATTTCATCTGTTCAGAAAGTTTGATGCACTTGTGTAGCCTTCTGGCTGCCCAGATCCCTGTCCTTTGGTGTCTGTAGTGAGAGGCATTGATTCCTGAACTTTTCCGGACTTCTTCTTCTTCTTCCAATTAAAAAATTTATATACATTTACTGGGGTAACATTGGTTAGTAAAATTATGTAGGTTTCAAGTGAACAATTCTATGATACATCATCTGTATATATTACATTGTGTATTTGCCATCCAAAGCTAAATTTATAATAAAATGTATTTTTCCTGTTTCTCCTTCATATGACTCCTGGTAAGTGACAAGAGACAACCAGACAACCAAATTCACTTTACTGATGGTCAGTAAAATCTTGACATGGGTCTTTGATACACTAACTCAAATGCTAGGAAAGGTAATAATGAAAATATCATAAACTCTAGGTGGGAGTTAATTCCTGCAAATATGTGAACCCATATGTAAATTGTATGGAATGTGCAAACCAGAGTGATAAAATTCAAGTTAGTCTAACATTAGTGGACTTCCTCATAATGATCATATCTCTCTCTTAGATTTGCCATAACAATAAAAATAAGATGACATATAAAAAGTTCTTAGTTCGGTGCTTGTGCCATATTAAAGACCCAATAAACATTAGCTATATTATAATTACTATTTCTACAAATTTAGCAGTTTAAGAATATGTATATTTAGTTAAAAGGGTGAGAGTTTAATTTCTTTTTTAATATAACACCTTGCCTGGGAGCAAAATGCATTCCTGAAAGTAAACTTGTACAGCAGTTGTTTTTCTACCCTTTGCAATCAATGCTGCCCCTTTGGGCAATGTATACTATGTTGATTCACACATTTCAAGAGTACTTTATTGCATCTGTTGGTCATAGTTTATAAAGAAGGATAGGGGTTTACAAAAACAAAAAACAAAAAACAAAAAAGCTTTGACCTGAGAAGACATGAAAGGCAAGGTCATAAAGAAGAAGAGGGGACCTCCATAAATCAAATAAGGGTGACTGTTGGGCAAGCGGGAGCCAGGAGAAGGAGAGAGATGGCCTCTACCATGCAGACTAAAAACATTTCCAAATACTGAGTAATCCGCATTTTGATACTCTCAAACAGCACATACTAATTTTTATAAATGACATGTTTATGAATGCCTTTGTTGTAAAACAAAACCTTCTGGGCCATCATCATGATGGTACAAAGTACACAAGGAATTAATAAAGTCCTGAGTCTACATGGGATACACAGACAAATAATCGCATTAAGACAGTGTAATCTGGTTTAGGTGCTGTGACAGCTTGGAGAAAGACGCTAAGCTTTCCTCGGGGTCACTGACAAGGACTGTAGAGATAATATTACATCAGGATTGTGAAGCATAAGTAAAAGTCCCTGAGTAGGGAATTAGGGGTTCTGTGGAACCTATCCTGCACTGAACTTGCCCTACATGTTATCCTATAATATTGTGGTAAATGCCTCATGAATATTGCCTTACATGAACCATATAACCACCATATGGGTGGATATTTTATCCCCATTGTCCAGGTCTTGAAATTGATGGTAAAAAATAACAAAGGCTCAAGTTTACACAGAGACCGGCAGATGTGACCTCCAAATCTAGGACTGCATGACTTGATATTTTTTTCCATTTCAAAACACTACCCTGAGGACATTCCAGGACAAGATCCCAGAGTGGCAAAGTTATGGCATTTTGGGACAGGATGGCAAGTTGGAGAAAGAGAAAGTAGGTCAGTGTCTCTGAAGTGTTTAGTTTTGGGAAACTATTCCATTCTCTTTAAGGCTTATCCTTTAATTTCAATGTTTATATTCACTCATATCTACTTACATGAGCATCACCCTCACTTCTCATACCTCTATATACACATCATCACATCAAACTACAATCCCACGTTTCTGGGTTTATTTTCTCACTCGACTTTTGTTCTCAGTGTCATCTCCATTCTCATGAAAGAATCATCACAAACACAGGGGTCTTCTTTCCAAATATTCAGATCGAGAGTGTTCGTATTCTGTTTCCCTGAGCCCCAGACTCCATCTCATTATCTTGAACTTAAGAATTAACCTTAAATAAACCAATTGTAACTGATCTGTAGCTATTTATGTCCTTTAGAAGCCAACTTTTATAATTTGATTTACACGTCTGTTGAAAAACACTGGCCAAAATAAATTAAAGGCCAACTCTTTAGTTCAAAGTACACTAGCCTATTAGTTTTCAGTGGTGTTTCATTTGACGTGAAGATGGTTTAGCTAGCTCTAATCTTGATCTATACTGAGCATCAACAGTCCTATGACATTGTTTTCAAAAGAGAAGTGTCAAGGCCAGAGTTTTGCCAAATTCCAGGTTCGGTCATTGGGCTCTGCCTCTTAAATTTTCTCTGTGACTTTTGATAGTATTCTCAACTATTTTATCTGTCCTCTCTTTGAATTGTTGGGAAACTCTCTTTAGTGGTTGGTTGCACACACACACTTGTGCACAATACTGTGATCTGAGTCAGCAGGTCAATAGGTTTGAGAGATCCTTATGATAATAATTGGAGAGCCTCGGGGCATTCTTCCATTCTGGTAATCTATTTCTATGTCACAACTCACCTCAAACTTAGTAGGCTAAAACAAGGACAACATTAATTTTATTTAACTTTAGGCAACTTGTGGAGACAAATGTTTCTGTTTACTTGGCTTCAATAGGTCCAGTCCAAAGGCTGGGGACAAGAATCGTCTGATGGCTTGCTCATTTGCATGTCTGACCGATGATGCTGGCTGTTGCCGGGGACCTCTGCTGGGGCTTTGGCCAGAACGCCGATATATGACCGGTCCATTTGGCTGCTTTGGCTTTCTCATAGCTTGGTAGTTGGGTTTTTAAGACTGAGTGGCTCAAGAGGGAGTCAAGATGAAGCTGAATCATCTTTTTCTAACTTAGCCTTGGAAATTACATAAATGCTACTTTTGCAACATTCTGTTTGTTAGTCATATGTCACTATGCTTGGTCCATATTCAAGGGAAAGAAAATTAGGTGCCTCTCTTTGAAGGGAGGCATGGGAAAGAATTTATAGGCATATTTTGCAACACTGCACTTGCCTTATTGTCTCCATATAAAATAAGGACAAGAAGCATTGGAAGGTGTAGGGCTGTGATTAGACCCCAGGCTCTCTGCAACTGACTTTAATTTTTTCTCAATGTTAAATGCATTGATAACTTTTCTAAGTGCAGCTTTATGATAAAGAACTTATATTATTTTGTCTAAATCAGGTGTGAAACCACGGTCCATGGGCCAAATCCAATACATCATCTATTTTTGTAAGTTAAATGAAAGACATATTCTTTCATTTATGTGTTGCCTATAGCAGCTTTTGCTTGATAATGGCAGCTGAATAGTGGTGATAGAGACCTTATGGGTTGCAAAACCTAAATATTTACTATCTGGTCCTTACAGAAAATGTTTGCCAGCCCCTGCTTAAAATCGTCTATCTATTGTACAAATCATTTCTCAGCTTGAGGAGGTACACCCCTGACTTAATGCTAAAAATGAACAATGGTACCCTAGGCTGGTAAAACCTAAAACTTCTGACATTTTTCCCAGTGGCGAAAGTGTCTGGAGAGCTGGACTTTGTATGCAAAGCTGTGAAAAGTGACGGGGTGGTGGGAGTGCTCTATAAGACCTTCATTCCTGTATCTATCAGGGTTTAACCAGAGAAGCAGCACCACTTGGGATTTCCTATAGAGATTTGACCTTTTGCAATTTTAGGAGCTGATTCAACAGTATATGGGAGGTTCTTTTTTCGATATTTGATGCTGCAGCCTGAAGTCGTCAGATCGGGGATTCTGGACGGAAAGCTAGCCAAGTTGGGACCTGAAGGGCAAAGCCAGAATCTATGAGGAAAATCTGTCTGGATTCTATGAGACCAGTGGACCCACGAAGATGGACTGGAACCCGCGTCAGTCTCTTCCTGCATCTAAGCCTCCCACTTGGCCACGGGTGCCTTGTAGAAGAAGCTGGTGCCCTTTGACATTCAAGTGGCCCCGGGGCCAGAGATCCAGTGCTGAAGGAGGGGTTATGGCGGGATCAGATTACGCAGGCTCAAGTGCTGCTTGCTGTCACTAAGATGGGTCAGCAGATAGAGTGTGGGTGTGTAGCTACAGCTTCTCAGGTGCGCCTCCCAGCTCTGGAGGGTGAAAATAATCTGGTTGCTACTTCACTTTCGTCTTATAAATCTCATTTAAGATGTCTCCTGTGGCCCTTGCTCACAAGAATAACGCAGGGAAGACAACCTGGGGAATGGAGGTCCAACCTAGTTGACATGATACATATTTACCATATCATGAAAATAAAATTTTACCCAGTGTGTTCCTGGGCTCACTGAAAGAATGGTCCGCAGACATCCCGGAGTCCATGCCTCCTCACCAAACTGACCTTCAGCGTCTACATTCCATGCGTGGTATTAACACCACATAAACATAGTCATCTAAGCCAGAAACCTGGCAATGTTAATAGATTATCCCCTGTGCTCCAGCCAAGGTCTCAAGAGCCCATCCCATATCTGAGACATATTGTATATCTCACCTTGTCCCTTTGTGCATTGTCACTGCCATGGTTCCGCCGTCATCACTCACCACGATTACTGCAGTGACAGGATGGGTTCTCCTCATTGACGACCTTAAAGTCCTGTAGTCATCTCCTTCACTGCTGGATGAGGAGAGTGTCTAAAACTCACACATTGTAAAACTTCTCCCTGCCAAAGTTACTTAATGTCTCCTTGCATTACTGAGGATCAAGCCATGGCCTGCAAGCCAATTCATAATTAGAAAAAACTCTTCTTTCTCTATTCTCCCCCATTTAGAGTATGCCTCTCATTTACTAGTTGTAAACGCCTGAGGAGAACACTTCCTCTTTATTAAGCATTGGTTCTCTCACTTACAAAATGGGGATGGTGATGTTTGTTAATTTCCTATCTTCCATTGCCCTTTTTGGGGCGGCTTTTCATTCTTGTCAGCAGTCCCTCAGGGAGGGGATGAACCATGGTAAGGGAAGTGACGCTGTGATACTGTGGCCTTTAGTGGGAGCCTCACTGCATATTACCTGGCTGGATGGAACACAAACTCTCTCAACAAAGGCAGTCATCTCCTTCTCTTAGCTCATCTTGGAATAAATGCAGAGGAGTTAGCAAATGATGTCTGAAGTCTGAGCTGAATAAAGAACACACAGACTGCCATTCTTTGTGCTAGCAATTTTCTCTACTTGTCATATGTCCACGAAGAACAGAGAAGTGTCTTCATTCTTGCCCCTGTCTATTATATCTTACTTAGTTCAGGGATTTGGTTTAACTTACAGGTACTAGCTTCATGAACACAATTTTTTAATCCACCCTACTTATGTCTAAAATTTTTACCTAGTAGCGTGTGCATTTGTTTGCTAGGATTTCATAACAAAAATAACATAAACTACTGCAGAAATTTATTGAATCACGGTTCTAGAAGTCTGAGATTAAGGTGTTGGCAGGGCTGCTTCCTTCTGAGGGCCCTGAGGAGGACGATGTTCTGCCCCTCTTGTCTAGCCTTCTATGGTTTGTTGACAGTCATCTGTGTTCCTTGGCTTGTACTCATGTCCCTGTCTCTGCTTTCACGTGCATTTGGCATTCTCCTTGTATGCATGTCTGTGCCCAAGTTTTCCCTTTTCATGGGACACCAGTGCTATTGGTACAGGGACTCACCTCACTCCAGGATGAGTATATCGTAACTAATTACGTCTGCAACAGCTCCGACTGCAAGCAAGGTCACATTCTGAGGCACTAGGAGCTAAGGCTGCAACATGTGGGCTTTTGGGGGACACAATTCAACCCGCAACAATGTGTTAAAAAGTGATTTATTTCTCCATTGACCTTTTATTCACAACAGTGGAGAAGGACATGCAAGGCACTCAGGCACATTAGTAACTGCAATGGAAAGAAAACTTTCTGTTTAAAATTATGAGTATAAACAAAATATTCATTTAAAAGAGCAATCAAAAGTGATATTTCTGTTGGAAGTGATTTTCTGTGAAATTTTGACTGCTCTCTCTACCACTCATCTTTTCCATTTGAAACGAGTCAACTGGGCCACTTTATAAATCTAAGTTTTGATTTTCTTTTACTTAATTTTTCTTCATCTCCTCTTTCAATGCTTAGTCATCATCGCTGGTGACAAAGTCCTTAACATGAAGAATTCAATTAACTTGACAAAATGGATTAGTTATGAGCCAATTTGCACTTCATTTCCTATGCTGTTGTTTTCCAACCAATCAGCCGAAACAAGCAGCTTACATAATAAGAAGTAGCAATTGGGAAATCGCTGAAGTTCTGTTTCTAGCGTGTGAGCATAGGTTGGTTTAATAACCGTGGAGTCCCAGGCAACTCTATGTTCACAGGTCCTAAACGTTTCTACCCTGAAAACTTTTCTTCATTTCACATCAGCAACTAATGTGTTACCAACATCGGAAATTCTAACTAAGGGAAACTGGGTCTCCTGTGAAATTGGAAACTGAAATTCCTCTATTTTAACATCAAGGCCCTTTATTTTACTGTCCCCGTTTTCTCACTCTCTCCTTGCCTGTCCTTTAGCTCTTAACCCTGACTGTCAATTTCTTGGTTGTGTTGTGTTCTCCAGGCTTAACATGCTTCTTTTGGTTTAATTTTTTTTCCAACCATTCACGGAATTTACAGAAACTTCGTCAGGACACCTGGACCATCTTCAACTCTGGACCAATCTAAGTGATAAATTTTTCTTATTCTGTGGCATCTTAGTAGGCTAAAGAAAAAAAATCTATAAATAACGAAGCTTTTTTGGATTCACTATAAAGAGTCACTAGAAAGCACACATAGCTTAAATTCTGGGTTTAATAGTCATTATGCTGTGGATGCTTTGCTGACATTATAAATGGATGCTGTGTTAATTTGTAACTTCTGATCACAACATTTTCCATACTAAAATACTCATAGCCGGAGTCTGTAACGGAGAACTTTGGGGACCCAGTTACTCATTTGCCCATGTTTGCAGCAGCTCCAGAAATGAGTAAAATGTTGAGTTTGCCCAGAGTCACTACCTTGGATCCACTCCCCACAATAGTCAATGAGAGCCTCTTCAAGCCTGAGTCTCGGTTGCGCTTCTCATTTTAATCAGGGGGTATTAGTCTCCCTGTGGGCCCATGAAAGCATACTAACCTGCTAGCTATTGCCTACATGTCTACATGCTATATGACTTTCAGGTTAGCCAGAGAATATAATTTAAAATTCCCTGCTATGCAATTTTTATTAAAAAAAATTTTGGGGGTAATAATATCCATGGAGAACTGACTAAAGAATTTGTGACCCATGTATTTCTGGAAATATTCTAAATTCCATCCCTAGATGATGCTGAATTAAGGCATAAAAAGTTTTCTTCTACAATTATTTTTATGGCATCTATGTGTTGGAAATGCGCCATTGGATTTATTTAGGGAAGCCTACTGGGAAGTTATTCGCTGCAGCACAGTGTCCTTTTTGTGAGGCCTGAAGGGAGAAATTGCTCTTAGTTTTCTTTATTAGAAAAAAAAGTTTGCCTGAGAGAGCATCTGTTTCATTCTCTGCTTTGTTACCTAGGCAACTTAGAGGATAATTGTGAACCAGCTATGTAAATAGGATTTCTCATTATGCAGCTTGAGGTATAACTTTTACCTTAGCCATTCGTGATGGTTAAAGTTACGTGTCAACTTGGCTGGGTCACAGGGCTCAGATATGCGGTCAAACATTATTCTGGATGTTTCTGTGATAGCGTTTTTTGGATACAATTAATATTTACATTGGCAGGCTTTGAATGAAGCGGATTGCCCCCCACCATGTCAAGTAGCCATGGGGGTATAAGGTACAATATAGCACAGAATTCCCATCGGGTGAAAGTCTGAATAGATTGAAAACCTGACCTCCCCCGAACAAGAGGGAATTCTGCCAGCAGGCCGCCTTTGGCCTTAAATGGCAACCGTGGCTCTTCCTGGGTTTCCAGTCTGACAGTCCACTCTGCAGATTTGGGACTTGCCAGTGTCCCTTATCTTGTCAGCCATTTTCTTCAAATAAATCTTTCTACTTATATTCACCTCCTATTGGTTCTGTTTCTCTGTAGAACCCTGATTAATATACCATTACTACCTCTCTACTGATATATTTTTTTGCCTCAATTTTCTCACTCTAGTTTTTATACTGCCTATTTTTTTTTAGGCTATTACAAATACTTTTAAAATTAAACATGCAGTACCTGTATAACTCAACAAGTAATACACAGAAAGAGTGACTTCTAAAAATATGTAGAAAAAATAAACATGCTTTATTAAGTGTTTTTTAAAACAGGGCTTTTCTGTGGGCCTTGAAGGTGCAAACTTCCCTGTTGTGGGGAGTGGCACATGGCAGAAAATGGCAACTGTGCCCCCAACTGACAACCAGTAAGAAAGTACAGATCTCAGTGCTTTGCTGTACAGGACTGAATTCTGCCAACAACCAGTGGGCTTGAAAGAAGACCAGGAAGAACAGGGGCTCCCAAACAAGATGGATGCAAAGAGGCCCCACCAAGACACATAATAATTAAAATGCTAAAGGTTAAAGGTAATGAGAAAATCTTAAAAGCATCAAGAGAAAAGAAGTTAGTTCCCTACGGGGGAGTTCCCAGAAGACTGATTTCAGAAAAGAAACTTTGCAGGTTAGAAGGGATTGGCAAGAAGTATTCAGTCATGAAAAACAGGGAACTACAGCCAAGGCTGCTCTACCCAGCAAAACTATCATTTAGAATTGAAGGACAGATAAAGAGCTTCCCAGACAAGGGAAAACTAAAGAAGTTCATCATCACCAAACCGTTATTATATGAAATGTTAAAGGGACTTATTTAAGAAAAAGAAGATCAAAACTGTGACTATACATCTATCAACAATTGAATCTAAAAAACAAACTAAGCAAACAAGAAGAACAGAGACAGAATCGTCGATACAGAGAACATTTTGATGGTTGCCAGATGGGAGAGGGTTGTGGGGGAATGGGCGAAGAGGTGAGGGGATTAAGAAGTACAAATTGGTAGTCATAGAATAGCCATGGGGATGTAAGGTACAGTACAGGAAATGGAGCAGCTAAAGAACTTACACACGTGACCCATGGACATGAACAGTGGCATGGGGATTGCCTGAGGGAGTGGGGGATGCTTGGAGGAGGGGGGCAAAGGGGGAAATATTGGGACAACTGTAACAGCATAATCAATAAAATATAATTATAAAGATTAAGTACCAGATTCAAATGAATAAAAATTCTTTTAAGAAGTCTCTTTAACAAAGAGAGTAACAGAAAAGAGTGAACATAATAGAAGAGGAATTATTTTCATTTATCTCTCTATTATTTCTTTCTCTCTTACCACTTTCCTGTCAACTTTTGATATTTCTTGCTTGGTTTAAGAAAAATTTTAGTCAGGTGTTGTTATGCTGAAAGGGGTCTTCTACTGGTCTGGTTAGGAGAGTCCTAGGATAGGAGAGGAAAGAGAGGATATAAAATGCAGCAACAAGCTACTTGAGAGATATTCTCAAAAAGTTCCTAGTGCCTTTCCTTTAAAATTCCCGTGAGCTTATTCTTCCCTTCTTCAACAAATTTTCTTTTCTCTCTACATTACTACACCGGGGGAAGGGGAAAGATAAAAGGTGCCTCTTTTTGGCGTCAGCAGAATAGTCCCCCATCTTTGTCCATTAGCCTTTGAAGATTTTGGAGAGTCAGACTGCCTGGAAATCTGCTGCTGATGCCTTCTCAGGCCAATCTCGCTGTGCTTTTATTCCTTTGTAAGTCGTTTTGAAGACGTGTCTTGCATTTAGATATGAAAACCTTGCTCACCACACTGTCCTTGCATGACATGGATCAAATGGGACAGATTTATCTTCTTTGACAAAATAGTGAAGTTCCTGCTCCAATGGGACAACAATTGCTAGAAGCTCTAATTTCATACCCTGCCTAGTTGTAAAATGAGATGCTAGAGGCCTAGGTCGCATCTGAAAGCATGATTGCGGTTTGTGGAGTGCCCTTTTGAAAGGCACATGCTGAACTTCATCTCCCCTTCCCTCCCTTTTTCAGGCAGGAGCTTGCAGAAAGCGACTCTACCAGAAACTGTGACTCCCTTGGATTAAGACTAAGGTCCCGTGATAGAATTGAAGGGCATAAGAAAGGTGTCCCTTCCCCAAATATTTCCCCACTAAGAGCTGATTTATCTTATCAAACGGGATAAATGTGAAAGACTGTCTACTCTTTCTTCACCTCACAGCCTTCATTCCCCATCGTGGACTCACCCTGTGTTCTCTCACATGAACTATTTTAAGGTTGCCCCCAAGCAGTCTTGCTTTTTGCTCTTTCTGCTGAAGCCTTTCCACAAACTCTTAACTAAGATCAATCTTTTTATTTTTCCTCCTGTGTCCAAGTATAGGATTCTCCCATGAGCACTCAAAAGCACTTTGTGATGAAGATAAAGAGAGGTCTTAGGCATTGGGAGTGGGGCAACAGGATTCTATCTGTGGAAATGATGTAAATTGTTATGGTGAGAACATATTGTTAATTGTTATGGTTTATATGCCACTTCATCTTCAGTAGGGAAATCTGTTGCCCCTCCCACTGAAGCTGGGATGACCTTGTGTCTTGCATTGATGAATGGCCTACAGAGATGAAACTGTGTGATCCCTGAATTAGGTTTTAAGACGCATTTTTGAATTCTTTGGGTCCATCACCATGTAAAGAAGCTTGAGCACAACCTGCCCTTAGATATTTCAGTCATAATGGATGAGTCACCAGGCAGGAGCATAAAGCCATCTTATAAATACCAGCCCCAATCAGGCACCCTGTTCAGTGCAGCTGTAGGAGTGACCCCAGCCAATACCAGAAAGTTATGGTTCCACTTTCTTTAGTGAAGGAACTGTTGTTTGATTTTTGCTCACCGATCATCTATCAAAGGGGCTGGCAAAGTGTACCCAAAGACCAAATCCAGCCTCCCCCCTCTTTTTGTAAATAAATTTTTTTTGGAACATAGCCATGCCCATTTGTTTTATGTATTGTTTGTGGGTTGTTTCATGCTCCGATGACAGAATTGCATGGTCACCCCAGAGATCATATGGGATATCTGGCCTTGCGTAGAAAAAGTCTGGTGACCTCTGTTTGTGAGGGAATTAAGGAAATGTGCCATCAAAAGGATAAATCACATTATGAAAGAAGGACAGTGTATTAGTTATGGTAGTTTTAGCTGCTGTAACAAATAAATCTCAATGCTTTTGTAATATAAATAAAATTAAAGTTTCCGTGTTGCTCATATAACAGTTATCAGGTTAGCAAGGCAGCCGTCCTCCTTGCAGTCATTCAGGGAACTGGCAGATCTAAGTTCTTCAACCTGCAGTTTCCGAGTAACCCTGACTATGAAACAATTGTGTCTGGGAGGGAGAATAGAAGATATTTGGGTGAGCAGGTAGCAGACTCTGTCACAAATAGCATCATTATCATTGGTAGAATTTTAATAACAGATGTCTCCTTAATGGACATGCTTATGAAAATTAATTTATGAAGCAAACACTCATCACACTATTTATTTTAGTAGAATTTGTCTATGAGCCACGCAGGTGAGATAAAGGGAGCTTTGGTAAGGATGGTGACATTGGTAAGAACTCAGCTGGAGAAAAAAATAGGTAACTTCTGTTTTAAAAAAAATTTTTGTTTCAATTACAGTTGACATTCAATATGATTTTGCACTAGTTTCAGGTGTACAGCATAGTGGTTAGACAATCATATAGTTTACATAGTGTTCTCCCTGATATTCCTGGTACCTGCCTGGCAACGAACATAGTTATTGCAATATTATTGACTACTTTCCCTGTGCTGTACTTGACATCCCTGTGACGATTTTATAAAGTACCAATCTGAACTTCCCAGTCCCTTCACCTTTTTCATCTCCTCCCACCACAACCGTCAGTCTCTTCTCTGTGTCTATGAGTCTATTTCTGTTTTGTTTGGTAGTTCATGTGAAGAACAAGTAACTTCTAATCACTATGCTTCACACCCAAAAGTAATATATTGTATGTCAACTGTAATTAAAAAAATTCAGAAAGTATTAAAAACAAACAAACAAAACCAAGTAACTGTTGGAGTATGGAACATTTTGAAGGGAGAACATAGTAGGGGTTTTTGTTATTCAGGAAAGGCATTAAAGCCTGGAGTTCCTAGGAAGTTGAGGAGAGAGGTGACCAGAAAGAAGAAATGGCTCCAGAAAAGGAAATGTGAGAGTCTGGAAGACAAGCTCCACATCGTTGGCCTGGGCTGTTTATAGCACAAGATTTCAGGGTCCGTCTGGCAACGATGACCAGGCGTTTAAGGAGTGTCTTGGGGAAGCAGCACTGTGAAGCTGCCGCACAGCAGGATGCAATCTCTCTTTAGGCGGTGAGTCACTTTTCTTTTGAACAGTTTCCAAAGTAATAGTAATAACAAAAGTGATGGAGAAAGCAGATTACAGAGTTCTAGAATTTCAATGATAGGCATGTGAAAACTATTAAATTGAAAATGCTTTCTTTTGGCAGGTCCTGCCCTGGTGGGATGGTTGCAAGTTCTCCATGATCATTGAGTTTTGGGGTCATTGAGGTTGAGTCTTAGAGAAAAAAAAGCACAGAAAAGATAAGCCGATTCTTCAAAAGGGAAGTTTCCTTTTTTTCTTCTTTTTTTAAATATTCAGGGGTAAAAAGGAGAGCTGGGTAAGGAATAAGGATTAAGCAATTTGAAAGGATTCTTCTTTGCCTAGAACTTTCAGGTTCTCAATTGGTCCATGAACTAATTAAATATTTACGGAGCCAAAAAAGAAAAGCTAAGATATACTTTATTCCCTTAAGTGCCGTAGACACATCAATTTATAGGATGACAATATATAATGAAGCATAAATGTATGGGACTCATTATAAATATATAGTAAGTTGTCTGGGAAAATTAGAGGAAGGAGAAATCAGCTATTTATCACCAAAATGATGCTGAACAGCAAACCACCCCAAAACTTAATGGCTTAAAACAAAAATTATTTCTTATTCCTCAGAAATTGGTCCTTTTCATCTAAGCCAGACATGTCTGCCCTTGGCCGGGCTTACTCATGCATCTGTGGTCAAAGGCTGGGTCTGAGGGGCAGGGAGGCGGGTGGGGCTGCGGGAGAGAGGCTTCAGCTGGGGAAGGTGGCTCTGTCATCCTCCAGCAGCCTTTCTGAAACTTGGTCTAGAAGAAGTTTCCCTTTTTCAGCAGTTCTCAAAATTTTTTATAGCATTATCCCACTTATTAATACATTACAAACAATAATAAATAAGAACAATGAATAAAAAGCAGTAATTTCTTACATAAATGGTGTATTTCTGTGAAAAATAACTGTAATTTTCAAAACAGAAAAGTGAAAAAGTATCATTGTTTTATATTTCTTGAAAATATTTTTATTGCCTGGCTTAATAGAAGAGAAATTCTCTTATCTGCTTCTGCATTTAATCTATTACAATATGTTTTTTCTTTTGTTGAACTATACAAAGAAATTTTGGCTTCATATAAGTTTTTAGATGGAAGAGGAAGGAAATTGTAGACTCCCTGAAAGGGTCTTGGGGACCCCTGTAGTTCCTCGGATTATTCTAGGATAATTGCTCTATTCAAGTGCTCCATAAAATTTATCATGACAACCTTTGGGAAAAAGTTAAGAATGCAAAAAGAACATATAACAAATTGTGATTTTTCCCCCCAAAGTGAATCTTAGAAAACTATTTCCTCTAATTTATTAATTTGTTGTAACACAACAAAAAAACCCTATGAGTTTTGGGCTGGTGCCCCAAATCACTTAGCCATCTTGCCAAAAATGCAACAAATAAGAATTTAAGCCATGGGAAAAAGTTTCAAAGCATCTGACTAAATGCCTAGGTTTAATTTGATAAAACTGTGACCTTAATTCCCATATACCTTGCTTTATACAAGGGGTATATTTTCCCTCACTCAAAAAGTTCCAGCCAATTTCACTGAGATTCTTCATGTTCTAGAAACTTCCTCAAAACTGACCTTTCATTCCCTGGTCACCAGAGCAGAACTTCTCAGAAATAAAAAGCCTGGCTGCTTAGTCGGTTTGGGAGTAGCACTTCCTAATGTTTTGATTGGAAAAGAAACCTTGAGTTCTAACAAATTCATTTCAGAAAGAATGAGTTGAAGTTTCTTTGCCAAATGCCATATACAAAGCTCATTATAAATTCTTAATACAAGTAATGCAGTTGATAAAGAATGTGAATGTCTGTGAATGATTAGTTCTGTTTTAAAAATCCCATTATATTATTCATGTATTTCTGCTGTACTTTAAAAAGTAGATAATAATAGTAGCAGGCATCCAAACTTTATTTTTGGTTACATATTATAAAGTGAATAAATTTAAATAACAAGTTCTTATAATTCAATTTGAAATCACAGAGAATTTGAAAATTAAGAAAAGTACAGGGAAGAGAAAGTAGTTAATCACATACAATCTTCTCCAAAAGTTACCACTCTTTCCAGTTGATTCTTTCCAAATGCATTTAAATTTGTTGGCATTATTAATGAAAAGGTATCTTATAGTAATTTTACAACTTTCCTTTTTCCTTAAGATATATGGTGATTTTTTTTCCCTTTGAGGTTAACCACAGAGAGAGTTTAAAAAAACAAAACAAAACATGGAGCATACCCTCTAAGAAGGGTTCTATCTTTAGGTGAAAACAATGACTCCTAAAAAGCATGCCGAGTGACCTCTAAGAGGGGGAGATGGGACAAATCCCTAGAAGCCTCAGGTCCTCCCGGGCAGCTAAGGCTCTGTTTCCTTCCGATTGTCCTTGAGAGGGCGCTGTGGTTTGTGCAGTCTTCCGGGTTTACCCCTCCTGGGAGAATAATTCTGTCATTTCCATTAGGAAGATGATTTATTGAGGGCAGTTCCTGTTCAGGATCGAACAGGAAAAATCAGCCTTGCATCCCGATGGTGCTTATTTCCTCTGTGAGGCCCTTCAGTGATGAGACTATAGCATTTATTGTCCATTGGCCTTAAACTGAATCACAGACTGCTCTCTCATTCCTCCTGGAACCTTATCTGGTAACACACAAAGGATACCAGTGCGTCCTTGTGGTGGTTTGGGGCAGATGTAGCTCCTTGATTTCTCACTAGAGAACATTTAACCCAGTGACAGATATGCCCTGGGTCCATGCTGGAGAAACCCGCGGCTGAGCTGGGCTGCAGCTGCGCATGCCCTTGTAAAAGGGAACGTGGCTACGGCTAGGGAATAATTTTTTATGAAGGCATGTGGCCGAACATTTTGCTTCCATTGACAAATCTCTCTGCATGTCCTTTTATTCCTCATTGAACCTCAGGGAACTCTTAATGGTTCAGTCCCCCTTTTAAAAGTGTAGTTAAAGGATGCACTCCTGCACCTCCTTAGAGGGTGGGTTCTCCAAGCCCACAGTACGCCACCGCGGGTCTCCCTCGCGCTTCTCAGATGTGGTTGTTCACACTTTGTCCTGGAGGGAAGTAAACTTGTACTCAGGGCCCTGGTTACACAGCAGCTTCTGTTGCGCTGAACTGGCCATCAATGCAGACACTTTCTTAAAAAACCCAATGTGAGTGCAGTTGTGGTTGTCAGGAATAAGCATCACAGTGAGAGAGAAGAGGTCTGGGGGCTGGTCTAGGTTTGTCATGAAATAGCCAGTGATGTTAATTTAGACTTAATTTTGTATCTGCAGAAAAAGGTCTTGGATAGTATGACCTGAAGATTTTATATACGGTAGCATTTTGATGTATCTCTGTAGTTTCCATAAAATTATATATTCAAGCCTGAGAGTTTCAGGTTCAAGAAATAGTCATATCTCTTTAAAGTAACATTAATTCAAACTTTGATTCTCACTGTACACTTTGTAGGTTGTCACCAGTCTATAATAGTCAAATTAAACTATCTTTCTTTTTAGGACAACTCAGTAAAACCTGACCTTGTGGAAGTGAGAAATGGTTTCTGGTCCTGCTTTTGCCTCTCTTTAGCTATCTGACTTTGGGTGAATCACTGCAACCTTCTGATGCCCAGTTTTGTCATTAGAAAGGTGGGTGGGGGTGAACCAGATCCAATTTCACCAAAAAAAGCGATGGGATGTTTGGGGGAAGAGGAGGATAAACAGGGCTCTATACTGCAGCAAGTCGTGGATTCTTTCCAGAGTCATTCAACAGATATTTGCTGGGAGCCCTTTCCCAGAGTGATGTTCAAGACATTGAGCACCTGGTCAGCCTGTCATTGACCAATCAGAAGGAATGCCAGCTGCAGCTCTGAAGGTGCCTTGGAGACCCCAGCAGCACCAGCCAGTTGTTGCTGCGTCTCTGGCGGATCCGGACGGCTAGGGGGAATGGGCACTCATGCAGTGACTGTGTTTTAGTCTATGGAAGCATGTCACTATTTTCACAACTGGCATGACCCCTACAGTAAGCACCTGCAACCTCTTGCCTCTGAACTGCTCTAGGGTATAGTGGCCTCGGTCACCTTGTTTCTCAGACCGTTGTCACTGGGCCACCAGCAGCTGCGGTAGTCCCTGGGAGCTCATTAAAAATGCAAATTCCTGGGCTTCACTCAAGAACTCCTGAATCAGAATCTGCATTGTGACAAGGTCCTGGCTGATTAGCGGCACCTTACAGATTGGATAGTGCTAATATACAAAATAGGTCTTTTACTTAAAATACGTAAGGATTTTGGCTCTTTGCCCATTGGCCATACCAAGGAGTGCAGGTTTTCACAGAGAAGAAAGAGATAAGAATAGTTTCTGCTAAGTTGGAGGACTCATTTTCCTGTTGGATGCTGGTTTCTTATGCTGGGGCTGGTGGCTGTGTATACTTGGCTGCTTCTCTGTTTCCCTGTGATCATTTTTAACCAGTCAGGCTAGGCCCAGGGAGTACACAGTCTTCCCTTCTCATAATTAGATGGGTTCTAGGAGGGCTCTTGATGGGCTCAAGGCTCTACCCTCTCAAATTCTAAGTTGAGGAACAAGGTCTCATTAGCCAGCTTTGGGACCATGGCCAAGCCATTGACCCTCATAGAGTCCAGTCCTCGCAGTTATAAAATGGTCCGAAATCCCTCTTTCTCTTAGGCAGGGATGGCTATGTGATTTGCAGGACACAGTGCAAAATGAAAATGCAGGACCTTCTTTTTTTCTTTTTTCAAAAAGCGGATTTAAAAAGTGCAGTTAGAAGAAGTAAAATATAAAGCTTTTTTTCTTATAAAAATATTTCGTTACTCATAAAATATAATAGGGGTAATAATGATAAATGTGTTAACAGTATAAACTTGCAAATGCAAAAATGCAATATTTTTGGGACAAAAAGGAATAATAATACTGTGGTGATTGTAAAATTTAGTTTCTATTGCTAAGCCTGTGGATAGTGATGTTGCTATGTGGAAGCAGTTTTTATAACCAGGGGTTCTAAACTCTTTGAAAAATTTGAATAGCTCCCTGATATGTCTTATTGCAATGTCTATGTGTGTGCTTTATTTGTAATAATTTACGGGCAAAGTTTATTGCTTGTGTGCTGGAAGTTCCTCTCCCTGTGCTTAGGGTCAGAGTTAATACTTGTGCAAATGCTGTAGGGATGAGCTCTAGGAGTGGTCTGGGCAGCTGGTCTCCCACTGAGGGTCCTTTCCATGGGAGGTCTTCCTGTTCTTCAGGGCTGCTGCTGACATTGTCAATGTCAATCTGTTACCACAGCTGTTCCTGGAGGCCCTGAGGGGCCTAGGACCACCCTAGCTGTGCACAATGATTGGCTAAGCCAAATGCTCCGTGATGCCCACTTCCAGCCATGAATAGACCTACGCCTGCAACATGCACAGGCTGCCTTCTAGCGTATTGCATATTCTCTACTCACGCACATGCTTCATTGGGCTAAACTCACAAAACTCAAGTTTGAAGATTGGATTATTAAAAATTCAAGAAGACAACAGCAGAGAGTGGGACGCTGTGCAACTACATGGGCGTAACACCGACGAAGTCCATCATGTTTTTAGGTATAAAGGAAATTATGCTTCCAAATTGGATCTGATTATCAATTTAGAGAAACCATTTATTCTTTGTTAATATGCTAAGTTTATAATCTTTTCTACATTGCCATTTATATTTGTAATGATGGATTCAAATGAAACATTTAATAAATTGCTTTTGCAGTTAGCAATTTATTCTAAAGGAATAATTCAAAAACCACTTAAAAAATCCACAGTCGGTAGAATGCATTATTTTTTTGAGTAAACGTGTACTTTCCTGTAGGGAATTAAAGATATGTAACATGTTAAACTTGGGCTAATTTTCTTTTTGAATCTAGAAGTCTGAACCAGACCCTGAATGAATAAAGGTCTTCTTGAGAAAAAGGTGGAGAAAACCTTATCTCTTCTCAAGGAAGTTGGAAGTTGGGTCAGTGGTTCTAGGATAATGACATTTTGCATTGAGGTTTACTTTGGAAGCTCACAAAAAAGGCGAATACCCATGCCCCTTCCCCCTCTAGGGTTGTGACTGGACAGATCTGGGGTGAGACCCAGGGATTTTTATATTGAATGAGATCATACCAGAGGATTCTGATTCAGGTGGCAGGTGTACCAGGAAATTCAGTGTTTTGATTGAGAATAGGGGTTCTGTACAATATATTGCCACATTTACCCCTTAGCAAAACTAGACCACCGCATGAATAGCATCAGGTAGACCGTAATGAATGGCCCAATCAGTCTTCTGTCTACCAACTTCTGGCTCTGCACTAAATGAGTACCCCTTAGCTCCTTTCATCTCCAGATGTTGCTATGGTCTTCACATTTTTCTATGAGCATAAATTCATCTAGAAAACGTGTTGTGGCAGTGCGATGTTTTTGAAAGACATTCTTAAAAAAGATAGTGGTGTGAGACGAAACGGTAGATGAGACGGTAGTGGTGAAGGGAAGGAAGAATAAGGAGAACAAGGGAAGAAGAAATGAAACACAAAGATTGGCAAGTTTGGAAGAAAACATTGATTCCATTATGTATATTTACTGTATATCTACTTTGTCCCAAGGGCATTAGGCCCTGGGGGATTATAAAGCAAAGAGACCCAGTTTCTAGAAGAGAGTGCCTGTGGAGGGAGTGGACAGGGACACTCACTATGCTAAATAGTTTGTGACAGTTGTTTTCTGATCAAGGTAGATGGATTTAGTGATTTAGGAGTCATACTGACTGATAGGTGTCTCTGAGTTTCCTACTAGTAGTTCCCAAAAGGTCGTTTTCAGGATTGACTGGATAACAGTTAAAATGAAAATTTCTGGGCCTTGCTTCAGGAGCTCTGGGAATCTGCATTTTCAGTCTCAAATAATTCTAGTGCAGCCAGCCTGCATCTGAGGACCACAGTAGGGTGTGTCTGGACCTAGTTTTGTATGCCAGGCATCAGAATGAACTGAACTGTAGCTGGTTTGAGGAGCACAGAAATCCTTCTTGAACCTGACTTTTACTCCCAGTATACCTCAATAAACACATGATTAAAACATTCTGAAAAAAAAATCAATCTCATCAAATGGTAGCCTGAAGTTGAAGGAGCCTTCTTGAATAACCATTTCTTCTCCTCAGAAATTCTGCTACTCACCCCGCTTCTCAACATGTCACTTCCTTCTCCTGCCTCCTCCATCTTAAGAGCATCAAGATTGGTGAAGGAGAGAGAAAGATGAGACAAGGAGAATGACGAGTCTTGCCAGTGTTGTGTCTTAGTCAAATTCAAACACTTTATATCTCTATTGTTTTTTTGAACTACCAGGAAAGAGGTGAATTTTTATCTTTCTACCTTTATCTAGACTCTCCTTAGTTGCTACTGTTGTTATAAATTCAAAATTTTAGTTTGAACTTCCTGTTTAGTTTATTGTTTCCGGCCAGTTAAATATTTTTGATTTCCTGAGCTTTTGCCTCTGTTGAAATGATTTGTAACCTGGATAACTATTTTAGTGTGTTTTAGTGGCTAGAAAGAAAAAAAATTGGGTAATGAAACACTGCTGGTTTTATAACAGGATGCTTTTCTTGCACACCTCAAGAACTACGAAGTTCACGAAGTTTTTATTTCTGGTGTTTGGACACTACTGGTTCTCAGCTCTTTAGGCAAGCCCCTGGTTAACTACAATATATTGCCACACTTACCTAAAATTGATTTTTAAACTACTTTTAATTAAAAACTAATTTAAGAAATAATAGTTGGAGTCCATTTCATTTAGTAGGTTATATATATGCCTTGACACAGAAGAAACTTTGTAGAACTCTCATTTGCTCTAGACTCAACTTTATCAGTCCGCATAATACTCTATTTAAGGGATTTTTAGAACTAATGTTTACCTTATTTGCGAAATTTCATCCTAAGAAGGTACGCAAGTACTTATTAAGGGTTTGGCTGAGGCTACTGGGTCTGTGCACCTACATATTAAGGTGGGAGTCAGAGAGATTGAGAATGGACCCGCTGGACCCCAGGATCTCATTATTGGTGATGTTTATCTTTGTGGCTCCAACTCCTAGTATAAGGAGCCCCCACATGTTCATTAAATAAACATTTATGTCTTTTTGATTTAACATTGAGTATGCTTTAAATTTGGTACTAAAATTGATCTGAGAGGCAGTTCCAGGCTTCCCAGGCAAAAGTTTAGGTGTTGCCCAAGTTCTTCAGAACGTGCTCTGACTGTTGGTGTTGTATCGACACGCACACTTAGGGTGTTCCCAGGAAGGCAAGGTGATAGGCTTTGAGAAAATTATTTGGGTGATTCATGGAAAAACAACAAGGTAGAACACTGATACTGAGGAAATAAAGGGTTAGAGTCTGAGCTAACTTGACAGTGTGTAACCTATTTAACTAGGTGATTACCAATTTTATTCTTAATAATCATAATAAATTACTTGGGTAATCACTTAATTAAAACATTTATTTGATACAAGCTTTATCTATCCACAGGTAAATAGAATGCCTCAACATCCTGGATCTTGTCAATTTGGTTAAACTCAAGCTATACAAATGATCTATTTATTTATGTTTTGCAGGCACAGAGTTGGTCCCAGGACAAAGCAATGCCGTTCGGTAACATATCTTTCTCTTTGGACCTCTCCTCTCTGCCCTCCCTTCCAACCACTTACATATTTACTTTGTGGGCTATAGTTCCTGGTATGTCCACTCTGGGTGCATCTGCTTGCTTATTTTCTTTTTAATTTGGAGATAAAGGTATAGAAATGTCGCCCTTATGAAAGAATCTTACAGCTTTGGAAGGCCCATGCTTTAGGCAGTTTTGACACTTATGCAAAAAATATTGAAAATCACCATACAATAATAACAATAACTCTACATGTTTACACATTGTGAAATAACTAAAATTTTAATTTTCAGGTGTCTTAATGTTTAATCAAGCATATACGTTTTGGGTGCTCCTTGTTATTATGCTGGTAAATCATAAGACAAGAATGTGAAGCAAGCCAACAATATGTGTTGCCCAAATATTTACATTGCTAGAAAAATTTCTAAAGTTTAAAAATTGACATATACCATTTTCTTAAATAAAATGATCTCTCTTTGCTATATTTTTATATAACCTTGATTTACACTGCCTCTTTTTCTACATGAGAAGTCTTAGAGATTTTGCTAATGAGCTCATAAGTTTTCAGTCACTTCTACATGATGAAATAAAGAATACTGCTGGTTGCTTTTTAAGTAGAAGGTGTACTTTCTCATGGGAAAAATACTTCTACCTGAGAGGTACAATTTCATTTTGTACATTCTTACCTTCTAAATGTTACTTTTTATGCTGTAATGAATTCAGGAGGAAACTCTACCCTTTCCTCTAAATGACTCATGATGTAATGCCTTCACAGATTAAAAACACAATTTGACTCATGGACCTCATTCTTCCTTGAAAGGTTTTATACATTTCATCACATTCGCCCTATTGGACACACCACAGACTACATAACTTGTTCTAAAAATAGAATGTATGAAAAGGTTTATTCAAAAATCAGAGGTCTCATTCTAACTGAACTCTTCAGCTTGGGATTAACCATTAATAATGCTAAATTACAATGTCACGTGTGGCTGGGTAGAGTGTGAAAAATAAAAGCCATCGACAGCATTACAGAACTGTTTAAAGTAAAGATTTCCACTGTGAGCTGTTAGACGAGAAACAGCAATGATAAACTAGGCGGCAAAATAAGGTCGCTTGTTTAGTGCCTATTTTCTGATACGTTGCTTATTTTAATTGTTAGTAATCCATAGTTGCTTTTGATAATAAAGAAGCCTGTTTAGATAGCTGATCATATCTGTTAAATTGAGTCTTAAGAATGTTAAATAATAATGTAATTAAAATGAAGGGCAAATAAGAATGGAAAGAAGAAAGGAAGACAAATGGGAATTTTAGGGGAAAATGGTAAAATAAGAACACAATTTGATTGTAACAGGGGTACTTAATGTTATTAATTTTTTTTTACTTCATAATTACTTGTGTCCTCAGGAAAAATCAAAGAAGAAAACAGTCACTGGAATGAAACAATATTAATCAAGGTATTAATGTCTCCATTCCCATGTAGTAAATTCAGTGTTATTTTTTAAGTAGCATATTCTACTTTTGAATTCACTTGTTAAACGTATTTTTTCATCAGGCATAAAATATGTCATATTTTGGAATTCCAGATGCTTTTGTCATTTTGCCTAGGTTACTGAAGAAAGGATTCAATTTGGATGTATGAGGTTCAGATACCCCTGAAACATTCGAGTGGAGATGTCAGGTAGACCCTTGGATACGGGGGGCGCAAAGCAAGAAACCTCTGTTGGTGGTGGTCGTGAGCAAGGTGAGGCTGCCTGAACAGAAACAGATACAGTCTTACAAGGCCTCAAAGGGCTTACATATTTGTTGGAGAAAAGCTACAGATTTAGGTCTTTTTGCCAGACCTCCAGAGCTTAAGGGAAGAAATCCATAGTTGCAATAATTTTACTTCTGCACTGAGACGGATGATAGTACGGGCTTTGTCTCTTTCACGCTGTCTGTGCTTCCTCTCTCTTACCTCTCTTCCTTATACTGATAATTTGTTGTAGAAAATTTGCTTTTCTAATTGTTGTATTTAGTCTAATTTGTCTACACTTGTTTCCACAAACAGGCGACAGCAAATGAATATGAATGATATTCAATTAATAAAATGTAACACTAAAAGTACTTTTAGTACCACAGAATTTTCCTAGTGGTGGCTATTATTAAGCAGTTGCTGTTTATAGGGGTGAAAATTTTTGTGTCAGGATTAGAGGCTGACCAGCCAGGTGTTCCTGTCCTGGGGGCCTAGGAGGTAGGGATGTTCCTGTTTCCTCTGAATGCATTTGGAAAATGATTTCTATTTATCAGAAAGCATTTGGAAATTTCCGTGAAAAGATGATAATTTTGGAATATTAATTGCTTATTAATAGACCATTCCCAGTTGAAACAATAGAGAACTCCAGGAAACCTGATTAAAAAAGGGAAAACCCAACCTATCCCCTCCCTTTTTGCAGGTCCTTGGGAAGGGTGGGGACAGGAAGAGGAATGATATGCATTCACCATGCTCATTAGAATGGAACATAAAATTGAACACACTGTTTACATCGGAGCATAAGCATCCACGATCCCATGACGTACTGACCTTTGGAGGAAGCACGGACAGAAGCTCGAAAAGCCAGTACTCGGGTCCTAAGGCAAAGCAGTGCCCATTCCAGGACACTGGCTTTGTGTGCACGATGAGGCTTATTCCAGAGACAGACCGTGGGAAAACACAACACAGAATGAAAAGGAGGTAAAACCAGGCATCTGATGAGAGAAAGTGGTGCCTCTACCTAAAATAAAATGTATTATTGGGAAGCCAACCACTCACTTTCCGTAAGTCGGAGATCTAACAGAGGTGCCTCTTGCTGCAGCGTTCTGTTATGAACCGAGTGGGGCAGATTAACAAATGTTGGAAGGTGGTCCCCTGCTCCAGCCCTCTTATAATCTAAAACCCTCACAAAACTGCTCCGTGTCAACCAAGGACACTTTGGAATATGAAGCTGCCAGGATACTTTGTACAGCATACTCTGCTGAGAATAAGCAATTGTACATGTCAGTCTGAGAATTGTCACGTCTTAACTTTGAGCAAGTTACTTTACCTTCCTTTGTCCAATTCTTATTTGTAAAATGGAGATAATTACTGGGATAACGTACAAGAAAGCATTTTGTGAACTCAAAAAGTTTTATATTGTCTTACCAATTTGGGGGACAAAAAAAATCTAAAAAAGAAAAATTATCCGAGCACCGAGTTTGCTTATCCGCAGAAGGGGCAATGGAAATATGGCGGCTCAAGCAGAAATGGGAAGACCACCTGGGGGTGGGGGGTTCAGAGGGTTCTGTCCACAGAGAAAACAGTGTAGGGGGTTGTCACTAAAAAGCTACAAATTATTACCTACAGAAATGTAATCTTAAAAATAACTTCTCTATACCCAAGCCTAACTGTAACATAGTTAACACAACTACTCTGCATTTACATTTATCAATTTAGTATTTAAGGTTTTTGAACTCATGATTCTCTCTCTGCCGTTTTCCTTCCTATCTCTTGGAAGTAATTCAAGTCCCAGGATGGGTCTAATTATTATCTTGGCTTTTACGATATTTGCTTCTCTTGTAAATTTACAAAATCTATCCAGGGCTTCAAGTACCTTTATTCCTTACTATATCTGTCCAGGATTGCGTAAAAAAAGCCCTCCTATTATATCAAGGGCTGGGAGGAGAATATAAGAAAAGAAATGAAAAATTACAATGATATATAATTAAACACAAAATATTATGTTTAATTATGAGAAGACAGTTTACTCTTTTTCTGGCTCCATCCAATCACTTGCCAAAGGTCACAGTGAATCCTGAAATCTAGAGCCTCTAGGAGGTAATCAATTCCCTGAGTTGGGCAGGGCTTGGCGGGGATGGCTTCACCGCAAGGACGAGTGAAAGGACAAAAACCTTTGCAGTGGCTCTGTTATTGCTGCAGAGATGGTAGAATGCAGCAGTGACTGACAATTTCCTCTCCCTGGTAGAAACAGCGGGCAGGGTAACAGCAGAGGTGGCAGCTGATGGGCACAACAAGGCAGTGGGAGCAGTATGAAGAGCTCACTCCCACTGGTGCTAGAGCAGTTCATCGTTTCCCTCAGTGACGTGAGAGACTCAAGCCAAGGAGAGCTTGATGGGTGGGAAATATCTAATGCATTTCGACTGCGATATGTTTTTGCCTTTTATACAAAGCAGTGGCTCTCCGCTGGGACTGACCTGCCTGCTAGGGGACATTCGGCAATGATTGGAGACATTTATGGTTGTCAAAACCAAGGGAGGAGGTGTGCCAAGGGCATCTGGTAGGCAGAGGCCAGGGATGTAGCTGAACGTTCTGACATGCGCAGGACAGCCCTTCATGACACAGAAATAGTTGACTCCAAGTATCAGTAATGCCAAGGGCGAGATACCTTGACCCAGAAGAAGATATTTTCAAGAGCTGAGGTTTTACCTACTGTCCACTTAACGGGGTGAAAGGAGATCGAAAGACAGAATAACTTTTTTTGGACAATGTTAGACAGGAAACTGCCTATTATAAATACTGAACACGAACTCAGATGTTTAATTCAGACTATGCCTATTTAATGTTTTAAAAATGAGCGAGGGAAAATGGCAGCCAGTGATCAGAATGTTCTTTATAAGTTCCCACAGAATCAGAATCCTTCAGACCTAACCAAATATTTTCCAGTTTCGTCTACTTACCAAAATTACTTGTGGAGGTTTAAGAGTATCCCAGAAATTTCAATTCAGTAGTTTAAGTATAAGGCTCAAACATTTATATTTTTCAAAAGATGTAGCAGACGCTCTGATGCATGGCCAGGGTTGAAAAACCGCTGTTTCATAGTCACATTAAGAAAGCTAAACTGATTTAAGTAATATTCTCACTTTTGCTCCTCTGCTTACAACCTCACGGTTTAGTGGTTTTAAGTGGGGAGAGTGGGTCACAGATATGTAGGAATGTTTACCACTCCCCGTTCATTCCATATTGTTTTGGGAGCTTAAGTTTAAGAAACATTACAATGGTTTTGGGATATAGAAATAGATATACCTACAAAACCTTTTCTCTTTCTTGCTTTTAAGAATGAATTCTCCCAGCAAAAATGCGTGGCCCATTCAGACTTAATGAGATATTCAGGCATACTACTGAGATATTCTACATACTACTCTTAAAAAAGAGTTATCCCTTGTATATCCCCCTTTACCCTCTTGACCTTTATATGACTCCCCCACACCCCACATTTGAATAAACTTACTAATGAGGAAACAGGGTGCAGAGATTAAGGTCGCCAGGTTACACAGGAAATCAGGGGGTAGATTGGGATCACATTTCCAGCAACCAGTCCATCCAGAAATCCCACCTAGGCAGCTTCTCCGGAGTTCGTAAGGGCCGTCCTTGCCAAAACAGGTTTCGGAAGACAGGAAAGTACAAGCTGGTTTGCCCATTTAAAGAAAACACACAGACACACATCCACATACGTGCAAAGATTTAACTTTTCATATTGATTTTTATGATGCTTATTATCTCTTGATTTCATTAGTTCAAGATTCAAGATACGGTTTATGAGATTCAAGTGAGCACAATGTAAATTGTTCAATTTAAATTATATTTTTTCCTAAGTGCGTTAAGGAACAAAAGGAGACAATTTTTTCCCCCTTCTTTTGTCCTGCATCCAACAGGAGATACCTTCTCTCATTCCTTTCTTCTTTAGGAAAGTCTGATCCCCTAGTGTGATCAATGCCCAGGAATTATGGAGAGACATCCTCAGTTCTTTGGAGAACAATTCAATATTATTTTAGAGTTTGCCCTTGAACCCACTGCAAGCACAACTCAAGTCATGTCAAGGCCTCCTCATTTGCATGGAAGAAATGACCAAAAATGACTAATGAGAGTTCTTTGAGAACTTTTGATGACACTTTTATTGGGAAACCTGAATAAGGGCACTGTTATCATTTCTGTTTCTATAAATCATCACCATGAAAAGAATGAAAAGCATTATTGAGCCCAGAAGAGCTTTGCTTTTACACCAAAAATTGAAAATGGAATAAGAAGACAAGTCAAAATACCATTAAGTGCTCCTGATGCGTTTCACCACAGGACCACAGAAGAATGAGACAGGGTTCTGAGAAGTAAATGACAGAGAGTGAAGCAATCCATGTAAACTGCTGACATCTAAAAATAATGTTGCGTTTTGTCTTGCGACTCTGGAAAAATGGTAGCTCATAAGTATACAATAATTTATTGTCAAATGCCAAAGGCAGATGGGACCATGAAGGTGCTTCTCTTATGTGATTTACTCTGGGACTTATGGGTAGTCAGAATAATCTGGTGAGTGACAAGTTGCTAATTCACTCTGTAGGTCTATAAAGGGGCATGGTCTAAGCTTTATCACTCTTAACAAAAATTCCATGCATATTTGAAAATGCAGGAAATGTAGGTGACCTAGAACAAAGGTCACTGTTACCTGTTTAACGCTGTGGTTTATTGCTTTATTTGTCTGTCAACAGAGAATTAAAGAAGACCACAGTCATCAGCTTCCCTCTAGAGTTATGAGTTAGAGGCAGCTCAGAGCTACTAACCGAGGGCAGAGAATTTTTGAACCTGGGGATACACTGGGAGGCGATGTAACCGAACAAGTAGGAAAAGTCCAACACAGGAGGAAGACCTTTGGCATGTCTAGTATCAGGAGCATATTTACGACCTTCTGGACACGATGTCCCACTTTTCAATGCTTATCTTGCAAAGCGTCTATTCCGACTCAGCATTGAGTGTTGCATTGGAGGGCACCCCTGCTGGGACCGCTGCGGCAGCTGTCTTTGTATGCGTGCCGAAGGCGGGAGGAAGGAGGTCCTTGCAGAGGCCAGAAAACAGCCACGCACCTCCCGATAGTCTGAGGGGACTGGAGTTCCAGAAATGCAGATCAGAGCCTAGAGCCAGCTGCCGAGACTCTGAAGTGTAACTTTAGCTTGGTTAAATTCTTGGTGGAGACTACGGCATACGAGAAAGGGTTATGGTCATATAACAATGATTATCTTTGGTTTCAAAACATTTACTTTCAAAATGATCTTCAAGGGCATGTAATCCCTGTGTAATTATAGTGTAACTTTCCAATCGAACTGTATATGATGATCAAAGCAAAGAGAGGAGTACAGGCGGCTCAGTTCAGATCTGTGAGCCAAGCTGGTATGAACACGCTGGGTTCCAGTAGTAGCTTCTCTTCCACAAGCTCCATGTCGACGGTCAAATCACTCAACTTCCCTGTGTCCCAGTTTCTTCAGCTGTAAAATCAGCATAATAACGTGCACAGCTAGCTCAGAAGACTTTTTTCAGGGCAAGACTGAGGAAGAGTTTTCTTTTTTTAAAAGGACAAGTTGTTATTAAAACACATAAAAGTATTTAAGGGTTGCTGCCGACCTATACATTAAGGCATATTATTTTCATTGATACTGCAAAGTGATATTTATATTACATTACTTTATAAACCCACTATATGTTGTATGAAGTATTTGACTTAGAATGTGCCTTGTACTTGAACAACAATAAAAAAAAGAATACGCCTTGTTAAAATATTTTAATGATAAAATAAGAGGAACAGTAATTGTTATTCGTGAATTTTAAAACACTGTGTCAGATACTGTGATAGTATTTTACATGGCCTTGTTTATTCCTACAAGCAATGGTGAGGCAATCTGCCAAGAAGGTTTTATGATCTCCAGTTTTAGACACCAGAAAACTGGGGCATGGATAATTTGAAAAGTTGATTATCCAGCTTATAAGTGGTAGTTACAGAATGCAAACCAACCTCTCATTGATTCCAAAGTATAGGCTAACCGCTACAAATTCGAAGCCCTAGTGCCTTAGAATGTGGTCCTATTTAGAAATACGATCTCTAAAGAGGTAATAAAGCTTAACTGAGGTTCTTAGGGAGGGCTCTACTTCAGTATGACTGGTGTCCTTATGAGAAGAGGAAATTTGGACTCAGACACACAAAGAGGGATGACTATGTGAAGACACAAGGAGAAGATGGCCAAGGAGAGAGGCCGCAGTGGAAACCAACCCTGTCATCACCTTGCTGGACCTCTAGCCTCCAAAACTGTGAGACAATAAATTTCTGTTGATAAAGCCACCCAGTGTGTGGTATTTGTTATGGCAGCCCTAGCAAACTAATACAGCTGCCATTATATCTTGTCTGTTCGTTAGACTGGAGAGCTGTGCTTCCTGGAAATCGTCAGCTGATCTGAGAAAATCATCAGGTCAGAGACAAATAATTTGAGCTCTTCTTCTTCTCTACCTCATGTTATCTAACTATAGAAACTTCTGCTTACCGTTTCTGTGGTAGATTACCTTATTGTTCCACAAACATTCACCCCCTGTATCTCCATGGGAGGAATCTACCTCTCTGCTCCACTTATGTTTACTTGGTGACTGACTTTATTTAGTCACTTAGGTGTTGAAATGTGTGAGCTGAGCAGTAGCTTGAAATGTGTTCACATACTAAACTTGCCTTTCTTGCCCTCGAAATTTGGGCCCCAGGACAAACACATGCAGAGCTGATTTGAACCCATCCTGTGGCTTGGATCAAGAGTCAGTCCAGCCTGGTTTAGCCAAGCTGTAGCCCACTCAGACCTGTGAGAATAAATTATTGTTATTGTAAGCTACTGATATTTGCAGCGGTCGTTTTTGGGTGCATCATTATTGTGGCGTAATAGAATGCATCGATTACCGTTTTATCCCATGATCTCTGTTAACATGCTATATCTGGGTCATACTGTGCCCTGAAAGCCTCCGGGGGTTTTCCTGTGTGATTTGGGAAAAAAAAAATTCATGCCAAGCTTCCTCCAAATATTTCCCACATCCTGGAGTCAAAGTCTGGAGACTTATTTAATTAAGTTTAAATGCTTTCTGGTCTTCTACCGGGAAGCTTGGGCGGAAGAGTAACTTCCGCAGACCAAACCAGCAGATGTCTTATTGTGGCTGGTTGTTAGGCGGCTTGAACAGAATGGAGCCTGTCAGAGAGGAAGGGTGTTCTGACATGCAGCGGGAAGCCTCGAACGGGGAAGCCAGCAACATCAGAGACACACTCCACGCTCTGTTATTTTGTCAGGGATCAAGCCCGGTCCTATCATAGTAGAGACCAAATAGGGAATTACCAAGTACCTATAAAAATAGAATGTATAAATTGATGGTGGTACATTTAGACAATGAAATACTTTATAGCACTGACCGTGTGTTTTCCTCTAAGTTCACATGTTGGAGTCCTAACCCGCAGAACCTCAGCATGTGACCTGATTGGGAAGTATGGCCATCACAGGTATAATTAGTTCAGATGAAGCCATACTGGAGTAGATTGGGGCCCTCACCCAAAATGACTGGTGTTCTTCTTTAAAAATGCCTTGGAAAGAGACACACATGGGGAGAACGGCATGTGAACACGAAGGCAGAGAACGCAGTGATATATCTATAAGACCAGAGGTTGCCAACAAGCTACCAGCACCTGGGAGAGAGGCATAAGCAGATTTTCCCTGCGAGGAACTGACCCTGCTGACACCTTGATCTTGGACTTCCAGCCTCTAAAATTGTGAGTCACTATATTTCTGTTAAGCCACTCAATGTGTGGTTATGGTGGCCTTAGGAAACTAACCCAGCAATCAATGAGCATAACTTTATTGCAACACAGATGCAACAACAACACAGATGATTGTATTGACTATATTTTTGAGTGGCTGAAGCTAGACATGAGGAGTGTGTGCTATCCCAGTCAATTTCTATATATTTCAAGCACAAGGACAATTAATTTATGGTGGTTTCCTTTAGGGCGAGAGAAATGGTATACAGATTAGGGCATAGGGAGAATTTGGGGTCCCCTTACATTCTATTGCATACATTTTGAGATAGTTTATTGATCTGTATTCTTGTGATTATACTTTGCATGCATATTGCAGGTCAGTACAAATTATTATTTAAAAATACGAATGGGAAGAAGCAGCGGGGAAGCGCTTGAAACTGGGGGACATAGAAGCAATATTTGACATCATCAGTAAGTACAGCAGAAGGGGGCGTGAGACGGCAGCTAGAGCCCAGGGAAGGGTTTGGCTCAGATTGGAGGAAAGGCTCTTCCGTATTTTCTGAGAAGGCAACTGATGCAGCATGACAAAAATGGGGTTGGTGAAGTTTCCACTCTATCGGAGTTCTCTTCTTCCCTTTGTCTCAAGGAAAAAATTGAGTTTAATCTTTAAAAAATATATTTTTGGCAAGTTTGTTTGCATTTTCTAAAATTCATTTAAAGCGCCATTCATTTTTTTGGCAAAGCCAGGGAGCCCTTGTGCCCATATGACATGACTCTTGTTGCTATGGTAATTGAATGTTTACTAGAGAAAATATTACCAGTTAATAATAGCCTGGATGGAAATAATAGCTACTGCTAGGCCTTCAGAGTTACACACCATCAATTTCCAATTTGCTGAAATAGGTGCAGTTTGCTTTTTGAGTTTCAAAGTGTTACTTTTTCCAGGCCTCCCTGATCCTTCCCCCACACTGTGCACCACGGGCCCACACCCACATACCCATGTGCTTCAAAGAATGTTCTACTTGTCCAAAATGATGATAGAGGGAAGCTGTTATGCTGGGACCTTGTCATAATTTCAACAGTAGGACTAATGAATAAATTAGAAGGGTACCATTTACTGGCTTCAGTTAATAGTGAAATCACAGGGGGAATAATCACAGAAAGACAGTATAATTCATACTATTTCTTATGCTCAATATACTTTTCCAGAATGTCATTTCCAAAAAACAAATCAACAAGCAGATGTGTTGGATTACTCTGTCAAAAATCATGCCTGTGCATAACAAAAATGCCTTTCAAGGTATTCAGCTCAGTCTCTTCCCCTGAGTGTCTAGGCTAGTTATGCCCTTCCTTCCTCCCTCCTTCCCTCCCTTCCTTCCTTCCCTCCCTCCCTCTCTCCCTTCCTTCCTTCCCTCTCTCCCTCCCTCCCTTCCTTCCTTCCTCCCTCCCCCTGCAAATGTTTATTGACTCGGTCATTAACCTAGTTCTTGGAGACACAGACTGTGTCCCTGCCTCCAGGGGAGCTTGAGATATAGTGAATGTCGCGTTTTGATGAAGTCACCACTCCTACCATCAACCTTCCCCGTCAATGCCAAAAAAGAGTGCAGTTGGAAGGACACAGCCCACCACTCAGGTTCCATGTCCTCTCACGATTGGCCACCTCTCACCCACATGTCGGTAGCTGTATGAAAGTATGGGCATAGGGGTTCTAGTTTGGCACCGGGGCTTATTGGAGGGAAACTGCCTCCTTCAAAAGTCAAAAACGAAGAGCACCCCTGAGAGTCTAAGCTTATGTTTCCAGAAAAAACCTGGAGAAACATTCAGCTACCATGACAACCAGCTCTATTGCATTTCTGCAAGGTCCATGAGGGTAAGGAAATCAGTGAGTGGGCCAGTTTGACACTGTGAGGCCCTGAAATAAGTTGGAGGTCACCTTCAGAGGTTGGACCTTTTCCTTGAAACCGATGGCTCTCAACACACTTAGTATACAAGAGAATTGCTGGGTGGGGAGGAGAGGGGCTGAGAAATGAGGAAATGCAGATATTGAGGCCCCACTCCTAGACTGTGGTTCAGTATTTTCAAGAGGAGAGCTGAGGAATGTGCATTTTAACTACTCCTCCCGCTCGTTATGTGATCACAGTCCTTGGCCACATACCCACTGAGACAGAGAGGGGCTGAAAGAAAACACTCTAATGTTGGAGGGCACTTAAAATGGGGGAACTTGGGAAGCAGGAGAGATCAGCTAGACGAGTAATGTTCCAGGTGACAGATAATAAGCCTGTGTGGCAGCAGCAGTAGGTTTGGAGAGGAGGGATGAAAGACATAGGTCCTGGAATGAAACTTCAAGGAAGATGAGGCCAGGAGGTAGAAGAGTTACAAGCCTGATTGCCCAGAGAGAGAAGTCACCACACAAGGATCTCGGCTTCATGTTTTCTTGCCTCAGGCTGTCTAGACTGCTCTCCTCTTGGCACCTGTCTGCAACCATCAGATTCTTAGACAGTGTTCAAGTGAGGGAAAGAAAAGCACCATGCCGTCTGAATCCCAGGGACATGCATACAAGGCAATACTGCATGTGGACTCTTAAAAACGGTCACACATATAGAGAAGGAGAGATTTTTAAATTTAATTTTTGTTTTTGTGTTTTTCTGTGTGAGCAAGCATGGTGACGGGCTTTGCCAGGAACCCATGTTTGGAAGGACAGAGGAGGACAGGGTGAAGGCCCAAGGCGGGAAGTGCCCTGACCATTAACATGCAATTGTTTTGGGGTGGCTGAGTCAGATCCACTGATCTAGCACCATCTATTCCAGAGGACCTAAAAATAACATGGATTGTCCTGTATTCTGCTCTTTAAGAGTTCCTGGTGGGTCCTTTCCCTGCTGGTTCGAGCAAAGACAGTAACAGCAGTTCTGCAATGGTGGGCCCAGAGTGGGGAGTAAAGGTAGGACCATCAAGTAGCCAAAGAAATGGTCATAAACACCTAGCGATGGCACATGTGGTAGCGTTGGGATACAGGATGTGATGACGGAGATGGAGGGGAGCCACGGTCTGAAAGTCTTTGCACCAGAAGCCCTATGCTATCATCTCCCATCTTCTCTGGGCCTCCCCAAGGGCCTCATCTCCTATCCCTCAACTTGAGGGAGAGAGAGAGGAGGGCTGGATGGCAGCGTGGCATCAGCCGAACCTGCCCGCAACTGTGCGAGACCATAGGGCGGAGAATATATTGCACTTATTTAGGAATGTACATCATTTCTACTGTTTGCTTTATGACCTGCTTGTTAGATATTTGGTTTATGTAGTGGTTAGGATGAAATTCAAGGAAATGAGTACTGTCAGGCATGTTGTTTGTTTCAAGAGGTAGAAGAATGAATAGTTAGTTTCGAAGTACGTGCCTTGGATCCTTCATATTTGTAATAAGCATATATCCCTGTTTCGGTGCTTTGCCTTTAGAAGAGGAGTTGGCAAACTGCAGCCTGGGATGCTGCAGCCTGCAGCCACGTCCGTTTGTCCACATACCAGCTGCAGCTGCTTTCCATAGAGATTCGTGGTTGATAAGGTCGTATGGTCTGCAAAGCCAAAATTACTTACTATCTGGCTTTTTTTACAGGCAAAGAATCTTTTAAAAAGCTAGAATCACTAGGAGGTATTTCTCTAATGATTGATGTCAATGAGAAAAATAATAAATTTTGACCATCAAGGTGACTGATATTTGTAAAATGCTTTGCACACGCATCAGCCCCATGATCCCCATGAAAGGGCTTTGAGGGAGGTATTCTGAAATCTATTTCATCGATGAATAAATGGAGAAGCAGAGTTCAAATTATTTGCTTGACTCTCACTTTGGGGGACAGAACCAGCACCCCAATGTTTGGACTCTAAAGCCATGCGATTTCCATTGTTCTAGTTCCACACTAGAGCCGAATGTATCAATTTACAGAGGAAACTCATCTAGTGTAATTTCCAAAGTGCTGAGAAGATCTTTGAGCCCCCAGACATCTCTGCCCAAATCCCAGCATTAGAAATTCATTCCTATGGATCAACAAGTTCCTCTCTAGCGATACAAAATGCCCTTGGGAGGTGAGCATGTTAAGTTTGGCTACAAGTCACTTGCAATTTCAGACAAATGTTTTTAAGTGAATATTTTTCTCTTAACAAGGAGATATGAAATCCAGCTGGGGAAAAGAAACTGTGGGTGCGAAAAGAAATATTTCTGTGAGCATGGCCAGGGATATAGGAGGACAGATCAAGGATGGGGCATCGGGCCATCAGGAGACATGAAAAGGGGAAGCCCCCAGAAGGTGCTAACTTTACTGTTCTCCTAATTCACAATTCTCCTTGTTCTAATTGGTGCTGTTGTGAGAGTTGTGCTTAGGCAAATGGAGCATGGGCCTGATTTACTTAGTGATTCTTACATTCTTACCTCCTCTTTCTTGATGCTCGATGACCAGCCTTGTGTTTCATTTCCCAATTGCCTGGATACTTGCAGCCTGAGGGCTGACAAACTTTCCTAAGATAAGGAGTTGGGTTGTGTGAGACCTTAAAATTATATATCCCTGAGAAGATTTCTTGCCACAAGCGTCCCTGGAGCAAATTTGTGAGCGAAATATTCTCCAGCAGACTCTAAATCTTGGCTATGACACTAGCTAAGTGTAGAAGGGACAGCAGCAAATGTCAGGACCACATGGCTTCCAGTTAGAGTGCGTCAGTGTGACATTTTTTATGATACACGGTTCTCTGCTCAAAGATGTTCGAGAGCGAGAGCGAGAGAGAGAGAGAGAGAGAGAGAGAGGAAACACTGCCTGTTTCTTCTGTGCCAAGTAATGAATAATCATTACTGAGATGAAAATCAGTTTTACACTTGAATATTGTTAGAAAAAAGCTAAAATTTTGATCCTTTATGTTGGTGGCATCATCTTAACAAAGTGGAAAGAACGTGTTTTTCTGTCTTACTTTGCTGTGGATGACAGAAAACAGTGTTCAAGCCCAATATATATCTGATACGGGAATTAAAAAAAAAAGAATGATTTGTAAATAATAGTTGAGATACAGGCCCTGAAAATATGAAATTAACTTGCTGAGTGGATTAATTTATCAGTCTTATCAGCCCTTTATTAGGGCATTGCTAAGTAAATATAGAGAAAGATGTAACTTTCATAAATGAAACCCAATAACCATTAGATTTCTATAATGGTGCCATCTGTCCCCATACTTTAGAAAATTTCGTTAATGTGTGGAGATCTTCCCTCATATGGTACAGACAGAACTGACCTGGGGGTGACGTTCTTTGGGTTCCATTTCCGTTCTTGCTCATAACCAGGTGGCTTTAGGACAACCATCGTATTTTTCTTACTCAAATTTCTTATCTGCACAATGAGGAGATTGAATTAGACAACTTCTAAGTTTTCTTTTGCTTCTCAGGATGTAGTTCCCTGCTTCATTTGGGCCATGGACTCTGGGCAACATTCCTCTTCTTCCCTTTTGATCCCCTGAAATGCCATTTTCTTCTGACCTGATTCTTTAAAATTAAATTATTTTGTTTCAGATTTATCAGCTCTCATTCTTTTCCTTTGCAGTCATTTGAACCTCCGTGCTAGAATCTTGGCTTCATGGAATTTGATGATGGGGAGGTGAGAGTCTCACCTTTTATCCAAAATATCCCTGACAGATTGTCACCCTGATCCTTCGTGTTAACCTCCAGGAACAGGCGGCTGGGTACTTCCGAAGTTGAATGCATTTATGCTGACTTAATTTTTATTGTGTCAAATATGACTAAAATCTGTGTGAGTCTCTGACACATTAGATTTAGTTAAGAGTACAGCTATTTTGTTATTTTTAAACCCACTTATTTGGGTAATATAATAGGCTTATTGCCCCTGCAAGACTGGTGTATTGTTCTAATCAAAGCGTATGAATCAGTATGATTTCATCAGGTTTGAAGAGAAGGAATGACCGCCTGGTGGTATGAAGCAATGCCAAAAAATTCACAAAACACAGAGCTCTGTTTTTAACATTTGCAAAAGTGTTACATGTGCACTTTTGCTTCAGAGGGAGGGAGGGAGAGTGGAGGTGGGCAGAGAGAGAGAGAGAGAGAGAGAGAGAGAGAGAGAATGAGAGCTGACTTAGCAATAATGATGTGCTTCCTCTTTTAATGAAGGAGAGGGTGATGATCAAGATTGCTTTGAAGAACCAATTTGGAGTGGAATGTCTACTTATAACATTATAACTGTGTCCATATGAAACAAATACATCATATGATTTTGCCCGACATACTTTTCCCTGCTTCATTCCAGTTGCCTGGAGATCATGGAATGAGACGGTGCTAAGTCATAAGCCCACAGTTATGTAGGAACATTTAGTCGATGCAAGGTTGGCCGCCTGGAAGCTTGTTTTTTGACCTACTCTGGGTTCATCTCTCCCTTTCTGAGAGAAGTGTCTTCAACACCGACTGGGTCCTTTCTGAGCAAATTGTCTTCAGTCCTGAACGATTCCGGGTTTCCCTGGGAAGTAAAGGCTCAGCTGTGGTAACACACACATGCGCAATGGTCAAACTCTTGAAAAAACAATTGGCAGTCCTGAGACTGCTCTTAGCACCAGGAGTTGTAAGCAATGAAATTCCCTCAGGTGTAAAGAGATGCTGTACAAGTCTGGCTGCAAGAAGGCAGGATGTGGCTGACACTTGGAGACCATTTCAGCTGTAGTCTTGCTACTTAAAATGCATTATTTGGTCTTCCAATCCTCTCATGCTATTTGAATCAGACCATTGCAAATAATAAGTGTACTATCAAAAGTCTAGTTTGTTTTTGAATAAAAGGATAAATAACCTTGTTTATTAAAATGATGCATCCAATTGATCTTTTATTTTTAGTTGAGGTATAATCGACACATAACATCATATTAGTTTCAGGTATACAACACAATGGCTTGATCTTTGTGTACTAACAGTCTAGTTTCAATGTTAAGATTTCGGCTCCAACGTCTGAAGGCACTCCTCTTTTTTATCCAAAATATACCTATGTATACATTAAAATGCATATCAATGAAAGGAAACAGACCATTGCTTCAGACAATTAACATGATTGAAATTTAGAGGGAAGTCATGGAAGAGGACAGTTTTTAAACTGGGCCCTGAAAGCTGACAAGTGTGGAGGAAGAAACATGTCAAGGGTATCTAGTGACTTTAACTTCTGATTTATTTCAAATTTAGCTGACTTGGGAGCATGATACAATTCTTCCTATTCTACATTTGTCCCACAAAATGTTTCCTGTGTTTAAAAAAATGGGAGGCATCTTGGCTGTGTATGTGTGGGGGAGAGTGGTGGAATATAGCATTTCCAGAGGGTTTTTCCTTTCTGTCTTTCAGTTATTTGCAATTGTGGTATAGTTATTAAGTGTTGATATGCCAATCTCATTTGCTCTCTAAGTGGGCTATTTAGAATGCTCATCATAACAGCGAAACAGATTTTTTTGGCCACCCCACCTACTTATTCCCCAAAATAAGAATCCCGAATAAGTTCGTATGCAATAATTGTAGACAACTGTTTTCGGCAGTCACTGTAATCTATAAAACAGACATTATTTCTGTAACAAATTTTCTACTGGAGTGCATTTAGAAAGCTCTTTTCAATTTCATGTAAATATTTTAATTGGTAAAAAGTTAAAAAGTGAAGAATGAAAAGTGAATAAATGATTTGATTTTGTCAGAGTTAAATAAAGGGTTGGTTAGGACTCAGTGGTTTACCCTGTTCTCTGAGAGGTTTAAAATTAAGAGATTGGAGAAAAACTGGAGATTTGGATTACTTCCAGGCAAAGATTTAAATTTTCTTTTATTACCATAGTGTATTTGTTTTTGGTCTGTGGTATCTACACGTAGAAAAAGACAAGGAGAGAGAGTCTATACCTTTCAGTTTGAAACTGTATGGACCACTTGTTACGCTGATTAGGAGTTTGTCACTCGAGCGGGAAGTAGACTTGCTGAGCAGAAGGCAGCTGCTAAAGTTTATTGATTTCATCCCTCCTTCAAACTGGTGTCAGTCTCTGGGTATTTAATTCCAGTTTTCTCCTTCTCAGAGGTCTCTCTAAGCTGAGCCTTGATTGAGAACTTGCTTCTCTGTAACTTTCCCCCATCTGGAACAGATTCTTTGCATTTTCACCCCTCTTTCCAAATCTCAGCTGGGATCAATCATTTCTCCCTCATTTTATGTCACTGGTCTTCCTGTGTGTGTTGAACGAGTGCCCATAGCCCAGCAAATGACTGGGTCCAATGTGATCTAGGCCCGTGTGCTTCGGAGGGAGCCAACCCAGGTCCAGGTCCGACTGGGGGCACCTTGGTAAAAACCCGCTGACAGGTTAGAGTTTCTCTTTTGTAAGCACTCCTCACTCAATACTTTTGAGAAGGAGTTAATTAATAGGACAAAATTTACTTTATGGGAATTAATGAAAAGGCTTTGTAATAGGCATATGAAAACCAGGAGTTCTGCTGTGTCCGCAGCCCCTCCCCCCTCCAGCCCTCTGGTTATTCAGGCACTAGAGGATGATGCACCTCCCTGCCTCTGGGCCCCGTCACAGCTCTGTCCTTTGCCACACACTTGCCTCATAGATTTCCTCTGGCTTTGAACTGACTTCTAGCTTTTCCTTCTTAAGGCCATCCTGGGCCTGCTGCTGCTGTCTCTTTCTTGGCCATTCCAGGTCCCTGCATATTTCTTAGGCATGTTCTCAGCCTTTGCTGGTGAAGATGTTCCCTTTCTGCTCAGCCACGCACAATTCTCCCCATTCCATGTGCTGCGTGGAGCCTCCAGACCTCCTGAAATAGCATTTCAGTGTCCTCTGGTAATCTTTTTCTCTGTTGTTCTTTCTGAGTTACAAATCAAGGCTTGCTGTGCACCCCATATGCAATCCCTCTTCTCTATAGTAGTGCTTCTCAAAGTTGGGTGTGCATGTGACTCACCTGGAGAGGTGGGTAAAAAGCAGATTCTGAGGCACTGGGTCTGGCCCGTTTCCACGGTGTTCCCAAGAGGTGCAGGCCCTACTGGTCCCAGGATCATACTGTGAATAGCAAGACTTTATAGTCCCTTGTTTTCATTTCTTGGAGGCTATATAGTTTCTCAGGGCTGCCATAACAAACTTAGTCACTACAACTTAGGTGACTCAAATCAACAGAAATTTATTGTCCCACAGATCTGGAGGCAGATGTCCAAAATCAAGATAACTACAGGGCCATGTCTCTTCCTAGCTTCTGGTGGTTTGCTGGCAATTTTTGGCATTCCTTGACTTGTAGATCCACCACTCCAGTCAAATGGTGGCGGTCTTCTCCTTGTGTGCTTTCACATCATCTTCTCTCTCTGTGTGTCTGTCTCTGAATCCAAATTTCCCCTCTTTATAAGGACATCAGCCATATTAAATTAAAACCACCTCGAGAACCTCATCTTAATTTGATTACCTCTATAAAGATCCAATCTGCAAATAACGTCACATTCTGAGGTACTTGGGATGAGAATATCAGCATATCTTTTCCGAGAGCCCCCTTTAATCCCTAATAGGGACCTACTTGCCCTCAGGACCACCCTTTTTAAGAAAGTGTAAGATTTTCTTTTCTTCTATAGTAAGCTTTTTTCCATAGGTAGAATCCACTACTTCGATCAACTACTGAAGCATGAGAAACTGAGCATCTTTAATTTAGAATGGACCGAATCTGGAAGCACCAACAAAGGAGCAATAGAACAGAAATATTAAAAAAAAAAAGAAAAAAGGAACCTAGGTGCTCTGGTTCTGAAATTCAAAAAACTTGACCTGTCACTTATTAGTTCTGTGATTTTTGGGGGCAACCTACTTGCTTCTGCTTAACTTCTGTTTCCTTATAAGAAAAATGGGTATAATGATGCCTGGTAAAGGAAGGATGGTTGAGAGGATCATTAGGCTCCCGGAGCACCTGGCATGAAGTGGACATTGAGTGTATATGTGATCATTAGCTTTGTAGTCTAAGTCTGTATTCTGAATATCCCAGTAGAATTGTCAGTGGTACCTACCCAGCCAGGTCACCCCATTGATCCACCAGGGCTTCCAAGTCAGTTTGCAGTGAGTCTCTCCCTCTGTCCTCTTCCTTAAGCCATGACAGTGATTCAGAGGAGTAGAAAGGACAAAGGGACTTTATTTCATTGTGTTTCTGTGTGATATCCCATCAAGGATTTGAACAAAAAATACTATTTTCTCTTATGTGTTTTTATTTTAATAGAGATCATCATTTTTCTTGTTGTGTTCATATTTTAATAAACAAGTTCTCCCAAATGGATACCATACAGAGGCATTTCAGTACTTTGATTATTTTTTTGTTTATAAAAAATATACATTTGAAATGATGGGGCTTTTAAAATGAAGGTGGCAGGGCTCCTTTTAATAGAGGTTATTCACTTTGGTGTTTGGATGAAAAATGACATTACCTGTCACTAGTCCAGCACCTGGACACTCCGTGCTTGGCCGTTTGTACTGGGGATAGGATTTCCAGAGTAGAGTTTGAATGAAAAATGGGATCAATTGAGGAGAACATACTATAGCTGCAAATGCATTTATTTTCTCGGTCTGTGTGAATCTTACATTGTGAAAGTAAAGAGATAATGCTTAGGCTAAGTTGGGGCTACAAGTTGCATTCGGAGCAAGTACTACTTGCCTCTCAAATGCCAACCACATTGGAAGCTTGCATCCCTAAACAGTAGTGTATGTGACAACGGAAAACTCTGTTCTCATGTTTCTGTTAACGTTAAGGCAGACATCATTTCTGAACTGGTCTATTATTATATGTCTATATACACGACAGTGAACTAAGAGGATATTGCATGTGTGTGGGGGGAGGTGAGTCGAGCGTGCAAACAATACACGCACATGTAATGTGCAAACTCACATACTTCTGTATTATTTTGGTCATTGTCAAAGAAAAAAAATGCGTTTTTAAGGGATGAAGGCAAAACTTTTTTCAAGATTATTCCATTTTTCCCCCCAAAGTATCCAGGAAGGGTAGAGGGGTTCGAGGGATGGTCAGACGAGAAGGGTGCTCCTGGATGATTCTGCTTGAAGCGAAGAGTTTGCTTTAGCTGTTTCACACTCGCGACTGAGAGAAGCAAGCAAGGCGTTCTGAGTGCTCGCATCTGGTTTGATTCAAACGGTTTTACATTGGTGGCGTTTCAAATGAAAATAAAGCTCACAGCAAAGTGAAATGCTATTTAAACCATGTGAACTAGAGCCAGTGAAAAAATTTATCCTCATAACCGCAATGTGTGAAGTTGTGCTTGGTAAGTCATTTTTCAGAGAAGGTATGCAAAATTAAACCAGATACACCTGCATGCGTGGGTTAGTTCCTGGGGTTAAACTGGGTCAGCCTTTCCCATCCAGTGTCTCAGCATGCAATTTGCTCAGTTTTTCTCCTCTAACAGCTATTTATGGCGCTTCTTCTTGGTGATGAGTATGGCCATAGGGGTGTCAGTGCCACAGTGCTGATCTGTGTGGCATATGGTTTTTGCCCTTGAGGAGTTTACACTCTAGGGCTAGAGACAAAAATACAAGTTTTTATGTGGTAGAATAATTTATTGAGTATTATTAACACAGATAAAGGATGGAAAAGAAGTTGAATTGGTAGCTCATCTTAAACCAGAGAGCTAGAGAAACCTAAGCTACTTTACAATGTCTCCCTCTAGGACTTCAGGGCTGGGGAAGGAGGCTGTCACTGCCATGAAAAACCTCAGATGGTTACTTTGCAGGGGTTTAGGGAGAAGTCTAACATAGTCAATCACAAAAGTTACCTGGTTCAGGCACCTCAGCTAGACCTTATCTACTTGTATCTGTCAGGGCTCTCCAGAGAAACAGCCAACAAGAGATACATGGGGTGGACACTGGGGAGGGATATAGCTTTTAAAGAATTAGTTCGAGTGACTGTGGAGGCTTGGCAAGTCCAAAATCTGCAGAGTGGCCCAGCAGGCGGGAGACCCATGGAAGAGTCGCAGTCTGAGAGCTGCAGGAAGACCGACTCGGGAGAAGTCAGTCTTCGTTCTAGGCATGCCTTCAACTGATTGGATGAGGCCTGTCCACGTCACGGAGAGCCCACTGCTCTAAGCCAAGTCCACAAATTTAAATGGTAACCCATCCAAAACTCCTTCACAGAATAGTATTTGACCAGATACATATTGGGGCATTGTGGCCCAGCCAAGCTGACAAAATATTAATCATCACATTGCGATCGATGGTCTGGAGAACATGTGGGGATATGTTGTCTCAGCAAAGACCAGAGGCCATAACATAGGTAGAGAGAGTCTTGCTTAGTTTCGAAAGAATACTGAGAGGTTAAGACTTACGTTTGCTGGAAGATGGCATCCATAAAGGTGAACTAGAGATGGTAACACAGAAGTAAAATATTGGTAGGGTGTCTCAGGAAACCAGAAAGTGATCAGAGAGTGCAGCTTCTCTGGTTCCATGGGGGTCTCAGCTTGTTTGACACTCTGTTTGTTTCAGAGACACAAGGTGGCATGAGTGGGGGTAGAAGCTGAGTTCCCAACCTGGTTGAACCACACCTGTTGCCCAGGTCAGCATGGCAGATCGACGTCTCTGTGGCTAGTTAGCAGAGCATAGCCTTCAAATTTCGTGATACAAGAAATCAGAGAAAAGGTCTTGACTTCGTGGTGAAGAGTTACGACTGGAGATGAAGTCAGGCAGAGCAGGGGTCCCCAACCTCTGGGCTGTGGACTGGTAGCAGTCTGGTCTATTAGGAGCCGGGCCGCACAGCAAGAGGTGAGCTTGAATGTAATGTGTTTGAATCATCCCGAAACCATGTCCCTGACCCCGGTCCATGGAAAAATAGTTTCCCATGAAACCACTCTGTGGTGGCAAAAATGTTGGGGACTGCTGAGGTAGAAAACCAACCTGCCACTTGTTAGAGCTGACTCAGTACCTGACTACCTTTAAGTGTCAGAGCGCTGTTTACTGTCACCCTCCACCTCCACCTCTCATCTTCTACGTTATGGAATTATCCAAAAATCCCAATGTCATAGCTGGTCTCTGAGTCTGGGATCTTTTCTGGCCACCAATTTAAACTTTTTTTTACCTCCCTTTCCCCCATTCCACTCTCAGAGCCTGCCAGATGACAGTTCAAGGGAACATTCCTTCTGCCTAAATTTTCTCCCTAGAATTTATTCCTATCTGATATACTATATAGTTTACCATTTAAAGAATTGTTTTTCTTGGTGTCTGTCTCCATCTCTAGTATGTAAACCCCATGAAATTAGATATTTTGTTAGTTTTGATCATTGCATTATTCTCAGTGCTTAGAACAGCACCTCGCGCATAGTAGGCACTCAATAAATATTTACTGAATTAGTAACTAAATAAATTCCCTGGTGGGAGTTTAGCCAGTGTGCATTGGAAAGGATTTCTCCAGTGGAGGTTTGGGAGGCAGGAAATTTGGCTAGTGCCCAAGCTTACTCACCCAGCGCTTGGCGAGATTAGGGAAAATAGACCCAGTCAGCCTTTGAATGAGCCCTGGGGTTCCTATTCTTAATTTAGGATAGAAACCTGGTTCCATGTTGTTTTGAATGAGCTCTAGATGGGGGGTAAATTTTCTCCATGGCATGAAAATAGTTGATTAGTGATAGAATTGGGCAGACTGAAAAGACAGTACCTAATTGGTTGGTTGTTTTTCTTCCCTTTCTCAGACAGGTTGTCAGTTCTTTTGTGCCAAGAGGAGATGCATATCTTATACGAGTCAAAGTCCATCTAAGAGACTGTGATAGGGTATCCAGAGGGAAGGAGAACGGGGAAGGATGGAAAAGTAGGGAGATCTTTGACAATCAAGTTGGAATAGAGGGAAGGGAGAATGATCCAGAATTAAAAGAAAATTGGGAGTAAATGGTGATTCCCAGAGACAGCATGGACCCAAGTCCTTCTGGTCAATGTTGCCCTTAGCTAGCACATCCTGGAGGCTGGACCTCAGCAAGGGCTTGCAATAAGACGGCTCCCAAGCAACCACTGGGTAGAAGCCACGAATCTTAGTCGTGTCCACGATGGACAGATGGTAAGAGGCTCCTTTACCATTTTAGGGTCCCTGATAATATCCTGGATTCTGGGGCTTTCCCGAAATGGCAGGGGCTCCAGGGCTGTTTGGGATTAACATTTTAGTGATATTTGTGAATTAGGGACTCTGGGACAGGTTAAACGGATCTAAAGTTTTTGAAAATGCTGGATTTAATGTTAAAATGAGTCTGTGGACTTTCATAACTACTCTTTATAAAATTAGGCAGAGGACAAAGTCCTGGAGAGCAAGAGCAGAAGAAGACTTTAATCTGATCATCAAGGGAAACCGGACTGAGGAATTAACACCTGTGTTTATCTGATGACTTGGCAGAATGAGGGCAGCTCATTATTGCACATCTTTTCTGGGTGGAAAAAATCGGTCTTTGTTTGTAGCCCCAGCTTATCTTCTGTTCTCCTCTGACTTCTACCCAGCAACAGAGGCCTTCATCTGTCTCCTTATTCTCTGTGTCTTTCTTCATCCCTCTGTGCTCATGGTGCTCAGAGGTGGCATACTTCACAGGTCTGACTTTAAGGCCAGTACCAGTTGACACATACTGTATAATCTTTGAATTTCTAGAAAGGCACATTCTCTCTTCCTTTTTTTATTCCTCCTCTCCCTTCCCACCCCCCCTTTTCCCTTTTTATTTTATCAGTTTTAGCGTGCCTCTGTTTTAAACATCTCTCTCCTCTCCAACCTCAATACCAATTTTCGTCAGTCCAAACACTAGAACCCTACAGTTGACTTAGGGATGATACTTAAATCATGCCATGAAAATGCAGAAATAGGTGTTTGCATATTTTTAGAAATTTAAAGTCTAAGATATTGTTATATTTGCAAATTTAAAAGCCACTAAATAATATTTTTCATACCACTACTGGCACAATTTAACAAAAGAAACAATAGGAGGTGATAAGGAGTTCAAATAAACCAGGAATTTAATGCTCACTGCTGTGTGGGAGACTTTGAACCATACACTTTAAAGCAGCAAATCATACACAGTGTTAAAGTTCTGATGGTAGAAAGTGTACTGATCACAACTCCTCCAAGTTCTGAAGAATGTGTTATAGGGCTCCCTTATCTTCTTACCTTCAAACGCTCAGTTTCTTATAGAGTATTAGGTAGAGAACAGTTTTCTCCTTACATATGTTAAAACAGACTTCAACCTAAAAAAACCAAAGAGATTTTTTTTTTGATTTTTCTTTTTGAACTAGAGGGCTTTACTCTATTTTTTAACCAGTCTAAACTTAAAAAAAATAACTAATGTTAATGCTTCTCCAACCGACCCAACACTTCCAGAAGGGATGGGGTGGGGGGGGAATGGAAGAGATTAGCCAAAGAACACACATGCATATATGCATGGACACGGACAACAATGTGTGAAGGCCAGGGGCAGGGTGGGGGCTAGGTGGAGGGGAGCGAAGGCGGGAAAATGGGGGACATTTGCAATAGTGTCAAAAACAAAAAAAGAGGACGGAGCACTCCACATTTTACCAGGTCAACAAAAACCACAAACAATCGGATTAAAAAATGGAAAGAGGACATGGACAGATATTTCTCCGAAGAGGACATATGGATGGCCGACAGACAAAGAAAAAGACTCTTAAGGCCACTAATCATCAGGGTAATGTAAATCGAAACCACAATTAGATATCACCTCATACTGGTCAGAATGGCCATCATTGATACATCAACTAACAACATGTGTTGGCAAAGATGTGGAGAAAAAGTAACCCTCAGGCACTGTTTGTGGGATTGAAAATTGGTGCAGACCCTATGGAAAACGATAGGGAGTTTCCTCAGAAAATTAAAAATAGAACTATCATATGATCCAGTAATTCTACTTCCGGATTTATATCCTAAGGAACTGAAGTCACTATCTTGAACTCTTATCTCATTGAAGCATTTTTCACAACAGCCAAGACATGGAAACAACCTAACTGTTCATTAATAGATGAACGGATAAAGAAAATGGGGCATATATGCAGGATGGATAATTATTCAGGCATAAAAAAGAAAAACCTCTTGCCGCTCGTGACAACATGAATGGATCTTGAGAGCATTAAGCTAAGTGAAATAAGATAGAAAAATTCTGTATGACCTCCCTTATATGTGGAATATTTAAAAAGTTTGGCTTCTTAGTCTCTTGGCTCCACTCAAGATCTCCTAATGGTCTATTGGAGAGTAGAACAACCAGATCGTTGCCCTCAAACGCTCGTCCTTCCCCTTTTTTTAGACCACAATGCCTCAAGGCTTGTCTATCTCTGCAGCTTTTCAAATATTTATTTATATGTTTTATATATTTATTACATATTTTATATATATTTATAGCTATCTATTTTCTATAACATTTTATCATCTTTTCCAGTTGTTTTCAGTGGAATGGTTAGTATAATATGAGCCGGTGAAATTGCCAATTGGTAAATTAAACCAGAAAATTTCTGTTAAATTCCAGATATTTAAGGGTATTAAATCACAAACGAAAACTGTCAATATAGCGATACTATTGTAAAAAATTTCAGTCCAAGAAATAACAGGCTAATTTACAATAATGAACTCCTGAAGTGGGGTTAGAAACATAACAGTGTCCTTGATGAGTTTGAGGCACCGGTGGGTATTTATACAGATTTCATCTGAGGGTCTTAGGCTCTTCACTGCAAGAGCAAAGCAGGGGGCTAAAACAATTATTTAGGACATTTAGAGCAAAATGTTTGAAAAGTCTTTGTAATTTATTTCCTCACCAATATAAAATATTTTTTTGTTGCTTAACTTCATTTAACATTTAACATGAGGGGAGAAAAAAATATAGCATTGATGCAAATCCTCCGAAAATTATCCAAGAACATATAGTTTCATTTCATTTTTTATGCTGTGCTGCAGTTAATTTTTTCATATCTGAATGGAATGTTCTAAAAGTTTGAATATGCTATTGTATAATGCTAACACACGATATGGTTATGGTCGTCAAGATAATTAAAAACGGCAAGCCTTCTGGAAACACATCATCACATCAGTAAAAGGGTCAACATGAGAACATAATTTGGAAGATGCACGTTCAAAATCTGATTTTTCTTGAATCATATAAGCCTTTACTGCAGTAAATGTGTTTTTCTACACCAGAATAAATATTGCTCTTTGGTCAACTGGAAGAGGCTTTTGTAGAATCTTCGTTTGCATTAAGATAGTGCCCTAAATTGGGATGGTGAAGGGAGGACAGGCTGAGGAGTAGGCACAGCATATTCTGCATATCTGCATTTTTATAAGATTACCTTTTTCCCTAGCCTGTCTGTGAACGCTGAAGTGCTGTGTGATACTGAGGACAGAACCTAGAAAACTGTCCATGTTTGTTGAAATGGTCCAATAATTACATACCATTTTTAGCTCCAAAGATTTGAATTTACTTTTATTTTACTTTTTTGCTCATATTAGAAAAAAGCTAATCCTCTAATTTCACATATTGGAAGAATTAGTCTTCAGAATTCTAAAATGGATTGAATAGGATCAGACGGTCAGCGCCCTAAATTGCTGACCTAGTTTGTCGTCTTTCTGTTTAGTTTCCTTATAATTATGAACTGCCTGTGACTTCAGAAAGCAGTGTTTATGATATTGTAAAATGGAATTTTAAGCTTCGCATGGGTATGTGGTTATAAGATTGTATTATATTTCAACAAATATTTCCTATTTTGGTGGAAAGTTTTAAGCTGCCAACTTTTATTGAGAAATTTTATGTAATTGGTTTAGAAAATAATCTGTTGAAAAATAGTTTTATTTTGCAAAGGGTCACGGGTGGCTTTTTCATGGTCCTTTAGACACTGGTCTTCATCTGTTCTATGCTGCAGCTACGGACTTTCCAGCCAGCACCTGAATGCACTGTGTTTGCTCACTTAGCTCCGGCTTTGCCCTGCAGGTTTTTTGATATAAATGTTTATCCCTTTGTCTTCCCACATTCTTCAAGATGAGGGTCAAATGGCAGCTTTAAAGAGAGCTCCAAGGCTTCACTGAAAAAGTTAGCCCTATGTTGTGACAATCGACATATGCCATGTCATAATTATTTGTTAATGTGTTTATCTCTCCCTGTTGAATTTGAATTTATGTGGGGGCAAAGAGAGTATTCTATTGCTGTTCTTTGAATTACTGATATTTAATGGGCTGCTAAGCATGAGTAACTAATTAACACATCTTTACCGAATAAAAAATAATGAATCGAAATTAAAATCCCAAAGGCCAACATTTTTTCCACATAATGTGCCCTAGATTCAGGTTTTAATTATTTTCGTTATTGTTTAATTAAACATTGTCTGGGAAGAGCAAAAGTGTATTTTTATTAGTGTGTGGATCTGTGAAATATCTGGTATTTGGTATTGTATTATTTCTAAAGATATACAGGTTTTAATGAACTACTATAACAGATGCTTTTGAAAGGATGTCTATATGAGTGTACCAGACAGACTACTTTAATCTTTCATTCCTTTAGAGGTTTTTGGTGCATCTGAAATGAGTGATGGCAACACCCCATTTATGGATTCAGTCTTAGCAGACTGTCATACCTGCTCATTTGGAATTGAGCTCTTTGGGGTGTCTGGAGATGAGGGGCGGGTAGAAAGTGTCCCTTGGATGAGAAACTCTTTCTCTCTGGAATCTTATAGGAAAATAAGGAGTGGATTGCCTTGTCCCCCCAAATTAGAACCAACTTCTAGTCAAAATATTGCCTTTGGAGATTATCGCCGCCTTATTTAGTTACAGTAGGAACTAATACACTATTAAGAACAATGATCATATACAGTGTTCAGCCAGAGGAATTTCACCCCAGTATGAAAATTACCCAGATCAAGAAATAAATATGGTTTTTGCTAGTAAAGGAATTGTCTTTATAGGAAAATAATGGCTTGTTTGTGAAGAAAAATGTTCTGAGGTTACTTAGAAATTTCTTACTCATAAAATAAATATTGTCTATTATTATATTTATCTGGTACCACTGTGCATAGGGCATTGCTCACCAATGTATTGATTCTGGATGCTACTCAAATGCAACCTACAGCCAGATTCTTCAACTTTGACAGAATTCTTCAGAATCATGAATATTTCTCTTCTGTTCTCCAGTATTTCAGGTAATCATGCATATCCACCACACAGGCCAATAAATCTATTAAGATTCTATAGGCTTCCAACTGTGTTTGCTACCACAAGAACATTCAGTTCCTGGAAGTTAAAAACATATCTCTAAGCAGCTCATAAATTCTGGCTTCAGGTTTAAACTGGTGTCAGATGCCAGAGTCAATAACCCCCCTAGTTGGTGTGATCTCAGTTCCACATGGTCCCATTAACTCACTTAATCTTAAAGTGCAAGTCTGCTACATAGATGAGGATCTGAGCCAGGATCACTTTTATGGGGAAGCAAGGGGTCTTCAGTTCAGGGGTATACACACACACACGCATACTTTATATATATAAATATATACCATATATGTACACACTTTATATACATAAAGATGTACTCTCTCTCTCTATAATACACACACACACACACACACACACACACACACACTTTATATATATGAACTTAGCCAAGCTTACTCTTATGGGGAAACAAGGGGTCTTCAGTTCAGATATATATATATATATATATGGTCACACACTTCACTTTCAAGTTTGAAGGTTACTTTCTTTAAAATACCGGGAAATCCTGGAAGTGGTCATGCTTGTGGACCTCAGTACTGAGAGTGCATGATAACCACCCGGTGGGGTTAAGAAGGCCATTCAGGATCCCACCCCAAAATGATCTGGTTTGCTGCATTTAGTTGTGGATTCAGACCCTGGTGATTAGGATCCAGGTGGTCCAAAGATTGTACTTTGGGCAACACTGTCTTGAGCCTTATAATCTCTCATTTTGGTAAGTTTATGAGTCAGCTGCTGAACCACAGGAGCTGGTACAAACATTCTTCTGGAACAGTAACCTTCTGGGAAGGCTCTGAGGATTGGGGGTATCTTTTTCAGTATCAGAATACTGAAAAAGAAGACAGAAAACTTATCTAAATCAGGAAATTAAGAAAGAATGAGACCAACTACTGTCCTCAGTTCATATTTGGGAATTGCCTGCCTGTTTCTATCCTTCTTTTTCTTTTTTTTTTTTTTTACAAATTTATGCACAAATTGGGAACATACATTGCCCAAACTCAGTAGAGTCCACTCATCAATTTAGATCTCAAGACAAGCAAATCAAACCATAAATTGTATTTTATTGACATTGTCATTCTTTAACCTTAAGCTTAATCTAAAAAAAAAAATCAATAGTGATGAAGTTTTATTTAATAAATAACATTCATGGACTCTGACCGTGTGCCGAACACTTTGCAAATAATGTTTCTAAAATTTATAAATAACCCTCTACATGGATAAGGTTATTATTTTCCTATCATGGGTGAGGAAACAGAAACATAGAGAGGTTAGCTTGCTCAAGTTACATCAGAGCAGCTCACTACAGGAGAAGTCTAACTCCAGAATCTATCATCTCTGCTCTTAAGTTATACAGGCTCTCTGACATAAGAAATGACTTGGATGAAAAAGCAGAGAGTAATAACATTTCCCTAGTGGGTGAAAAATATGACCTAGCCCTCAAGGCAGCTAGTTTTTTTTTTTTTTAAATCAGAAATAGAGAAACTACTATCTTTACCAACAGAAAATATGTGCAGGGGAGGCACACTTTAGATGACCCTTGGACATCACTCTAAATCTTTGCAGCCCCACCTATTATTTTAGGCTACTCCTCAAAGCACGTTTTTACCAGTTTTGTTTAGATAAGATGGACCCAACACCATTGTTTCTTGGGCTTCCATCAGCACCTCTTGTTCGCTGCTGTGGGGATTCTCAGTTGTTGCTGTGGGAGCCTGTTTGGCCCTCACACATGTGCAACCTGGAAATTTAGGAGAGATAATGCCCATGGTATCACCTTGAGCCAATGGGGGCCAAGAGACCAGGGTTAAATATTTTCTCCTGGTTCTCAGATGCAGTTCATAAGGCTCATCAGAAGTCTTGTTGGGTTAAGCCCCATCAGCTATACCAGTTGGCCATCTTGATGTGCGGCTTTGTATTTGGCTTTCCTTCATTTCCTGGTTCGCTCTTCCTGGACTTCGCTTCTGCCGTGTGGGATCACGTTTACATATACACTCCTGGCCAGCAAACCTTTGCCTCAGACCCTGCTTTGCTCCCTGTTGGAGGAACACTGCTAAGAACACAGAACAAGACAATGAATTTGAACATGGTCCAAATCTCAAAGTAGTCTGGTAATTAATTACGATAGAATATGGCATTGCTGTTCCTATAGGAATAAAACAATACTAATTCTATTTTGAGGTTTAAAATTGGAAATGAGAGGTGTACAAAAATCTTTGTTCTTAGCTCCTGATGCAAAACTCCATAAGGTTTTCCTCTGAAGTATAAAGATATGAAGCTCTCAACAGAGAACTCACTAGAGTAAAGTCTGTTGACCTTGATTATCCAGGGAAGGATGGGTTGCTGTTTCAAAATGGGGGGAATTTGGAACCACCAGTGTGTTTCTTGGTATTCCCATGCTCAAGTGTAATGGGGGGGGGTAATTGGAAAGTTTGGCACTCATGACCCAATGATTGCATGGTGGCCAGGGGCTCCCACCCCTCAGAGATGAGGGTTTGTGTCACTCCAAGAAGTAAGCAGCTTAGACTGACAGAGTTGCAGGCTGAGGGTGGGGAGACTCTAGAATGGGTAGTAAAGGTGGGAACTGTTGAGGAACACACACAGCCTTGAGACTGGCTGTGATGGAGAGGAAAGCAGGTCATTCTACTAACCTTCTTCTTACAAGTTCCATTGGAGAATGAGACCAATTAGAATCTTGAAGAATTTCTAAGATGGGGGGAACTTTTACCAGAAGCAAGTACATTTAAGTTCTTAAATTAGGGTGGACTGTAGTGGATACTATTATGTGCCATCCAGATTACCCTCTTAAGAGCCAAGGTACTCACTTTCCAGCCCTGAATATATTGACTACCGGTGGCTCTGATGTGTGTCCCTCTCTGGGAATTACCCTTGGTGGAAGGACACTCTTTTCACTCAAGGTTTGCTCCCTGGCTGGGGGCAGCCAGCATCCAACAACTGGTCATTTGGGGGGTTCAAAACCCTGACCCCCTTGACTTAGCTTGGAGCATCTCTAAAAGACCATCCTAGATTCAGATTCCTTCATGCTCTTCATGGGAAGGCTGGAGCCTTTTGTAACTGCACCATGGTTCAGCTTTTCCCTCTGCAAAATCCTGCTTCCACCCCTCCCTTACATGTGTTATTTCTGAGAAGACAGACCATATAAAACCTCCTGTATGTGATCTCCATGTCTGTATCCAGGATATCCGATGAAAGACAATCTGTACATTCATTTCCCTGGATGGTTTGGGTGATTTAAATTAATAATGACACACCATCTTTGGTCTAGAATTTACTTAAGTTTGGAATAGCGGCGAGAGATTTCAAGGAAGAATGAATACAGATGTTATATAACTCAATATTTCCCTATGGTAGATACACAAATAAAGGGAAAGAAAAATGCACCTTCTCCATTTGTAACGATTATAAAAGAGAAAACATTGGAGGGTGACCTCTCTTTTCTGAGGCTCTGATACATGCAGCAACTTGAACGTGGGCATGAACTTCATCTTCAGCATATAAAGGGCAAAATGAGGACTGCAAGAGTGAAAATGGAAGTGAAAGTCAGCTTCCCTCTTGATTTCCTTGCTGTTGGATTGCATGCCAGGCTGGTTCACTTGAGACTAGGAAGCTGATGTGCTGTGTTCTCATTCTGACTCAGAGAAAAACTGTAATCAGCAATCACCTGCTTTGTATTCTTGCACATTAGAAACATTGAATAAAACTCCTTTTACTCCATTCTGGGCAATTTCAAGTGGAAGTGTATTGTTACCATCATGAGGAGCAGGCTAGACATCCTGATACTTGGGTGAATTTATTTATTATTAGATATTCTCTCACTATGGCAATGTGGTGAAGTGGCCGGCAGCCCAACACTACTCATTTTTCCCTTGCTTCCAGGAAGTAGCACAATGATGGTTAACAGACATGGCTGAAGAAAGCTTTTCATTTTAAAATTCCTGTGACTATATTTAACTGTATGCCAAATATATACATATGTATAACTAAAAAATGTGAGAAGCATGTATTTTTCTAGTCACATTTAATTGCATCAACATGGAGTTCATACTGGCTTTTGCAGCAATAGCTAATAAGCCATATGTGGAAGAATCCAGATGTTTAGAGTATGTGCTCCTCCAATCCATTATACAGATGTCTATTTATGACTATGTCGTGCATTGTGTGGAAAGGAGAACTGCATCACCAATAAGGAAATACAATTGGAGGCTAATTACACTGTTGCTATCTGAAAATATGGGAGTGATTTTCCTGCTGAAAGTGTTGCTTTCTATATGACATGGTAGGGTTGGGGGGAAGGATTCATGGCTGTGTTTTCATGAAAACCTTCTAATTGTTATTACTTACATGGTCATGTGTCTATTTCATTAACTCAAATCAGAGACACACACACACACACACACACACACACACACCACTGAACTATGGAAGAACACGATGACTGTTTTAACAGAGATGTAAGGTACTAAGGGGTACAGAATGATTGACAATTCATTCCTCCAGGGACAGAGCAGGGGCAGCTTCCTAAAGAGGTTTGAGGTCTAGATATTGGAAGATGGGGTTTTGACAGTTGGAGGTTGGGGAGAAGATAATTATAAGTGGACAGAATTTAACAAACAAGGAGATCAAGATGGTGGAGGAGTGAATGGAAGTCACACTGGCCTCCTCCCAGGACCAATACGGAATTACAACTAAATTGTGGAGAAATCACCTGGAACAAACAACTGAACAATAGCGAGAGAGAAAACTTATAACCTCGAACAGAGAGAAGAACCAGTTCAGCACAACCTGGCTGCCAAGTAATGGGAAGACAAAGAAACAACCCCTGATTGAAAGGAAAGGAGGAATCTCCAGAAAGACTACTAAATGAACTAGAGGCAAGTAAACTATCAGATATTGAGTTCAAAACAATGGTTATAAGGAAGCTCAATGAACTCAATGACCTCAGTGAGAATTACAAAAAACTATAGTGAAACTATGAGGAACTTAACCGCAAACTATATCAGCATGAAAGAGGACATAGAAACTGTTAAGAAGAACCAAGAGGAAATGACGAATATAATTTCTGAATTGAAGAACATAGTTGAAGGAATCAAAAGCAGGCTAGATGAAGTAGGGGATGAAATCAGCAAGCTGGAGGACATGGAAAGAGCAGGAAAACAAAAAACGGCTAAAAAAGAGTGAAGAGGGGTTAAGGGAAATGCAGGATAATATGAAACATAATAATATCTGTATAGTAGGAATACCAGAAAGAGAAGAAGAGGAGCAAGGGATAGAAACCCTGTATGAAAAAGTAATGATGGAAAACTTCCCTAATTTGAGGAGGGAAAAAGTCACATAAGTCCAGGAAGCACAGAGGGTCCCAATCAAGAGGAACCCAAAGTGACCCACTCCAAGACACATCATAATGAAAATGTCAGATATCAAGGACAAAGAGAGAATCTTGAAGGCAGCAAGGGAGAAACAGGAAGTAACATACAAAGGAGCCCTGATAAGACTAACAGCTGACTTCTCCACAGAAACACTACAAACTAGAAGAGAAAGGCAAGAAATATTCTGAGTAATAAAAAGAAAAGGCCTGCAACCAAGACTACTCTACTCAGCAAGGCCTTCAATTACAATGAAAGGTGAAATAAGGATCTTCCCAGACAAAAGAAGGTTAAAAGAATATACCTCTACCAAACCAGCATTGCAAGATATGCTAAAGGGACTGCTTTAAGAAGATGAATAAAAAGAATGAGAGAGAGAGGAACACAAGTACAAAGGGAAAAAATGAATAAGAACCTATCAATAATAACTTTAAATGTAAATGGATTAAATGATCCAATTAAAAGACATAGAGTAGCTGAATGGATAAGAAAACAAGACCCACACATATGCTGCCTACAAGAGACCCACCTCAGAACAAAAGACCTACACAGACTGAAAGTAAAGGGTTGGAAAAAAATATTCTAAGCAAATGGATGGGAAGAAAAAGCTGGTATAGCAATACTTATATCAGAGAAAACAGACTTCAAAACAAAGGGCATAAAAAGAGATTCAGAAGGATACTTCCTAACACTCAAAGGAAGAATCCATCAAGAAGACATAAACACTGTAAGCCTATATGTATCCAACATAGGAGCATCCAAATATATAAGAAAAATCCTAGAGGTCTTCAAGAAAGACATAGATAGCAACACACTTATGGTAGGGGATTTTAATACACCACTGTCAACAATGGATAGATCATCCAAACAAAATATCAATAAGGATATTGTGGAACTGAATGATGCATCAGATCAAATGGACTTAACTGATATACATAGAACCTTTCATCCCAGAAAAGCAAACTACATATTCTTTTCAAATGCACATGGAACATTTTCAAAGACAGACCACATGATAGGACAGAAAACAAGCCTCAACAAATTTAAGAAAATTGAAATCACATCAAGCATTTTCTCAGACCACAAAGGCTTAAAACTAGAAACCAATCTCAAGGAAAACACTCAAAAACATTCAAATTCATGGAGACTGAATAGCATGCTATTAAACAATGAATGGGTCAATAATGAGATCAAAGAAGAAATAAAAAATTTCTGGAAACAAATGAAAATGAACATACCACAGTCCAAAACCTATGGAACACAGCAAAAGCAGTTCTGAGAGGAAAGTTCATGGCAATACAGGCCTACCTAAAAAAGATAGAAACATTTCAAATAAACAGCCTAACCCTACATTTACAAGAACTGGAGAAACAACAGCAACCAAAGCCCAGAGTGAGCAGAAGGAAGGAAATCATCAAAATCAGAGCAGAACTGAATGACACAGAGACTAAAAGAACAATTCAAAGGATCAATAAATCCAGGAGCTGGTTCTTTGAAAAGAAAAACAAAATTGACAAGTCTTTAAGCAGACTCATCAAGAAAAAAAGGGAGAGGATGCAAATAAATAAAATCAGAAATGAAAGAGGAGAAATTACAAGTGGTACCATAGAAATACAAAGGATTGTAAGAAATTACTATAAATAACTATAAGCCAAGAAATTTGAAAACCTGGGTGAAATGGACAAATTTCTAGAAAAATATTATATCCCAAAAGTGAATGAAGAAGGAACAGAAAGCCTGAACAGACTGATAACAGCTGGAGAACTTGATGGTAATAAAAAAAACTCCAGGCACAGAAAAGCCCTGGACCACATAGTTTCTCAGAAGAATTTTACAAAATATTCCAGGAAGAGCTAACCCCTGTATGTCTCAGACTATTCCAAAAAATTCAAGAAGAGGGAAGATTCCCAAACTATTTTTATGAGGCCAGCATCATCCTAATCCCAAAGCCAGACAAAGATACAACAAAGAAAGAATACTACAGATCAATATCGTTGATGAACATAGATACTAAAATCCTCAACAAAATATTGGCAAACCTCATCCAGCAATACATTCAAAAGATCATACACTATGATCAAGTGGGATTCATCCCAGGGATGCAAGGATGGTATAATATTCACAAATCAATAAACATAATACATCACATAAACAAAAGGAAAGACAAAAATTACATGATCATATCAATAGTTGCAGAAAAAGCATTTGATAAGGTACAAAGCACATTTATGATAAAACACTCAGCAAAGTAGGAATAAAGGGGGCATACCTCAACATAATAAAGTCTATATTTGAGAAACATACATCCAATATTATACTGAGTGAGCAGAAACTAAGATCAGGCACAAGGCAAGGATGTCCACTTTCACCAATTCTATTCTACATGGTATTAGAAGTCCTAGCCACAGCCATAAGGCAAGAAAAAGAAATAAAAGTCATCCAAATTGGAAATTAGGAAGTAAAACTGTCATTGTTTGCAGATGACAAGATAGTATATGTAGAAAACCCGATAGACTCCACCAAAAAACAACTCGACCTAATAAGTGAATTTGGCAAAACAGCAGGGCACAAAATCAATATTCAGAAATTAAAGGCATTTGTGTACACGAACAGTGAAATATCAGAATCAGATCAGGGAAAAAATTACATTTGCTATAGCAACAAGAAAAATAACTACCTCAGAATAAACTTAAGCAAGGGGGTGAAAGATCTGTACTCAAGGAACTACCCAACACTGAAGAAAGAAATCAAGGAAGACACAAATAAATGGAAGCATATACCATGTTCATGGATTGGAAGAACTCATATCATCAAAATGTCCATACTACCCAGAGTAATTTATAGATTTAATGTAATCCCTATTAAATTACCAATGACGTATTTCACAGATATTGAACAAACATTTCAAAAATTTATATGGAATCATAAACAACCATGAATAGCTGCAGCAATTTTGAGAAAGAGGAACAAAGTAGGAGGGATCACAATACCTGACATCAAACTATATTATAAGGCCACTGTAATCAAAACAGTCTTGTACTGGCATAGGAACAGACACGTAGATCAATGGAAAGAATAGAGAGCCCAGAAATAAACCCATGTCTCTAAGGTCAATTAATATTCGACAAAGGGGGCAGGAGCATTTAATGGAGTGAAAATAGCCTCTTCAACAAATGGTATTGGGAGATCTGGACAGCTACATGCAAAAAAATGAAATTTGACCACCAACTTACACCACCTACAAAAATCAACCGAAGGTGGATAAAAGACTTAACTATAAGTCACAACACCATAAAAGTCCTAGAGGAAAACATGGGAAGGAAAATCTCAGATATCCCATGCAGCAGTATTTTCACCGATATGTCCCCTAGAGCAAGGGACATAAAAGAAAGAGTAAGTCAGAGGGACTTCATCAAAATAAGAAGCTGCTGCATGGCTAAAGAAAACATCAGCAAAATGAAAAGGGAACCAATCGTATGGAAAAATATGCTTGCCAATGATACCTTGAACAAGGGTTTGATCTCCAAAATTGATAAAGAACTCATGCGACTCCACTCCAGGGAGACAAACAACCCAATTAAGAAATGGGCAAAGGACCTGAACAGACACTTCTCCAAGGAGGACATCCACAGGGCCCAGAGACACATGAAAGGATGCTCAGCAACACTAGCCATCAGAGAGATGCAAATTAAAACCACAGTGAGGTACCACTTCACACCAGCCAGAATGGCCATCATTAACAAATCAACAAACAACAAGTGCTGGCAAGGATGTGGAGAAAAGGGAACCCTAAGTACACTGTTGGTGGGAATGCAGACTTGTAAAGCGACTGTGGAAAACAGTGTGGAATTTCCTCAAAAAACTGAAAATGGTATTTCCTTTTCACCCAGCTATTCCACTGTTGGAATTATATCCTAAGAATCCTGAAATGCCAATTCAAAAGAACCTATGCACCCCAATGTTTATAGTAGCACAATTTCCAATAGCCAAGATTGGAAGCAACCTAAGTGCCCAACAGTAAATGAGTGGATCAAAAAACTATGTTACATTTACACAATGGAATACTATGCAGCAGAAAGGAAGAAGGAGCTACTACTCTTCTCAACAGCATGGATGGAATCGGAGAGCATTATGCTAAGTGAAATAAGCCAGGTGGTGAAAGACAGATACCATATGATCTCCCCTATAAGTGGAACCTAATCAACAAAGTAAATAAGAAAGCAAAATATAACCAGCAACATTGAAATAAATAACTGATAGTAACCAGAGGGGAGGAGGGAAGGAGGTAACAAGGGAAAAGGAGGGGAAGGGTCATCAAAGGGCATGCATAAAGGACCCACCGACAAAGCCAAATGGAGGAAGGATTGAGGGTGGGAGGTGGGGAGGAGTGGGGCTGGGAAAAGTGGTGGTGGGAAAATGTTGACGTGGAGATGGGGGATGGGGTACAGGTAGGAGGGGAGAAAAGGGGAGAAAAATATGAGGCAACTGTAATAGCATAATCAATAAAATATATAAAAAAAATAATTTAACAAACCAAAGATAGATAATGAAGAAAAGGCCAAGTGTTTTCAATATGTAAATATCATATCTGAGATATTTATAAATAAAATATAACATAATATATATTTATATATTTCATGTATTATGTATAAATATATGTAAATTTATAAATATAAAGTCGAATGTTCTTAATATCTGAATATTTAGGTTCTTCTGTTTAGGACAAAACAAGGATGGGACATTTCAATGTATGAGAGTGAAGTCATTTAATGATACCAACTTGTAAAGCACAAAGTCCTTCAGTGGGAGGTCACTATTTTATTTGCCCCAATATTACAAAAACATACACACCTCCTTCTCCAAGCCCTTACCCGATCTGCCACATAGTCTGAAAAATACGTAAGAGTCAGGTCCACGCGCTTGATCATGGGATAAGAGGAATCTGGTGTAAGAGAGAGAATAAAGCTTAGAAATGTTTGTATCAGGGATGCTCCCTATTTCACTGCGCACCCTCTCCACAGCCCTGCATCCTGCAGCTCTTCCTGTTGATCCGTCTACTGGTGGTAGGAGTTTGCTAGTTGTTCTCCATGGTTAGAGCTTGGGCCTCATATTCAACTCCTCTCTCTTTTGCACTTTAAAAATCAGTTGACTGCATAGTCTTAACCAGTTCTACCATTGAAATCACTCATTAATCATCCTTTCCTTTCAATCTAAACACTAGCAACTTAGTCTGAAGCTTGAACGTCTCCTACTGCACACTAGCTGCAAGCTTCTTAACTGGTTCTTCTTAATCTGTCCACTGTTTCCTTGGACCTGCACACTTTCCAAAGCACAAATCTGATGATGTGATAATGATGGTGATAATAATAGCTAAATGAGGCGGGGGAACTATAACCTTATTGATTTATTGTGAAAATTAATCAAGATAATGTTCGTAAAGAATTTAGCTTCCGCATATAAGTGAAATCATATCGTATTTATCTTTCTCTTTCTGAATGACTTCATTTAGCATAGGGCCCTCTGGGTCCATCCATGTCATGAATGGTAAGATTTTATTCTCTTTAAGGGCTGGGATATTCCTTCATCTCACAATACCTCAGTGCCACACCTTCTTCATCCATTGGTGGTTGCCAGATGGGAGGGGGCTGAGGGAGTGGGAGAAAAAGGTGAAAAGGATTAAGAAGTACAAATTACCAGTGTTTAAAGTAATCGTGGGGATGTAAAGCACAACATAAAGAATATAGTCAGTAACACTGTTGTCACTATGTCTGGTGTCACATGGGTACGAGACTCAGTGGGGCAGTCACTTCATAAGGTATATAAATAGCTATTCGCTATGTCGTACACCTGAAATTAATATAATATTGTATGTCAGCTGTAATTAAAAGTAAACTAAAAAGGAACTTAGCATAGAGCCTGGAATATAATACGCCCTGAATAAATATTGTCAATTGCTTCTCTGTTCACCTTCCCAGAACATTCCTCTTCTTTTCTTTGCCTTCTCTCTGTCTTTCACAGGCTACTGCCTATTCATGATGCAACCTCGGTTCAAATAGACGTTTTCATCAGGGTCTTGCCTGAGTATCCAGACTTATTTAAAATGCTTCTCTGCACTCTCCTGCAGAACTTTGTATTTCCAAAATTGAAGTTATTGTGTCGTGAAATAAAAAGCCTTCACACCAAAATGCAGATAGGTAAAGAACATGGAGGTCAGTCATTTACTATTAATATAAGAGACGGCGTCTTCCTCAGCGAGTCCCACTCTAGTGAGGCATTCCAAGTGACTTAATGCTATTTCTGTTGCTTCGATGTAATTTTTCAGATATTATTTGATTGCTTTTAAGTTTATGTCCAGTCTTCCAGATTTCTTCCCTGCCCCTTGTTCCCCCACAATAGTCCTTTCTTGATCACTGGCCACCGCTTTGGCTCTTGCAGGCTCTGCAGGCCCCTCTGAGCTTCAGCCACATGCCAGAGTTCTTGCTGCAGTCTCACCAGTTCTTCCCTTCCCTGCCTTTGGAAACCTCTGCATGGCACAAGAGGACTTCTGAGCCACCCCCTGCCACACAGAATCAGCGGGAGGAGCTAAGGTGCTGTCGCAGACCTCCCTTCTGCTTAGCCGTGCTGGCAATAATCTGCAAGAACCTATAAGCTTACTGGACTCCAGGGAAGAAGAGAGTGTAGCACTGGGGTAGTTTCATCTAGGGGGGAAATGAATTGAAAGGGTTGTTTGAAAACTGTGTCTTTCCATCCAGGGGTGGGTGGAAAGGATAAGATAAGGTTCCATTTGGGGTTCTAATATGATACCTCTCACCTTAGCCTGGGGACATTTTATAATAGAAACAGAAAGCATGTTTAGTCAGAAAGGTTTGTGCTCATATTTCTGATCTTATTCTGCTCAAAGCATTTCTTGGTACTTCCTGTTCTCTTTGTTTACATTTTATCTTATATAATTTTCTGTCATTGTACCTATGTCATTTGTTGCACTTTCAAATGTCTATCTCATCCTTCTAAACCAGTAGTCCTCAGCTGGAAGTGATTTTGCCTCCAGAGAACACCTGACAATGCCTGAAGACGTTTTTCATTGTCACAGTCCTGGATGGCGGTGGGTGGGTTTCTACCGGCATCTGGCTGGTAGAGGCCAGGAGTGATGCTAAATTTCCTGCAAGGTCCAGGACAGTCTCCATTAACAAAGGGTTATCTGGCCCCAAATGTCAAGAAGGATGAGGTTGAGAAATCCTGTTCTAGACTTTCTAGACTGTAAACTCCCTGAGTCAGGGATTATGTCTTATTCATCTCTTCATGTCTAGTACCTCACACATTGTCTAGTACATAATAAGACTGAATAATGGCTTATCTAATGAGTAAGTAAATACATGAAAGGCATAAATGAATGCATAGCAGACTTCCACTTAGAAATGCTCTAAATATCTCAATTGGTTTTGCTTGTGCTGGTTAGTATAAACAGAAGTTTGGCACTTGAGTAGACTAACGATCATACTTAACCTCTTTAAGTTACAGACACTGATGAAGCTCTTAAAATCCACATATCTTATGAAGGTGAGGAAGGAGCTAACATGGCAAAATGTGAGCAGTCAACAGCAACCCCTGGCCCACTCCCGCCTCCTGCCCCCCTCCCCCCGCCCCCAACAAAAGAGAGGATGTCACAGCCTGGGAAAGAATTTTCTTGGCTATATCAAAAGAACAAACTATGCTACTGGATACTTTTACTCAATGATTTAAAAGTTTCTCTGGAGATGGCTCAACGGCACTTCACATACGTTTTCAAGAATGAGAGTTGGTAGTAAAATTATGGTCCACAGGGCACGTGTGCACCACTGCGTGGTTTGTTTGCTTAAAGAGCATTTCCCAAAACAAACCGTGAATGAGAGAAACAGTGCAAAATGGGGGTTGTGGTAATGGCCGCGTTCCAGTGAGAAGTATGCAGGAGACACAGTGATCCTGGGTTTGGACGATCCTTGGGTGGAGCTGTCAATTATTTATGCCCAGTGAAGTCATAGTTCATGCCTACATGTCTGCAGTGCTGAGTCTGAACTGGTTTGTGTAGTTTTCTTTATTGTGCTGTCTTTCTGGCAGTTTTAAATATTATTTAAAATATTTGACATCCCAGTGGAACCTTTGGGGAATCAACATGACTGACGGGGGTAAAAAAAACATTTACGAGATTAGGAATTACAATTTTCTGATTTCTAAAATGATCCTTTGTATGCAAGAACAAACTTGGTTTTGAGTTGTCTACCTTTGTACTTTTGAGTGAGGATTACTATTTTAAGAGTAAGTGTTCTACTGATATACCGAAGGTAATGAAAAAATATTTTTAGATCATTGTTAATAAATGCAGTAAATCTTGACTGTGGAATAAAGACATTTGCAAATACATATACTACAGTATTCCTACAAATTGATAAGCACCATTTCCTTTTTGCAGGAGAGAAGCATTTGATAAAATGGAGGGAAGAATTAATTTAGTTAGTGATGTCTTATATCAGATTGATGGCAGAATGAGAAAGAAAGTGTCCAAGGGCGGGAGAGAGCCCCAGCCTATTGCAGGTTCGCCACTTGCCGGCCACGCTATGACTTTTGACCTTCAGACAACCCCAGAGAGGTCTCTGAGGGAAGATACTTATCTTTCATTTAAAGGATAAAGAAAATGAAGCACAAAAAGGCAAATTCACTAGCTCAAAACCACGCAAGTGACACTTTGTATAATTTGAGTTTGAATTCCCACATAGGGAAAAATTTCCTTCTACCAACCTGCTGACTTTTTGTAAGTAAATAGATAGGCTAGTGGTTCTCTATGCAGGTGGCATATCATAGTCACTTGAGAAGTTTTTGAATGTCTAATATAATTTATCTGAAGGGCAAAGCCTAGAAATCAGTTTTTAATTCATGCTCCCCAGGTGATTTTAAATTGTTACAAATGTTGAGGACCACTGACCAAGGTGCTAACATTTGATTTATCCTTTGTATCTAAGTAAGTCTATTTATTTTGGACTTTTTCTTGGAGTTTTTATGTGAAATCCACAAAGAATTAAATGTGCCATAATTTGAGTGACAAGACAAACTTCTGTATTATTTTCCATAATAAGGCAAGATGTTTCTTATTAAACCAGCTCTATTAAGTAGGGTTTATAATTTAAGATCATAGGATTAATCATTAGAAAGAAAACCAAAGGTTAGCAGTGGAATATTTTCAGTTTACTCTACCATATCCTTGGCATCAGTTACTAGGGGACTGGCTCATCAGTGAATTCTTGACGCAACTGCAAAACCACACACAGTTGACCAAGGCCATGAGCTAGTTAGTCTTGGGTCTAGGCCATGTAATCCTTAGTTCAGAGGCAACTCTTCAGCCTATTGTATTCATTTGAAAAATGTATTTCTTATGTTGGAATGCCTTTGTCTGTGTTTTTCTCTCTAGGTTAAAGTAGTTGAAAGCCATACTGTAATGATTTCCATTTTAAAGTATAGATCCAATGATGCTGGGCTGGCCAAAGGTGGTTTTTTTTTTCTTTTTCTGTACAATGGCTCTAGTAACTGTGCTTAGTTGTCTTTAATTTCATCTGAAGCAATTTTGTTAGATTGTATTGTAACATGTCATTCAGTGTGCATTTAAAAAAGATCAAAATTGGTGAATTTTTGGGTAACCATTTTAATACTGAAGATGGAAGAAAAGCAACATTTTCTGCATATTATGCTCTATTATTTCAAGAAAGGTAAAAATGCAACAGAAAAGCAAAAAAAAAAAAAAAAAAAGAAAGATTTGTGCAGCATATGGAGACAGAGTTGAGACTGATCAAACGTGTCAAAAGTGGTTTGCAGCCCTGGTTGGTGTGGCTCAATGGATTGAGCGCCAGCCTATGAACCAAGGGGTCCCCTGGCTCCATTCCCGGTCAGGGCATATGCCTGGGTTGCGGACCAGGTCCCTGGTAGGGGGTGTGCAGAAGGCAACCACACATTGATGTTTCTCTCCCTCTCTTTCTCCCTCCCTTCCCCTCTGTCTGAAGATAAATAAATAAAATCTAAAAAAAAGAAAAAGTGATTTGCAAAGTATTGTGCTGGAGATTTCTCTCTGGACAATGCTCCACTCCATGGTCAGGTAGCTCAGTTGAAGTTGATGGCAATCAAATCGAGACATTAATTGAGAACAATCAATATTATACCACATGGGAGATAGCCAACATACTCAAAATATCCACATCAATAAAGTTATTGGTAAAAATAAAAAATGTGTTTTTTGTTTTATGGGAAAACTAGAGAAACTTTTTGGCCAATCCAGTAATATTTCCTTCTATAAGAAATCGGTCCCATGACTACGTCTTATTGTACGAGAATCTCTGTGTCCCCAGAAGTATCTTTTCTTCATGCAACTTCATGCATCATGTTTAGCACATGTTCTTCTTTATTGTCTATGTTTCTACTCTTACCTTTTCTCTTTTTTGTCTTTTTATGCATCATTTTCCCTTTTTCCCTCCCTATAATGTCTTAGGCTGACAGGGATTTGTGATGTCAGCTATGAGTTTTATTCACCCCCAGTGTGGCCTATAGGACTAAATAGGTAGATTGTCTCTGGACTTATACACCAAATTCTTTATGTTTTACACATCATAGTTTTGCTTATTGAAGCAAAACATCTGAGATTGAGATTTTTAGAAACAAACTATGTAATACCAACTTTTAACAAAAGGTAAATTTATACCTCGAAACAATTGCTATAAGCTATGATTTATGAAAGAAAGTCAAATTAATGTGTCCATTTTTAAAAGAAAAACTCTAAACCAAATGTACCTAACAAATATTAAATACTTAAGGTATGAAGAAGGGTTGGTGAAATAAAATAAAATACAATAAATCTAACCCATGCATTTATTGAACATGGGAATATCAATGTTCTTAAGAACTTTATTTTTGAAATAAAAATGATATGGTTCTTCAGTATGAAAACCCACATATTACACATTTAGACAATGAGTTTGAATTATGTGCAGTATGCCATTTAATATCTACCTCAAATTTATTATCTTTATTTTGCCCTCATACCTTTGAGACTTTGCAAAAAGATAGAAGAATTGTGCTGGGAACTCAAGGCTTCTGTTCAGGCCTTTCCTGTAATATGATAGGCCCTGTGATGACACTAACTCAGGCATCAGGGCAGGTGAGGAGCTGTAACTGAGGTTAGATTCTAGCTCTTTCATCTTACTTTGCAGGTACTCCCACAAATATATGGTCTATATAACAAGGTTGCATTATTATAATTCAGATACCTCTCAGACATCCCTATTGGCAGATCCCTTACCAATAAAAATATTTTATGTAAATATACTCAGATGAAAAAAACATAACTCTTTGTAAAACTTCAGAGTCCAAGCTGTCCACACTGGCCTCACTGTAGAGGAAATGCAGCCCTACATTTTTTATTCTTTTCTAAAGGAAGGGAAAAATCTAGGTGATAATTTTAAAGTCTTCCAGCCTGGCTGAGACAACTGAAGGCTGAACTGTCAAGAATGCTGACAGCATAGTGATTAGACAATTATATGCTTTACAAATTGTTCCCCCAGCACCTGAAACTAGTGTAAAATAATACCGAGTGTAAACGGTAATTGAAAAATAAGATTTAAATAAAAAAAAGAATGCTGAGGACAGAGGAGCCTGCATCTAGGACATGGAATCTGTGCACTGACTCGCAGATCCTTCTCCCCAACTTCCTTTCTCCTCAGCTGGTACATCGGTCATGAGCTCCTCTTATTTCCTTAATCTTTATTTAATTTCTACACCTTCTATCTAAAGTTTCCAGATTTTTTTTTGTTTTACGACATATGACAAATTTGACATATGACTTGATTAAAGTTTATGTATTATAAAATCTCTTTTCCTCATTGTCATTATTGTTATTATTATTTTTCAAACCGAGACCAGCGGTGCTGGGATTAGGTTTCAGGACTGGTTGGAAGGGTCCTGCTGTAGGCGCCGCTGTTGAAATGCAGTCAGATAGACTATAAAACACTGGAAGTACTGGAAGTATGGTTGTAACATGGCACCAAAATGATCACACACACCTATCTTTGCTTGTGTTTCAGAAGTTTTCTACCAACTTATTTTCTAGCAGCATTTTTCTGAAATTGCTTGGTTGTATCTTGTATAAGGGTTCACAGTTAGTATTTATAAATTATGTTACCCTTTAGGAACTATTGCAAATGAGTGGCTTTTCATGACCTCACCGGCTGTGTTTGACTAAAATCACTGTGGAGGTCAGCAGGGATGTGAGTGCCAGGGGAATACGCTACCCACGTCCACAGCCAAAGTGCAGAGTGGGAAGACACGTCTGTGCATTTTCAGTGTGCAGCCTGTGCATGTGTGGCCTCTAGGGACAAAGAAGGCTAGGACATCTCACAGGGCATAGGTGGCTGGCAACTGGAAACAGTACTCAAAACAGACGCCATCGGATGAGAAAGCTTTGTAGGGAAAAATGCCATTTAGTCTAGGAATTATAGTCGAGTTTAAATTTTGATAGGTATAAGTTCAAGAAGAAGGAGGAGAGTGAGACGAGTAAAACAGGACAGGGATGAGAAAGTCAGGGAGGTAAAAAAGCCCTCAGAAGTTGTTCAGTTGGGGCACAAGCCCCACTTCACCTGAAACATGGGTTACATGGAAACAGGTGCTTTGAGAAATGAGATTGGAAAAGCTGTTGTTGACTGTGCCCCCATGTGTTAGGGGAGAGGCCGTGCTGTTTTCCTGCTAGCAGAGATTTGGGAGATGGTTTTTGGTATGGAACCAAAAGCTCTAAAGAGTTCACCTGGAATTTACAGATCTGGTCCAACTTCCTCTCTGCACAGTGTTGGAATTAGGGAGTAGGAAGGGGGGGAGGGAACAGACTCCTAGTATTGGCTCCACAATTTACCAGCTCTGTGAACTTGGATGAATTACCTTACTTTCCTAAGCTTCATTTTCCACATCTGCAAAACAGAAATGGAACAGTTGTTGTGAGAATAAGGAAAACAACATATGCAGTGCTTAGCTTAGTGGCTGGAATATAGTAAAGGTTCAAAACACTTTTACTTTGATGATTACTGGGGGTGGTATTGTTATCACTCAGGACTTCGATGCTGTGGTCTCTTACTCTTCCTTGCTGTGCTTTTATTGAAATTGTATGAGGTGACTTGAGCCGGTGGTCAACTGTCCTGACCTTGGGACAATTCGGTAATTGCCAAGTCTGTGTTACTCTGGCTTCCAGGTATTGGAATAGTAGAAATAGCATAGAGGTTGCTAGATTTCATCCTCAGACTTTCTCCCTTTTGAATGTTGCCGACACTAGTATTTTTTTATTGTATTTTATTGTTTGTGCTATTACGGTTGTCCCCATTGCCCCCTCTCCCCGCCCCACTTTGTGTACGCCTTAAGCAGCTTGGAGTCTAAGAGGATAAGGCAAACACTTCTTTTCTCTTTCCAACCATTAAAGCGCTTTTATTAAGTCACCAGATGAGCACTTTCTAAGGAAAAAATAGTGTCTGTGTGGTTTGGATGCTGAGTGTTGACTCAGCGTCAGGCCTGCGGAGCAGAAGGCCAGGCCATGCCTGCTGGCACACCAGCAATAATAACCGAAAAAATCAGGACGGTCCCAAGTTTGCTAAATATAGCCATACATTTGGAAAAGCACAATACACCAAACTCTTATATGCTTCTTTCTTCCCCCCAAATTGTTCTCTTCAGTGACCACCAGCATTATATTTTTCCTTCCAATACACATATTTTCCCAGGTTCCATGGTTACCATAGTCTTCTCCCATGTGTTCCATATTTTTGTACAGTGCTCGTCATAGTTAGGTAATATTAAGCAATACTTAGGAAAGCAAGCCATCTGAAATGACTTTTTAGGCTAGGAATTTCATAGAGACTATATGTAGTTATTCTTCTTACATTAGGGATTAATTACTTTTATAATACAAACAATGACTGCAATATAAGTTTTGAGAGACTGACTCACTAAGGAAACAAGACAGGTTTGGAAAACAGATCCCTTGCCATTGACGCACATGGGAGAGCTTAAAAAAAATAACGGTAATCTGAGAAATTTAACGGCCACGTCACAGTTCACATAAAACTGATACTATCAGTTAGTGGGCCACAATTAAATATTCTGTGAATCAAGGTCAGTTTCAGAACAATTGCATTGCACAACCAGGTGTTTTAATTCCTTGAAATGAAATAAAAAATGAGAATCAGTTTTCAGCTATTTGGTCTAGTTTTCCTCCTCTGGAAAATCCTTCTTCAGACCTACAAAGTAAGCTAAGAGCAAGAAGACAAACTCAAGAGGCAGAGGGCAAAGGAGAAACGTTCATCTGCCGTTTACCACCTTTGAGATGTTGTATTTCTTCATCCTTATGTGCCTCATTCTTTTCATTTCTAACCTGGAAGACACTGTTCTAGACTGCTCTGCAGAGAATTACCCAGACTCCCTTCAGGAACCGCTGCAGGTGGTGACTGGGAGAGGAAAGGGACCCGAGGGAACTTCAGTCAGGACGAAGGCATATTTTGTGTTGGACTTTTACTAATTTTGAACAAAGTGCTCTTTGGATAAAATATTCTTAAACGAATAGGTTGCTGGTTGATTTCTAGGTTCTTTGCAGCATTAATGTCATTTGATCTATGTCTTTAGTGGCTACTTAGAAGCACCTAAGTGAAAGGAAAGAAATTTAAAAAACAAAGAACTTGATTCAGTTAGTAATCCTTAAAAGAGCCCCCATTTACTGTTTTTCCAAATACTTACTTATTTTTCTTAGCTTGAAGACAATATGTATTAGTTGCAAAAAGGTAAAAGAAAGGTTTCGCAAATACCCACATTCTTTTACAGATCTGCTCCTCTTGGCAGTTCTTTCCTTCCAATGACTAGTTGCTGAGGCAGGCACCCATTTTTTTAATTTCATCTTTCATTCTGATTACTTGGCTTTCCCCAGTAAAAAGCCCACATCTTTTTTATGGCTTATTTTCCTTTGTCAACGTAGGGATCATTCTATCAGCCAAGAGATCGATCCTATTACCTAGGAAACCACAAAAGCTAATACTTAATGCTCTTAGATGCTTATATACCTATAAGTGCAGAAAAATATTTAAACACTCACCCAACTTCTTTCTAGTCTCAGTACATAGTTATGGTTGATGGGCAACTGGTGCAAGTGTTTGTGTGTGTTGTGGGAAGGACAGTAGGGGAAGTGGGAAGCAACCTGGTGTCCTGGAAAGTCATAGAATTCCACGTTTTGTGTTATGTATGTAATGCATTATAGATTGAGTGATATTATTGTGAAACATTGCTCAGTCACAATTTTCCTTGAGGTGAATTTGGTGCACCTTTTCCATTTCAGCGTTAAGGGCATGCCAACGTGTCCTTCATAACCTTGTCTATGAGGAAACATGTCTAAGAGCAAAACCAAACCCATTCACCTAATATAAACACACAGAAGGCTTCTCAGTGGAGCCTATGCCATCAGAATCTGTTTCATTGTACCCTGGCTGCCAAAGGAGAATTAACCTTCAATGGTGAAGAAAAGTAGGTAGTAATAATCATTTTCAAGACAGTGTTACTTAAAATCTTTTCTAGAATTTTTTTTTTACTGGCTATTGGATAAATTTCAAACTTCCTGGTTTTACCTTACCATGTCAGCCTCTTGTTATTCCCCTACGGTCTTCTTATACAACCAAATAGGACTTGGTGAATTTAGCTGAAAATAATATAGTATTTTCCTTTCCAGTACCTTGAAGTTAAATTTCTGTAAACCTCATGTGAGATCAGTCCAATGGGGAAAAATAGAGTCAAGGGGATGAGATCATGAGTGAAACTATCAAAATTTTGAATATAGTTTATGTTTCTCAAAGTAGAGCCATAAAAACAGCCCACCAAGTAATGCACCATTATATATACCTTCATGTGGTAATTAATAGCTTAGAAATTATACATATGAGATCTGTCTGGAAAAACTCCTGCCATTGTTAATATAGTGAGAACAGTTTGTGTGACAGTGATGTAACCTAGCAGCCAAGGAGAGTGGACTGGAATGTGCATGCGTGAACCATGAGGACTTCACTGTACTAGTTAGTGGGGGTGGTAGATGCCATTAAGCGAGCATGTGTACTGTGTGGCTGTCACATTCAAAATGACTGAGCAAGTAGAGCAATGAATCTGCATCGAATTTTGCGTTCAGCTTGAACATTCCTCCATGGAAACTATTTGGATGATTGAGAAGGCTTTCGGGGATGATGCCATGAGTGCAGCACAAATAGAAGTGTGGCACCAACGCTTCCAAGATGACCGAGAATCTATCGAAGATGACCAGCATTCTGGAGGGCCAGCAACAAGCAGAACACCTGAGAATGTTGAATGTGAAAGGGCTGTAATCAACAAAGATCCATGACTGACAGTGTGAGAACTGGCAGCTGATCTGGGGATTCCACAAACTGCTGTGTCCAAGATTTTGATGCTGGATTTTGGCGTGAAAGGTGCTGTGCCCAAATTCATTCCATGGCTTCTGCTACCAAAGCAGAAGGAACATCGTGCTGCGCTTGCTAATGACATGATTCAGGTTGCTACCAATGGACTGGATTTCCTCAAGAAGATCATAACTGGAGATGAATGGTGAGTCTACGACTATGATCCAGAAACAAAGGCCCAGTCATCCCAATGGAGTTTCTTGGTCCTCCAGGCCTGAAGAAGGTGCAGCAACGCTGCCGCAAGATCAAGATGATGTTAACTGTGTTTTTTGATTGGGAAGGTGTTATCCCTCAAGAGGACGCCCCTCCAGGTCAAACAATTAATAAAGAGCGCTACGTCAATGTTCTTCATTGGTTGAGAGACAGAATATAATGAAAACAGCTGCAGCTATGGGCAGCTGGTGATTGGGAGCATCCCAACAACAGCTGCGTGCTCATGCATCACGTCTTGTGCAGAGTGTTTTGGTGAAACATCAAATCACCCAGGTGACTCAACCCCTACAGAAGGCCCGATTTGGCACCCTGCGACTTCTGGTTTTTCCCAAAACTAAAATCACCTTTGAAAGGGAAGAGATTTCAGACCATCAGTGAGATTCACGAAAATACAGCAGGGCAGCTGATGGTGAGTCCAACAAAATATTTTGCAGAATGTTTTGAACAGTGGAAGAGACACTGGGAGAACTGTGTGAACTGCGTGAGGTCCCAAGGGGCCTACTTTGAAGGGAACTGAGGCATCGCTCTCTGATGTACAATGTTTGTTGTATCTTGTATCTTTTTCAGTAAGTGTCTCTATTTCTCATAGTACATGGCTGGACACTTTCTGGACAGACCTCGTACCTCATATTTATGTATCCCCCTTTAATCGCCAGTAACTTTTTAGTATCTCCCTTCTCCATATTCTAAATATAATTTTAAACATTTGTTTGATTGTCAAATTACAGTACAGTCAGCCCTCTGTATCTGTGGGTACCACATCTGCAGCTTCAGCCAAATGAGATAAAAATATTTAAAAAACTCGTTATGTTGTTGCTGACCTGTACTGTGCAGTTTGGCCTGTGATGGTTGCGTCTGTCCTAGACACATACAGACTTTTTTCCTTGTCATTTTTCCCTACACAATACAGTGTAACAACTTTTACATGGCATTCACATGGTATTAGGCATTATAAGAAACTTAGAGACAATTTAAAGTATACCAAAGAATGGGTGAGGATGTATGCAAATACTATACCATTTTACATCATAGGGGACTTAAGCATCTGTAGATTGTTTATAGGGACCTGGAACCAGTCCCTTATAGATCCCAACTCTACAAAAGTCTGTCCCCACCTACATTTTCAAGGACTTTCTGTCTTTATGACTAGAAATTACCTTTCATTACACTGGTTTCACCATATTTCTCTTTCCCAACGTCTAGTTTTCTATGTCTCTAATTATCTGCAGCAGGAAGAACCTTAAATTCACTTGTACAGAAACCATAATTTTCCTGAGGACACAGTATACATAGTAAATCCATCTGTACTGGAATTTCACACAAGGAGAGCTTGAGGTTGGGCATGAGTGATTATTCTACACATTTTTATAGGATCTCCTTGCCTTTGCTTGTGATCTTGCCTCTTTCCAGAAAAGACTTTTTATTCTTTGCCATCTGGGAAATGTGTATTCATCCTTTGAAACCCAATGCAGATGCCACTTTCTTCAGGGAAATTTTTCCAGCTCCTTCGGACAGAATTAGTCAACTCCTATAATTCTGGCCACATAAGCCCTTTGGCCTCTACAGCAAGACCGTGTTTCCTACTCAATACCTACTAGATGCTTGGCACTTGCCACATTGTATTAGTACATGTTTGCTTGTGTATCCCACTTAGTTGCCTTTGAACTTTCCCAAAACAATGTTATTTTGGCCTCTTTATGTAAAACGCAGGATTTAAGATGCTGGCATCTGGCATTGAATGGCAATAAATGTTTGTTGAATAAGTGTGCGAATAGTTGAACGAGCCCATTAAATGATTTAGTAAACCTATTCAGTAGATGGATGTCAAAACTAATTTACTTGATATATGTTAATAAATACATTTATAAATATTAACTTTAATTTTATCTCTATTGAATATATTTTTATCTTTAGGTTTTATTAGCTAGGCTTCCAATTCTGTGAAAATGTAAACTGTGTCTCTCAGTCTTATTTATTAGACCCTCAACTCCAGCTACATGGTGCTTAGCTGGCGCTTACTGCATATTTTTAAAATTTACAAATAAAGACTAAAAATACAACAATTTAGGATGGAAAAACTCAATTTTCAACCTTGTTGATGTTTTTGTTTCTTTATTAGTGGAAGCACATTCAATCTGAATATCTTTTTTCAACCGAAACTGAATCTCTCTTAGTTCTGTATCAGTTTGATAAGTGACCGGACATGGAAAAGGGGAAAATGTGAACAGAGAATGGAGGTAGAACCTATTCAGAGACAGCCAGAAGACTTTTTTTTTTTGAAAATTTCCCTCAACACATCAGAAACAAATGATTTGAAACCAAGGTGAGCCTGGGGATGGAACTCATTTGCACATTTAAAAACTGCCTCATAATCGAATGTATCACTTGACTCTTTGGCACCCCACTGCGTTGCCTTTCTTTATCCATAAATTGTTTGTTTTTGAAGGAAAAGGAATATTTTGCTGAAAATAAAAATATATTTTCTCCCCATGGGCACTTGTTTTCCTTACTTCTGTTAAAATCATAGTCATTGATAACACCCAAGACTCTCGTGACGCTCAGTTCTGGAATGACATCTACAGGTATGAACATTGCACGTGTTAAGGAAACACATCCACAAATGAAACAGCACGCGCTGTGCTCACAGCCAGCCGCACAGAATGTTCATGCATCTGTTGCCTATTAACTTTTTTCCTGTTCCCCGCATTGTTCTTTTGAAGAAGCTCCAGCAGCCTATTGCTTTGCCCAACTGTTTATACTGTCTATAAATCAGGGACTTGAACCAAATAAAACGTCTAGGTTGTGTTTGCAAAATATTTGGATATTCTGGTTTTGTTTTATTTTCCCAGCTTTAGAAAACATGAGATTAAACTCTGATTGAAGCTTGTTTTCTAATTACTCATTTTTTTTGGGGGGGAGGGAAGCAATTGGTTGCTTTTTCAGCCAATTAGTAGGGTCGAACCACATTTTGAAAAAATTGTTCAGTTTGTTTTTGTGTTTGCTGTACAATGTTGACAGTTTTACTTTCTTAAGAGTCTTATGCATAGGCAAAACAAAACAAACCTAAACAAAACATAACTCTGTTAACCACATTCTTAAAAATCAAGTAAAAGTACCTGGTGATTGGGGCTACCATCTAGCACCTGTTTTCAACGTTCAGCTGTGACATTTTTAACAAATATTATTCATTGATTGTACTGTGTTCAGATCTGATCTCAAGAAGCTGAATTTGAAATATTGGAATTTCTACTAGAAACCCTGGTAAAGGGAACAACTGGGGAAGGTTTCCAAGATTTCGTGTTTGATTTATTGACTGTGTGCGTCAACAGTATGCTTTTGATTTGCAGAATAACATAGAACTACTCCGAATCTGTGCTTAGGTGAATTATGAATCTATATTTTGTGTCACAGACATTGTATCCAACCTTTCCCCTTTATTTCCCAGTCATCATTTTATAGTGGGATATGGTAGACAAGAAATTAGAGCCGACAGCCTGAGTGTATCTGTTACATGAACATTTATGAGATGCAGTGAATAGCATTGCTTTGGGGGGAAATTGTCTTTTTGGTTGAGATTAAAAACAAGTGGATTACTTGTCCCAATTTAATACCTAGGCAGGTCTACACAGTGTGACCTCAAGTTCTGTGATAATCTAGGTCAACTTTGACATATCTTTCTTATTCATGTGATCTGGTTTTTAATGTAAATAAATACCATGTGATCATGCATTTTTAGGTGAATAAACTATATTCATGATCAAGCTACTCAGTTAAACAAAGTTGCTAAATATATTGTTTACACCTAAAGTTACTGATTAATACCACCTGTGTTTGAGTACAGCTAAACAGTTTACAAAATACTTTTACCTCCTTGACTCATTTTATTGGAAAAATTGGAGTAAACAGACTCATTTTGTGAATCAGGATTCCAAGGATTAACACAATTCATTGGTTCATGACCAAGGTTAAAAGAAAACCAAGTTTTATTTATTTAAGTGTCTGTAAATATACTCATTGTATAAGACATAGATGCTTAAGTTATGTGACCGCCTGTTAAGAAGTAAATTTTAAAACTTGGGTTTCTCTGTTATCAGCAAAATGGAATTTGAAAGTAATCATATACGGCAACAAAAGAGTCTCATGCCTTCACAATTTTAAAGGCATCATTCTCTTCGCGAGACATTTTGTGTAGTATTCATGAAATGTTTTCAAAAGGACAACACCAAGGACAAGGCAATTGGGAGATGGTGGATTCTTCCCTTGAGGGGTTACTGCAGTTAAAAACATCTCATTCAAGTGAACAGAATCAGTCAAACTGCTTGGTTTCTTACGAACAAACTAGCAAACTAAAAGAGTCTCCCAAACTGATATTCCTATGAATACTAGCTCTGGGTGTGATGTCAATAGATGCTTTAAAAACAAATTGTGCAGAATGAAGAAATTTGAGAGAAGACACATAGATACCATTCCTGGAGATTTAAATGACATTCATAAAAAAACCTGTTCAATGTTTTCCTAGTGTTTTTCAAACTTATTGGAAATAAATATAGGTATACACACATATATAAAAAGTGTATTAATTATGTATTATATATTAATACATATTAATAACTTGAGGAACTGAGTTTGGGAAATGTTGAAAAAGAATTCATTTTCTTAATGATTGTTTTCACTTTGCATTATCATAACATAAGATTTATGAATTCTTTTGCTATATGATATTTAAATATTAACATGCAACAATTAAACTAGACATTTAAAATATAAATGAAACAGAAGTTAAAAGTATAAAAATTCTTTTTTAAGGCACACAATTCTGCTTATATTTTATTCCATTCGAAAAAACCTCCAGTCCTGAACTTACTAACTTGAAACTTCAACCTGGAAATCTAGTGTCCTCTGCCATAGGGACCTATCTGCCTTCTCAGTTTCTCTTTTTCTTTCTTTCTCTTTCTTTCTTTCTTTCTTTCTTTCTTTCTTTCTTTCTTTCTTTCTTTCTTTCTTTCTTTCTTTCTTTCTTTCTTTCTCTCTTTCTCTCTTTCTCTCTTTCTCTTCCTTCTCCCTCTTTCCTTCTTTCCTTCTTTTCTTTCTCTCTTTTTTTTTACATAATTGAACTCAACTCAACACTGCCAATCAACTGGATATAATGAACATCTATAGACTACTGCATCCAAAAACAGCAGAAAACACATTTTTCTCAAACTCAAGTGGAAGGTTTACCAAGATAGACCATGTTCTGGGCCATAAGACGTACCTTACATGTCAAAGAAAAGAAATCTTACAGTGTCTGCTCTCAGATCAACTTGTTTTTTTCTTATGTGATTGCACTTTGGCATGGTACTCTTCCTTTCTGTTTGGTGGGATCTGAATTCTTTTAAAGTTACTTGCACTAAGGTCCTTGTGTCCACCAGACCCTCCAGTACCATGTGACAGGCCACAAAACAGACCAAGGTCCCTGTTAAGTGAAGACTGGGAGACACAGCCATCAGCACCTCCCACGGGCAGCCCTTGCATGGAAAGGCTGTCCTGGCTCGTTGTCCAGGGGATGGCTGACTCATGGTGTTCCAGGCTTGGTGCCCTCTTTATTCCTTGGCTTGTGACTCAGCTCCTTCCTGCTTTCTCCACCTTTAGCTTCACTTCTCCCAGCTGTGACCTGTGTTCCTCATTTTATCCCTGGCTTCCTAGGAAAGTTATTGTTTTTTTAAAAATTTATATATATTTTTTGCTTCTGACCTGTTGCTGATATGTCTTTTATGCTTTGCCCTCTGCCCTTGGCCATGACTCTGACTAACTGGAAATTGCTGATCAAGGGTTGGTGGCTACCACCTTGAGCACTGTGACTCTTATGGCCCTGGCACAATGATGACCTCATGGGGCTGTCACAAGAGTGATATTTCCGTTTTCTGAAATATTAGTGCACATGTGCCCAGTCCTTCTTACTTAGCTGAAACTGGCAAACAGTCTTGTTCTGGTGAACAACATTAAAAATTAGACTAGGTTTAAGGGATTCCAAAGAGTATGGATGTCACTGAAACAGAACTCAGGTCTGAATAAATACTGTTAGTTTCGGTGAATACTGGGTTTCTCTAAGGTACTCTTAGGTTCTTTGTTAAAGTATATCACAGTTTGTTCATAGTCTCTGGTCTAGATCAGCTGGATCCCAAGAGGGTAGATTATAAAAGATGAGAGGGTAGGGGGTGAATATTTATGATTAGGGATTAGGAAATGTTGGCATTACAAAATGACCATATAAGCCAAAGCTCGGTAGTGGGAGAAGGATGACAACAGATTCATAAATGCAAATGAGAAAGGACATGCCTGGCCTCCTCATTCTTTATTTTCCTTTTTTAAAACTCTCAATGTTACACATTTTTAATGAGCAACATGGGATAAATAAAACACTTAGGTGAGAGATAAAGTAGAAATGGTCAAGTGATGTCTCCAGGACTTTTCTACTTGGCTTCATGTGCTACATAAATTGTGTAATGATGGAAAGTAAAAGCTAAGACATATAATTTATTAATGAGCTAATTCACATTAAACACTGACCAAGAAAATCATGAGCACAGTTGTGTTTTATCCAGTGTGAGCAGCAGAGGAGATGGATCTAAGTAGGGGAAGCAAAGCAGAAAGCTAAGTGAAAAGTTGTGATTGTTTTCTTTCCTGTTTCGGCCAGTCCTTTAAGTTGACCACCTCACTCCAGCTCCTCCCCATCCTGTGGCAGGAAAGGAACCATGGGCTGCAGGGATATAGTCCAGGCTGGGCTCCTTCAGTGCTGTGTACGGAGCTTTTGATCAGTGGAAATACCCTGAAGGCATTTGTAATTGCTGATCTCTCAATGTCTAAGGCAATAAAAAAATAGCAGGGCCTCTGCTTCCCAAAATATAAGAGGCAGGCATAGTTTACATGCCAGATTGTAGTGGAAACAGACAAGAGCACAAACGTATATAATTCTTCTTATAGAAGTGATTTTAACAAGAACGGAAACAGATCATGCAATCTTACTTAGTACATTCTATCCCTGAAATAGGTTTTCAATCTTTCTACTTTTCTACCACTTTCCAGATTTTTGTATAGTGGACAAAATGTGAGTCATAATGGGCTGATGAATAACATTTCATTTCACGAAACATTTACGTAGTGTAATGGCTTTCAGACTTTGAGTGATTCTAGTGGGCTGTGCTCTCCGAACACCTTCTTCCTTTTGGTCATGTACCTGGACAAGCCCACTCTTCCTTGCCTCTCAGCCTCCTGGAGCTCTCCTGTCCGCATATCATACAGGCCTTACCAGAAGAAATAATATTCCGGGGGTTGCCGTATGTACCAAGTAGGGCCAACTAGAGCAATCTTTTTCACTTAACATATTAACATGTGGGGAGGAAACTCTTTCGTTTTGGTGAAACTGCATTGCTGGCACACATGTTTCCTGCTAGATGGGGAAAAGCTGTCTGCAGAAAGAAACCAACATGGAGCTGAGAGGTTGGTGATGAAAGGGGTCTTGGTGCCTATAGTGCTTCCTTCCATCTCGTGAGTTACACCAGGGGTATTCCCACTGACGTGAGTGATGAATTCCTCTTGTAAATGTGCGATGATTTGGATAGCACTTCCATTACTTGCAACAAAAGAGTTCTAATACAATGTGTGATGATAAATTTAAGAAAATGTTTGCATTTAGTTCACTTCATCATATTTGTGTTTGGGAGTGAGGGGAGGGGATATAGGGAAAAACCTCAGAGAATGTCTAAACAGTGGTTGAGATGGAATGTTTGGGAATGTGTGTTCATTCAGGTCTGAGCCCCTCTGTGAACAGGACTTGAGCCTTGTGTATCTTTCTGCCCTGGGGCCTAATGTCATTGGCATGTGATGAAAGCTCAGTTAATGCTTCCTGAGGAAAATGAATTGTGGAATGAAAAAAAGAGATATTTCTGCAACTACAGCCTAGTCTGATGATATATTGACTTTGTGGAAAGAGTTGATTGGAGGTACATTTTGCGATGGAGCTCACTGTCTTTTATGGCTTTACTCAGTTCAATAACCTCAAAGTGAAGAAGATGGCTTTTGTGGAAGTCAACTGATTTTTAATTTGAATCTGAGTCTTCATTTTACCTCAAATGGTCCTTATGAGGATTAAGAGAAAAATACAGAAATCATTATTCCCTGGCACATAGTAAATATTCAATAAATGTAAGCTATAATTAGAAAAACAAATCTACAATAAAAAACAACACACAAAAAGTCAGGGAGTTTGTTCCATTGACAAGTTGCTCATTAATCATCAAAGTTTATAATTGTTCAGCTCATGCCTCCTAAAAATATAGGATTGTATCTGAGGAAGAATGGGCTCCACCATATACTTCCTCACCTCCTCCCCTTTTCTCAGTTTGCATACAACTTTGTCTCTGTTTTTAAACTCCTGACTTTGAAATGTGTGTGTGGGTGAAGGAAGGTGTCTAGTGTTTTGGGGACACAATGACAGCCAGGATGTTGTAGATTATCTGCTTTCCTCCATATAGTGGAGATCCTCTGTTCCTGATAGTATCTGTGGGCAATAAAATTTCTTTAAAATTGAGCCAACAATGATAATTTACTGCTGTTTCTCCTTCTCTTGTGACATCTGTGATTGGATATGCTTCTTTGCTCTCTGCTGTTTGAGCACAGACAATGGGGGTCTCCATGGGAGAGCTGAAGACAGAAGAAGAGAGGATGGAAGGCTGATTCCCCCAGCTCTCTCCCTGATGAACTGCAGGGTAGGATTGATTTCTCACTTTTGCAGCGGACCACCGGTCTTCCCATCTCCCTACCACTAATGTCACAACTTGATGGGTTCTGGAAACTGAGCCCTTACTTTCTACTTCAGCTCTATCACCTCATTTTTCTTGTTTGGGGTGTTCCATGTTCTTTTTGACTTCTTTGAACTCTGCCCACTGTTTGTCCTTTAACTTTTATCAATTATTCTGTTGGAATGCACCATCTATCTCCTGCTGGAACTCAGATACAGAGCCTGTTAACTGTTAACACCTCTTACTTAGGTGAATAATTTCATTTAGTTTGTACTTCAATCTTTTAGCATACATATTATTTGGATAAATAAACTAGAACTTAGAGAATTTTATTAATTTGTGTAAAGGCACCTATCTAACAGACAGACAAGCCTGAATTCAAAACCAAGTCTTCAGAACTAGTCCAGGTCAGTGTCTACTATCCTATGAAATCCTCTCTTCAACTACAGGGGTTTCCACCAGCTTCAGAAAACTCAGGGGATGTATGTGCTTCTGTCCAATGTATCTGAGAGAAGAAGTATTTAGTACAACAACTTTGTCTATTCTAAAAATCTTAAGTGCATGTATTTAAATTTCTGAACACACACATCCAGCCTTACCTGAGTTCACTTTATTGTGTCTTACACTTGTTTACTGGACTCTTAAATTCACTTTTTTCTCCTAGCGCTGGAATAATTGTTAGAAGAAATTTAACCAATCCACAGTGAAGTGTCCTTATCCACAAATCTTTATAAGCGTTTATTTGTTCTGTAAATGTGATTCCATATTTTTTTATTTCTAAAAATTTGAATCAACCTTGACCCAAAATTATTTTACTTGCATGCCTGAATATCTAAATGCCCACAAAATCACATTTGTCAATCTCAATTCTAAATTTAATAAAAATTTATTATTTTTCCAGCCCCCTTTCAGTCCAACTGGCACTGGTCATGAGTGAAATTTACATAGTGAGTCCTTTTGGCCTTTTTTTTTTTTGATAAAGCCAAACATCATAACTTTGACAATTTTTCCTCAAATACCATTATTTTATTCCACATAACAGATACTTGAATTTATCCCCATAATTTTCTTGAATTTCTTTCTGAAGTTGTTTTTTAGGTTAATAAATCTTCACTTTCTCTCATTTCCTTGTGGTCTTGAACTATCCAGACCATCGGTGAGCATTTTCTTCACTGGGACCTCTAACAACTGAAATGTGAAAATACAGTGACGTGATTTTCTTCCTCCAGGGGAATTCTTCAGGTGATAGAGTGATATAGAAACACTCATACACACTGTACACAACAGAAGGCAAGTTTGGCATGTTTTTTAAAAATTAAAACTACTCTTTTATTTATTTAAACATTAAAAAAAAATCCCACAAACTTTGGAATTTGGAAGATGTGAACTTGTATATGTTATTCTTTCCAGGAAGTTAAATAAATCGTAAAGACTAAAGATAGCAGCTGTTTTCTGAAAAATAGCTTGCTAATGGTTTGTCCTCAATCTCCTTGAGAGGACAAAAAAGTGTAATTTGCATCAGCGGAAGGATTTTTGAAGACAGCGAAGACTCTTGCTTAATCTGCTTCTCTGTTGACTATTGTGATTTATACAACTGGGTCTTTTACTGAGAATAGAAAAACATTCATCTCCACTTTCCTGGAATCGTGAACTCCACATAGTCTCTTGTTACTCAACCTACATTTGGTTCCACTAGAACCATACTGCTACTGGTACTGGTACTGTCCTCTGGAATATTCTGGCTACATTTGCATTATTTTCCTTTGGCAAATTGACTGTTAGCATATGTTATAGTTGCTTACTCTATTCCAAGGAGGAAACCACTGTCCAAACAGATTAATCTTAAAAAAGTGTTAACTATAAATTATCAAAATTATGTCACACGACTTGCACACTAGAGACAGAGCCTGTTGGTAAAAAGAAGATGGGATTCTCAACATTTTGTTGTTCTTATTCTGCACTGCATTGGTTTTCTATTGCTGCAAAGAAATTATCACAAATTTAGTGACTTGTGACACCAGGAATTTATGGTCTCACCGTGTCCGCTGGTGAGAAACCTGGGCTCAGCCTCAAGAGAGCCTCTGCTCAGGGCTGCAATCAAACTGCTGGCCAAGGTCGGGGTCCTCGTTAAGTTCCCTAGTTGTTGGCAGCATTTATTTTCTTGTGGTTGTAGTACTGAGTTCCCTGTTTTCTGTCTAGATGTTGGTCAGAGGCTACTCTTAGTGCCTCAGTGCTGTCTGAGGGTCCTGGGCAGATGGCCCCTCCATATAAAGCCAACAATAGTGCATCAAATCTTTCTCATGCTTTGTATGTCTGACTTACCCTTCTGTAATCAGCTGGACAAAACTTTCTGCTTTTTAAGAGGTTATGTGATTAAGTCAGACCATCTGGATTATCCTGTATTAAGGGTCTGATGATTTATGTCCTTAATTACATCTTCAAAATCCCATCATAGCAAGCCCTTAGGTTAAGCTCAATTGAATAGAGACTATGTTTACACCAGGGTCCTGAAACTTTGTGGGGGCATCTTATGCTTCCACATGTACTATACTATGTGCATACATGTATGCTTACCTAGTAAATGATATTCAGAGAGTGAAAAGATTGACAGGCTCCATAGTGTTATAAAATTAAAATAAAAAACCAAACAAACAAGATCTTTGTTCTTTAGACCTTGGCTTGGTAAGTGTAGAGAAACTTAACTCTTTGGGAAAAAAACCTGACTTGGAGGAGAATATTTGCTTCCTGGAACATTGGGCTCAGCAGAAAAGCACCATGTATAACTCTTTAATATTTGCGATTTAATGCAATTGAGACTCCTATTCATTTTTTTTCAATGTTGATGGGCTTTTAAAAACTTTGCTTGTTTATTTATTTAAAAAATAGCACAGACAACTGTTGATGCAAAGTAAGATTTTTCTACCTCAAATGGTTAGCTATCATGAATAATTTCCATGCACAGCATATTTTTCTGTTCTAATACATGGCATTATATTGTGGGTAGGTTATAAGTATTTATCCTTGGTGAGGACACCTGGGAACCACTGGCTCAGGGTCCTTGCAATGTCCTGCTTCTATGCTAGAACTCTTCTCTCACTTTGCAATCACTACTCCATTCTTACACTTAGTTTTCTTCTTAAACATCTCTTCCAAGAGAGCCTTCCCTTCTCCCCCTGTTTCATAGTATTTCAATTTCTTGCTATTTGGGCTTACTTATTTGGTCATCTTTATTTGAAATGTACCTACGAAGTGTCTCTCTCTGTATCTCGATCTCACTTAGAGGAACTGCTATCTGCCCAGTTTGCCACAGACAGGCTGTTAATCATCCTAGACCAAATTCCTCTTTCAAATTACACTTCCAGTCCATTGTCAAATCTGTCAACTACAGGCTTCAAATTACCTTCAGAATGAAGTCCAATCTTCTTGGCATATGAAGTATTGCTCCCTGCCTACCTTTTCTAGATCAACTCTTCTTGCCACTCGTCCCAACCACATTGACTATTTGCAATTCTTCAAAGACACTTCTTCCTTTGCACTTTTGTTCATGCTGTTGTCACTGCATGTAATGATGACTCTCCAACATGCCTTACTCATTCCTCCTTATCTACTTATCCTTCAAAGTCAAAGTCAGGCGTTACCTCCCTCATCCATTCCCCACCACTATGTGTGTGAGGTACGCTTCCTTGTGTTTCTGTAGTTCCCTGTACATCTATTTCTTTTATATCACTTTTTAAACTGACTGGGACTTATTGTTTTGCTGTTCTGCTTCCTCCAAAGAGAATAAAAGTTGAAGTGAGAAATTTTGTGCTGTTCATCACTGTGTGCCTAGCCTCATGAATAGTGCCATTTTGTGAATGAATGCGTGAGTGAATAGGTGAATATCAAGAAAGCATATATAGAATGACTATTGAAATTGCATTTCAGTGATTCAAGATGGTATGAATACTCCCTTATACTATTTTTCAGGTAAAAAAATCATGTAGTCCAGACATCCAAAGGAAACACAGTGAAACAATTGCATTTCCAAGGCCAGATAGATGTTGAACCTTTCAGATTTCATGGATTTCTACCCATTTATCCAATGCATATTCCTTTAGTGTAAATTGTGAAGATGGAGCAACATACATTTTTAAAATTTTCAGCCTGCAAATTTTAAAATTTTCACTTATATGGAGAGCCTCTTTGACCTTGAAGATGAAATGGATGGAAAGCAAGTAGATTGCCCCCAAATTCCACACATGTGTGCCACACAGCCTTGGTCAGTGTGGCTGTGAAGTGTGGGCTGATAGGCCTGCATGAGAAATATAAACATATGTAACTAATGTAGGCAGCTTTTCACCTTGGCTTTGGTAGTTAGGCAAACTTCCCTATATATCTTATGAATAAGAAGAGTAGGAAAAGTCAGTGTAAATTGCTAGTCTACATCTACATAGTGCAAAATGCACTGGAAATTTGTTGGCTGTTTTTACTCATTTATTCAACACAGATAACCAGCATTTGCTTTTTTGGCCTGAATTAATATGCTTGGTGGTCTACATTTATCAAATTAACTGGACATTTCTAAATCCATAGGTCAGTTTATTTTCATAAAAATGGTATGAAAGTACAATTAAAACAAATCTTTACATAATTAACAAAATAGGCCTTCATCCATTATTCATGAAATTCTAGCAGAGTTAAGTGCCTTCGTTCATTAACGCTGCTATAACAAAATACTATAGACTGGTGGCTTGTAAGTAACAGAAATTTATTTCTCAAATTTCTGGAAACTGGGAGTCCAAGATCAGGGTACCAGCATTGTTGGATTGGGGCCCACTTCTGGGCTGCAGACTTGTCATATCCTCAAATGGCGGGAAGGGGCTAGGTAGCTCTTTTATAATGGCACTATTCCCATTCATGAGGGCTGTACCCACATGACCTACTCACCTCCCAAATGCCCTACCAATTAATACTATCACCTTTGGATTTGGAATTTTGAGGAAACACAAACATTCAGACAATAGCAGTAAGCAACCATTCTGAAACTAAAAAACCATATACATCAATCTCCCATCCATTGTTTATTAGACAACAACACAGGATTATATTAAATATGTGACCTATGTCTTCTGATTTTGAAAATAGCAGTTTTGAAAGAAAAGGCATATTTTCATATGTGTCATAGAGAAAAAAATATAGATTGATTGTTTACCACCTGGATTTCTTCATAGGAAAGAAAAAAGACCATGTAAAAACTATTATCATGGGAGGCTTTTTAAAGTTTCTTTTTCCGACTAATGCACATAGATTTGAAAAATCATAAAATTAAAAAAAAGACTTTATTCATTTATTTTTAGAGAGAGAAGAAGGGAGGGAGAAAAACAACAATGTGTGAGAGAGATTTAGATGAGTTCTGTTTTGTACGTGTCCCGACTGGGGCTAGAACCTACAACCCAGGCATATGTCCTGACTGGGAATCAAACCAGAGACCTTTCACTTGGCAGGGCTGATGCCCAACCAACTGAGCCACACCAGTCAGGGAAAGGAAAGTCATAAATGTTTTGATGAACTTAAACCTTCTTGGTAGCATCAGACTCTTCTTCAGACAATTAAAAATTAAATCTTAGGTTGAGATTAAAGAGACCCAATAAGTAGAATCCTATTAACCTGCCTAAACCTGGAACCAGTTGAGAAGACAAAAGATTCAAAAGATGATCCTTGGAAACACAGAACAAAAAGGCATGGATGAGGATGCACGCTTCTTGCAGGCCTCATGCTTCTAAGACAGAGGGGCCAGGAAGAGGCTGGAAACTCATGTCTAGTTTCACCTTCCAAACCCAATATTTAGATGAAGCCCGTTGCTCCCTTGGGGCCGGAAGGAGGGCACAGCAGAGACTCCTGGCTGTCCTGGGCATCAGTGGCGCTCCCTTCGCATGGAAAAAGTGGAGGAGTAATTGCCCGCCTTTCAATGTTATATGTTTAGCTAAACTTACTCACTCATTATATCATGATACGTAAAATAAAATTAGTTATCTTAATACGGTGTTTTTGGCTAGGATGAATTTCTGATTGTACCGAAGAGCTGAATTTTGAAATGTATTTCCCAAATCTTCTTCTTTTGAAACAAACTCAACTGCAACAGACTAAACACAGCTCCCCAAGTCCCTGTCCTGAAAATTATGCCTGAAGGGAGAGTATCATTATAAATTATTATTCATAACTGTGAGCGCATATTCAAGAAAACTAAGATTATTGTTTTATGGAAAATTTCCAGATGGAAACTAAAAGCACAAATATACAGATATATTTATATATTCAGATGCTTGGTATTTTGTGAACTAAATATTCAAATATTTGCCAATTTTTTCAGTTTTTGTATGTGCATGCCACAAAGACATGATTATTTATACCATATGCCTGAAATACTATTTTGACAATTGAAATGTTCATCCTCAGCAACATTCTATATGCATTTTATCCAGATTTAGTAAATTAAATAGTTTTGTTTATGAGACACTATTAAATTTTCTTAATGAAAAATATAAGAAATGTCACTATATGCATAACATCTAAGGTTCCCTCTATCCTTGTGTTCTCTGTTTGCAGGTTTAGAAACTAGGAGATTTGAAGATGAAAGTTTAGAAGTGAGTGGTTTATAGGGACCAAAGATTCATCATTGAATTAACTTGCAATATGTAAGAAGTGCTTCGTTTTAAAAAGAGGCGTTAAGGATGAAACGTTAACATATAGCCATAGAATTTTGTTAATAAGACTTGCAGTATTGAATTTCTATCAAGTAAATAATTCTAGGATCATTGTTTTAGCTTAACTGTATTTCAGTCACCTCTGTAACACCTTTTGTAAATTCACCTTTCTAGATACATCTTATCTCCTGCGTACGCAAGGTATATAAGAAAAGCCAAAGGAATATGAATGAAAACAGTTGCAGACTGCATTTCAAAATCAAGTTCTTATGTTTAATTTCTTTTATTCTTTGCCACTAACCACATAACTTTTATTATTTAGAGGGCTCTCCAAAATACTGCTTATACAAATTAACAGTAATTTTTTTTTGTTTTGTTTTACTTGTCCTCGCTTGAAACCATACATGTTTAATCAAAAACAGAGGCTAATTCTTTTTCAGACTTGTGTTGTGGTCTCTTGACTTCCTGAAGAGGCATGAATAAAGCCACTAAGCCACATCATAAAATACTTTATTTGCTTTGAGGTATCAGTTATTCTTATTATGAGTGAAATACATTCAGGAGAACGGACATGTTAAAAGGCAGCTTCATCTTGTTTTCCTTAACTGAGTGTGAATTTCTGGTCATGGCACAGAACAATACACTTCTAGAGACTGTATTTATGCAGCTTAATGGCAAAAATTAGACATCTAAGTCAAGCTGAATTGTAGAAAAGTCAAGTATTTGGAGACCTAGGGCTTGTAGTTAAAGGTGATCTTTGGCTGTCTTCTTGAAGACATAGCAGTTGAAACTTTAGCTAATAGTAGTATAATACATACTCTTGATTTTCCTCCAAAACTGATGAATCAGGGGGACTCTCTTTCATCAGAATTTTAAATCTTCTACCTGTATCCAACTTCAACACATAAACAAAGCAATGGATAGTGCCTAACCTCTGTTGTTTATATCCATGTCATATCTATTCACAATGTCTACCTTTCCATTGGTTGAACAGGTTGGAAAGCTGTTAACTATATTTCCCAGACTTCCTTGCAGCTGAGGTTTAAAAGCAATGAGGATCTGCCAGTCCGCCTGACTGCCATGAGATTTGGAAAGTGGATGTGAGGCTTAAGCCATTCTCTGGCAGCTTTTAGCTATTGCTGTTGGCCTGCAGGGTCACAGAAACAGGAAGTCTTCTTAATTTGGTTTTTTACTCTCCATTCTTCAGCGCCCAGGGTTTCAAGAAGCAGATACAGAGGTGGTGCCATCTTGATGTGGACTTCCAATCTGGTAATCACTGTTGCCAAGGCCCCTTCTCCAGCCTCTTAAATGTGGAGAAGCCACGGGAACAAATAATTGGGGTTTCTTCCTTCCACTGTAGCCCCAGTGGCAGCCTTTTTGGGGTCAATTTTTATTGTTTTTGAAGTCATTCCAGGAGGCCAACCCTAGAAGCCATTCCTTGAACATTTTCACTGATTTTGTAAGCACTAAATTCCCTACTTTAAATCTGTCCCTGCTTGAAACACAGAGTGGTTTCTCCGGCCTGAACTGAATGCCTCTTCATCCAATAGGCAAGCAAATAAAGAGGTGACTGTTTAGAAGACAAAATTCTATCTCCCTTTTAGTAATTCTCAACATTTTTTATTTTAAGTCATACCTGCACTTTCCCTTCCATTAAATAATGAGAGACTTGATGCACCCAAATCTAAATTCATAATCAGATTGAAGTTAGAGAGGAAATTTTCACAGTAAAAAGCATTCTTTTTATATTTCATAACAACCTGTTAAGAAACACAAAGGTTAATTTATATTTGAATAAGATATCAATCACTGATGCCTTTAAAATTGTTATAAAAATCACATATAAAATTTCAAGGACCAGATAGATTGTCATCAGTGAAGAGTACAACTGTACTTAAAAAAAAAAAGAATAGAGTAACACTCAATGAATTTAATAATAATAACAGTGCAGTGTTGTGTGTGTGTGTGTGTTTTCCTGTCTGGATAGACACAGGGTTTCTGCAGTCTGGGTGAGCAGACGGTTCCACAGACATAAGCTCTCCCCAGAAAACTCCTTGGAGCCTGTTCAAGGCAAGTGCTATCTGGGCTTGGTTAAAATAACGGCTCAAAGTGATAGCCAGCCACGGAGAAAAGCACTGGTTTGGATGCCAAGAGCCCAGACTCACTCGGGGAAGGTCTCAGGAGGTTCACTGGACCTAAAATTAAGTGAATATACAGTCTCCTGGTTTGGTTTCCATGGGAATTTGTGTTTATGGGGGAAGCCTGAGATTGTTGTTTCCCAGCCAAAATATCTGGACAGTTCAATCAGTTGAACCCTTCCCAGAATTCAGCTAACTGGATATTTTGTCTTTAGGGCTGGCGAGAAGCGCTGATCGAATTGGCCCGGTGAAAAGCATTGTCCAGTCGCAGAAGCAGGGTACATTCCACAGGCTGATGTTGAGCAAATTGGACTCGTGGGGTTGATGGGAAGAGATGTCATGAGCAATGAGAATTGAGTGAACTGGATAGACCATGGGTGCATTTGAATATTTCTTAATCCAAACTCCTTGTAGTTATTTAATGATAAGCTTGTAATCTTTCTTGCCCCCCTGAGAGAGCAGGAAAATGATTCACCAAATTGTATGGGTGTCTTCATGGTGTTTATGTTGCTATCAGAGAAGTGAGAGGACACATAATAGCAAGATTTTCTTTAAGAAGTGGCTTGTACAAATGAAAAAAGAGAAGGAACTCATGCATACAGACAGCAGTGTGGTGATTGGGGGGAGTGGCGGTAGGTGGAGATTGAAGAGGGTATAGGGGGATAGAAAAAAGAAAAGAAAATAAACAATACAAAAGAAGTGGTTTATAATGCATTTCTAGGGCTTGTTAAATCAATTTCATCCAGCTTTTAAATATTTGTTGTGCACTGATCCTGTGCAGCTTACAGTGTCTGAAATTGGGCCTAAGCATGGCCAGAACAGGTGTCTCTCTCTCAGAGAGGTGGTTCTCGGTCATCGGTGTGCGGTAGCATCACTCGGAAGGCTTTAAAAATATTCCTGCCTGGGCACCCACTGCAGGCTACCTAAATCAGCATATCTGCGGACCCGGGCTTAAATGCTAGTGTGCTGCTAAAGTTCTCCAAGTGTTTCTAATATGCAATCAGAGTTAAGAACTGTGCTCAGTGGAGTAAAAATGCATACACACAGAATGTGATGGATGCTGAAATTTATGGCTAAAATTAGGCTGGTATAGAGCTTTTCCGTATGCATATGGAAATCATCTTTAAAAGCACGCAGAGCCTGTCATGTGCACTAAGACCAAGTCCTCCTCAGCATTGGCTGCTGTGGCAGTTTGTAGTTAGCCCTTCACAATACACGTAATTACATTGGAAATTGTGTGTTATGGGTATCATCCTTGGTACACTGGGATCTCCGTGGGAGTACGGATCATGTTCCTCTGTTGCCTAACACAGTGCCAGGCGTATAGTAGATGTTCAACAAGTAAATTTCGATGAATGAATGAATGATTTTGCCAAAAATAAATTGCTGCATTCATATAAGCTATTATTCATCACTGATGAGATTCTCACCTATATTCTAGGTCATGAATCTTTCCTGAAAAAAAGCCACCAAGGATATAAATGATAGATCTGGTATGAAAAACTAGGACTCAGAACTGCTCAGAGTTGCACATTATACCTCAGGCAAGCTGGCCTCTCTGCTGCAATGAGGACTCTAAAAGTTTTTGCACCTGGGGGTTTAGATTTTGCTATTCAGCTTTCATTTAAAATTTTAAAATTGTTCCAATATCATAATAGAGGGTATCTCAATTATATGTCAAGTCAAAATGTCTCATGTTAAATGAAATTTAATTACTCCATTATCAAATTTCCATTCTAGCTTTTCTTTTGACACCATCCTAAAATTTAATTTAAAAGAAAAAATCCATCTTCTCTTTCTTGTTAATGACTAGGAAGCAGCATTTTGCGAACTGCGTGTCTCTTTATAGCTAACAGAAAAGAGGAGCTAAATCAGAAGCAGGAAATAATTAACACATTCACACATTATTCTTATGTTTAGACTTCAAATCCAAAGGTTTCAGGTTAATATGATACTTTATCTTTTGGTCAAAAGTGTTTCCATTAAAAAAAAAAAAACGTGCTCAGAGTTTGGCTCAATGATCAAACTATAAATCCTCCCAAATCCCACAACCTTTTCTTTAAAAACAAAGCAAATATCTCTGCTGAAGACAGAGTAGATTATTAGCTAAAAAACAACAACAAAAAAATGTGTTTGAATTTTAAACAGAGGATAATCATTGCCAGACTCAAATACACATATATATGACAATGAAAAAATTAGATCCATAGTAATTAATGCAAACACAGATGTGTAACTGGTTAAGAATAAGGAAAATCAAATTTACTGAAGACATATATATCTAAGGAGGCTTGATGTGCATGTGACTTTGCCAAGTAGAATGCTGGCTAATAGTAGAGTATCTTTTATTAATTCTAAGACTCATCCAAAACAAGCAGAGGTCACTATGACCGACTTTACAGACACCTGCTCTGGAAACAGAGGGAGCTGAAATAGGGCTGGCAGTCAGGGAGCCCACGAGGATCCTATGACTCACCGTGAAATCAAAGATGTGGATGATATTTCAGGGAAAGAGAAAACATTTTCTGACATTAAAAAAATAGCCACTTTCGTGCTGCACCACTCCCCAGTTTATAGTCTTTAAGGAAGACGACAAAATTGAAATTGTTAGTTGCCCAGCTTCCTAAAATGTTATAATGTGATTAAAAAAAAAAAAAGGATTGAATTATCTAGAAAACTCCTCCACGGAACACTGATTTCTTAAATACTAACATTATAAGATAGCTCGACATAGTGGGTGAGAACCCACAGTTTAAATTACCTTTTTAAAAATTTTACCTTACCTGATGATTTGCTTATTGATTTTAAACAGAGGTGAAGAAGAAGAGGAAGGAGAAGGAGGAGGAGGAGAAGAAACACTGATGTGAGGAGGAAACATCGATTGGTTGACTCCTGTGCCCGACCCAAGTGGGGATCAAACCTGCAGCCTTTTGGTGTATGGGACGACACTCCAGCCAACTGAGCCACCCAGCCACGGCAGAACGCACACTTGAGAGATCCGCCAGCCAGGTTCCAGTCTCCCCGGTGCTTCTGATTGGCTTCTGATCTATGAACGAACCTCACTACTTCAAGGTTCAGCTTCCGCAGCTGCAAAGTTGGGAATAATGACACTATTTAGCTCAGATGGTTGTTCTGAGAATATAATCAATATTTAAGAAGTGCTATAAGTTAAGACCAAGAAGGGTGGGGGCACGTACATAGTAAGAACAGTATGTGTGTCTTTTTAGATAAATAAGCCACTGGAGATTTGACGTAAATATCCCCCTGCTTCAGAGAAACGCCTGAAAATCCTCTTGACTTTGGACGCAGCCAGTGTGTGGCCGAGCCAGGGCAGCCCCGAGCACACAGATGCCTGTCATACTTTCCCAGAAGAAATATTTCCTGGAAGCAAGAACTGCATGGCTTGCTCTCTAGCGTGATGTCAAATAAAATCTAAGCCTTGATAAGGAGCATTCCATAGCTGGGGCAGAAGTAAAGATATAAGAAATAAGGCACTTTCAGAGATGACTTAGAACCCCCAATCCCCGGGCTGTTTCTTCTGCCCATAGTGCCGCCCACATCTTACTTGTCCAGGCACGCCCTCTGCGAAAGGGTTCCTGCCTGCCCTTCCTTTACTGATGGAGCCAGCCCCTGCCCGCCTCTGGCCCCACCACAGCCTGCACTTCATACCTCCGGAGGCCAGAGTCATCACACTGATTCAGGGTCATCTCGTGTCAGGAGCCGTGAACTCAAAGCAGCCCTCTCCTGAGCCCTTGTCGCTCCCTGACCCTGCTTCCTCAACAGTCGTTCCAAGCCTCTACCAATCCAGTTCCTCGCTCTCCTGGCTTCTGATTTCACCAGAAAATAAAGGCCCTTGGAAGTGAGCGCTTTTAACTTTCTAGCTCCTCTTCTTGACACTCATCAGCACTCGCCCCCTTGTTCGCTCTTTTCGCAAAGATGCATCCATTACTATCCCAGTTAATACCACCCTCTGTCTTCTTTCTCTCTCTGCAGTTTTCTGCGCTCCCCACCCCGCCGCCCCAGAACTTGGGTCGAAAAATTATCCATTCTTTTCTGTATCGCCTACTTCTTATATTTCATTGATGTTATCTTCAGTCTTGATGAAGTTTTCTTTTTTTTCACCTTTAAGATGAAACTGTGCCTGGACTCAGTGTCTTCATACAGCGCCTGTTCTTTTCTTCTGCAGACAGGACGATTCATTGCGCTTTGGCCTCGCACCTGTCCACGCTGTGGAAAATTTTCTCGCAATCCCATCGATGCCCTCCAAGGTATTATGGCCAATGGGAAACGATTGGTTCTCTTCTTACCTGACTGGCTTCATGACATTAACGTTGTTTACCGCTTTCTCTTCTAATTTCCATTTTTACATAAACTCTTTTCTATTTCTCTGGCTACTACTCAGTGTTCTTTGTGGCTCTTCTTCCTCTGTCTGCAGCTGAAATATTGGAATTCATCAGCATCTCATTCTCGGTTCTCTTTTCTTGTCACTCCACAAGGGTAATTTTATCCATGTTCTGTATCTTTGTCTGCAGTCAGTTGCTGATAAATTGCAATTTAATTTTTTTCAGCCAGAGCCCTCAGTTGCACTCCTAAGAAAAACATTCTCTTTCTACCTGGTTATCTCCACCTGTTGTCCCATTGCTGAATTCACCCTCTTACCTCAGTTTTACTCGTCTAGCCTCTTCCCTGTAAACCTGGACCTTACCCCTGTTGCCCCCCGCCCCCACCTTACACCCAACATCCTTTTAATCTATCATCAACTCCTGTTTAATATTCCTTCTAAAAACGTCTCCTCCACCGACTCTGTTGTAATAATAACTCATCAGTTCATGTCATCTCTTACCTCAACTGTTGCATCATTCTCTCTGCTTTTAGGCTTATTTTTCACTCGTCAGTTCACTTTGTGTCAAAAATCTTTCTCACTACTACGAATAAAAAGGCCTTTGATCGCCCACAGGATAGAGTGAAACTCATTTTGCCGAACACTGTTAACCTGCACACACTCATCTTTCAATATTTAACCCCCTAACACCCCCACGGGAGCCCCTTCACACGCGTGGATGCGTGCGTGCTCCCAAACACACACAGAGCTGAGTTTCTCATGGTAGCTGAGTAGACCGTCCTTCCTATTGCGTAGGCTCTGCTTTCTCTGCCCAGGGCACCCTTTCTCCTCTGCCCAGCAAGTGCACCCTTAGGCTCAAGTCACCATTTAAAAAAATCCCCCCCCACCCCACCCGGTGACTTCTCCCCTAATCTCTTGTAGCAGATCTGGATGTGTCTCCTCCGAGTATCTCACAGTACTACAGATATGACTGCATAGTTGCAACTGTGTCATTCTATTGTCACTCTGGCTCACATGTGTGCTCTCTACTTTAAGCTAGTTAAGGATCCATGACCCTTCACCAGTGTTTCCTCACCTTTAGCCAGTAGCATAACCAGGTAAGAAGGAGACCGACAGACTCATTCATTATATTTTGGAGACTGCACAAACTCTCTTTTTTGGAGAAGAGAAAACAACCCTGAAGATTCAGTTATGTAGGTCAAAGAGTGACTTATCCCACATAGTTTCTTCTAAAGCACAGGGTTGGTGTAGGGAAGAAAACCTAACATGTAAGAGAAATTCAACCCATGTGGCAGGAGAAAAGGTAGGAGGGATAGGGTTTCTTTACCAAAAGACAAGGACTGTGGTAGTTACAATACTGGAGGTAGTTGCTGTGGGTGGGGTGTGCCGATAAATCCAGTTTGTAGAAATATGTTAAACCCAGCAAAATCATTTCTTCTGTAAGGCAGAGGGACCTGAAAAGGAAAAGGAGGAGGTGAAATGAATACTGTGGTAGAGTGTCATTGCAGAAATCTTAAGAGAACATTAAAACTTAATTAATTTAATTAGTTAAACAGATAGTTTAAAACATCTCCCATGTTCTAAAGCATTGTTGGATATAATAGGGATACAATGTGAGCAAACCTAACAAGCAAATCAAATGCAAAACCAATCAACCAACCAGCCAACCAACCAACCAAAGAACCAAAAAACCCAAACAAAAAAACAAATCAAAACCAAAAACAAACAAACAAAAAAAACCCCTCAATAACAACAGCACACAAACATTACTTCTACCTTCACGGTACTTGAAATCCAGGGGAAAAGACTGAAATCAATAAAAATTATATCAGGGCATAAAATATCACTTGGATAGATGTTAGGAAAAAGAGTTATGTGGGACTGGGAAAGCACAGGCGAGCAGGTCTCTATCTGGAGCTGATTAACACAAAACTCCATTACAAACACAGGTTCCCATGTAAACCAAAGCACAAGGAACCTGAGGAGGCTGAGAATATTACATTTCTTGTTTGGGATGTAATTTCCATCAGGCCCACCCTGAATTCTTTTGGCCCCTAGGCATATGAGATGGGGGAGTTTATTTCTTGGCCAATGTTGCTAGGAGTTACAAGCGATTTGCTAAGGGGAGAAAATGTTTTCTGGATCATTTATTGTGTATCTGCCACAGTGGGTGCTGCTGTAACACCAGTTATGGAATCAGATATCATCAGAACAAAAAGTTGGTGGAACCAATTAAGAGAAATTTACTGAAGGCCTATAGCTTCTGAGAAAGAAGTAATATGCCTGCAGAAACTGGTAAAACCTTTTGTAAGCCCCTTCTCTCAGCTGATGAAAGTATTTCATAAACTATTATTAATTATAACACTAATACTGTATAGATATTGACTAGCAGTACACAAAAGAATTCTTATTAGAGGGGAGTTGCAAATAGAAGATGACTAAGACCTGGACCTCTAGTACACAGATTGGTCGCTATAGTTAACGACAGCATATTGAAAACTTGGAATTTGCTAAGAGCAAGTACTCTTTATGTTCTCACCACAAGCAAAAAATGGTAACTATGTAAAAGGTGATGGGTGTGTTAATTAGCTTGATCGTGGTAATTATTTCACAATGTAAATGTATAAAACATTACATTGTATGCCTTAAATGCATAATTTTTTTTTTGGTCAATCATACCCCAATAAAACTGTAAAATAAATCCATAAATAAAATCACTGGCAAACTGGAGCAATCTATGAATATTAGTCAGCATTAAGGAGGGTTTATTCAAATACCCCAAATGGTCATTAGGAGAAAGAACCAATAGTACAATTCCTCAACATTGCAAGTTTTCATGAGACCCAGCATGGCAAAAGATAAAGAATTCACACTGCTCCCTTTCGTGTTGGAATGGTCATTATTTTCCGTGAAGGGACAATTTCTTAGCTGGATGAGTGTCGGGTTAAGCAAACACAGAAACCCTGGTTGACTGTGGGCACAAAGGACGGTCGGTGAACATGATCTTTAACTTTCCATTCCCCGCTCAGGATGAAATGTGGAATTGGTATTTTTCTTCCATTTGAAGTCACTTGTGACATAACACTCATGCTCTCCCCACCTCCACCTTTTTTTTTTTTTCTTTTTAACTCTATTCTTGTTAATGTGTTTCTCAGCCAGGAAAAATGACATTAGGAAAAACACACTGTGCAGGTTATGGAGAGGACAAAAATGGAATTCTCAGAGTGAAATATCCTTCATGAAAAAAATAGTTATTTCATATCTCTTTGATGATTTCAATGCCACCTGATTTGGAAAACTTTAATATTCATTTAATTTTACTCCCCACCACCATTCAGGAGAGCTGGAAATACAGATTTGTTTAGTGAACAGGCCTAACTACAAATTACTGTTCCCCAGATCTAGGAAATTTGCTTCCTATTTTATGAATGCATTTGAAGATATTGAACAAAAAGTGGAATAGGTCAATTTTCTTTTTTTTCAGTAAATATCTTTTTTCTTTGCTTCTAAAATGAAAAAGTTCTTTAAAACATTTATAATTATTTATCTCCTATGATGTCTGAATTGTGTCCTCATATTTGCAGATGTAGAGTATCTAAAGTATTTTGGTACATAGGCTTCATATCTTCTATGTTCTCCAAATAATTAAGGGACACTTCAAGAGAAATTCAATCTGAATTCTTCTCAAATTTTATCTTCTCTGACATGCCAAAAAAAAAATCAAAAATCTTTTCAAAGGACAGTTGTAGCTAACCCATTTGGTACTAGTTATCCTGGTGCTTGTTAAAGTGACGCTTAGTTTCCAAGTTATTCTTCAGTATTTAAAAATCCAGATTGAAGTTGGGGACATATTTCTAGTGATTTGTTTAGTCTGGTAATTATCATCAACCTTTAACATGGGCTGAACCAGCTTTCTCTGTGATCGGTGCTCTTATCACATCTGTTACATTGTTATTAAGCAGACATGTTCTCATAGGAAATGCTAGGGTAAGTTACCCTGCACCTTTGACTATGGATGTCTGTTGGACAGTTTAGTTATTTTACTGGATTTGAGGCTGCTTGGCAGAAGCCAACTTCTCATCTGGGTTTTCCCATTTGGAGTGGGTGATGGAGCATGGTTTCTGTACAGAGAAAGGGACACAGAAAACATCCCAGAAGCCATCTCCTTTTCTGAAAAAAACAAGGCCCTGTGGGATAAACAGTCAGCTCCTTGAGCTTCTGTATTGCTGCATAGCTCTCTGTGTGTCTGATCACTTCTCTTGAACTTCAACTTCACATTTCTGATGAACTCTGTGGGCCCCAGCAGCTGGTGTTTAATTCACCCAAACAGCCATAAATGTTTACTTCAGACAATGCATTCTTCTAGAAGTAATAGAAAGATGTGACTGTGACCTCTGCTATCTTACTGTTGAGAGAGGATGGGGTGGGAAGAGCACATTCAAAACAACTCTACTGACGGCTCTTCACCTACAAAGCACCATCTACTCAGTGGAACTCCAGGAGTTTAATGGAGGGATTTGACACTAGAAGGACAGAAACTAAGTAGGAGACCTTCTCCACAGAGCAAACATTTAGTTTTAGTCCTCTACCAAGTGGTCCCAAGTTCCATTTTCAGTTGTGGTGTTTACTATTTAACAAGTCCTTTAGTTAGGTAGTTAGTCACATGCGTGTGCCTGAGTGGGTTAATTATTATTGAATGCTGGAGTAAATGAGCCTGACATGCAAGAAGTATGTAACCTATCAGGGCAGAAAATCCTGGCCTTTTAAAAAAATTTTGATTTTAGAAAGAGAGATGGAGGGAGGAGAGAGATAGAGATGGACTGTTGTTCCCCTTGTGCATTCATTGGTTGATTCTTACATGTGCCCTGACCGGGGATGGAACATGAAACCTTGGCGTATCAGCACGATGCTCTAACCAACTGAGCTGCCCAGCCAGGGCCTCCAGCCTTCGTGGGAAATTCTCAGAGAACAGGCTTTTAGGTAGAGTCCTCATTGTGATGTGAGGTACTGTTTCAAGTATCGAAAGCATTGGACTTGAGATGAGTAGAGACGGACATGCCAAGGAAATAGTCACGCAAATAAAATGAGAAAATTCATGAGGGCCTTAGCCTGGGCTACTGACTTACTTGTTTTATTTATTTATTTTTTCACTGAACAAAGAGGGTTTGATTGCGTGTGGTGGGTCAGAAGTTATGCAAGGCTTTGAGGCAGAGGAACTGGGCAAACAATGATTGTCTTTTCAAAGTATCCACTACTTCAGGGGGAGACTAGATCTCCGAAATCAACTCAACACAGAGGAAAGGGGAGCACTTACCTTCCAATGGGGATGTGGGAATCTATATTAAGAAATGAGCAGAGTCTTGAAGGGCTAGCAGGTGTTAAAAACAGCAGCACAGAATGAGGAAGCCCATTCTGGGTGGAGGGGAGTACGTGCAAAAAAAACTGTGCAATATGAGAGAGGGTGAATCCTCCAGCATAATTATGTTTTGCTTTATTTGAAAAACTGCATGTAGACCAGAGGGTGGAGAACAGCAGGCAAGTGTGAGAATGCCATCAGGTGTGACTCTGGAAGAGGTACTGGAGCTAGCACATGAAGGGCTAAGGTCCCAGGGACACAACACAGCAGTGGGAGGGGCCGTGGGAAGGTTTTAGGATCTGGCAGCTTAGAAGCAGGGTTTGATAAGGCATGGTTAAAACTGACACTTGTTACTTGATCAGGTATGGTTAAGATGGGGAGAATGGCTCCATGCAAAGGCACAACGTATGTGGAAGAATGATCTGAGGGACAGATCTCTGAAGTGAAGGCACAGTCATTCCTGGGGCAGAAGACCAGGAAAAATAAACAGGAATGGTCAGACAGCAGAAAGAAGCCGGCAGAAGATTGCTAAGGCTGTGTCATCGGTGACAAGGCAAAGGACTGTTAAGAGAAAGGCTTAAACACACCAGAGTCCTGTAGCATAGAAGCTGAGAGGTCGCCTGATGTGGCAACAATCAAGTTGTTGGTGACCTTTATAAGAACAAAGTTAGTGCATTGTTGAAAACAGAAAGCAAATTACAGGGGTGAAGGAGGAAGTAGGTGGAGAGGAAATAGATGTAATGGGCGTAGAAAATTCATTTGAGAAATCTGGCAGAGCTCTTGGCTGGCAATGAATGGCCGCAGGGAGAACAGAGTCGATAGCTGACTGAGGACGCGTGCTGTCGTTTTCTCTTACACATAAACCATGAATTTCGGCCCAAATGGCCTAATCTCGGTCTCCGGAGAGGAAATCACTGCAGCCCTCCACTCTACCAGCTGAGCTCTCGAAAGGAGCGCTCGGTCTCTGAATACGTGTTTGGCATTTCTGCTTCTGCGCTACTGCTCGGTTCCCTGAAGTACTTTAGCTCCTCTTCTCTCTTTATCCAAAGTCTGTCACTCAGTCCATTTGAGACCGCGGCGTCCTTATAGTAAGAGTCCTGACAGTTAGTTGATCGAAAAGTTTCCTCGTTGCAACATTGTGTTGGGAGATCCTGCTAATGTAAGTAGCTGCGGAGAGAAGGAAGAACAAAAAGGCTTGATGGCAACTTGGAACGAATCGGCATTGAAGATTTCTAATAAAGGAGACACCAAATCTCATCATACTGAAGGCAAAAATGAATTTTGTTCCTGCTAGTTTCTGTGGGAGACGCACAACAACAACAAAAATATATAATTTTAGGCCAAATCATTCACTGAATACAGAAAGGAAGGGAAGCAACTCATTTCCTCCCTCCCTCCAACCTCCTCAAAAGGACGAAATTCAGATTTTGAGTTACAAAGTTGTCTTGGGATAATAGCTAGAAGAGTTAGACATGCAGAGACCTAACACTTTGTCCTCTATTCCTTCTAAAGAAACATCTAGAACTAAAAAATTCATATTTCCAGCAAGGGAAACAAATATTAACTTTGTATTTGTTATGTAACAGACATCATGCTAGGAGCTTTCATGAATGTTATTTCATTTCCTTCTCGCAATAATACTGAGAGAAGGGTAGTATTAATAGAACTTCAAAGATGTATAAATTGAAACTCAGCAATACCTAAAACCAGGTCTCAAATGATCTTCAGGGTATATCGTCTCAATGGTGACATCATTGTTATATTTCAGAATCATTTTGTCCCAAAGTTTAGATAAGGAGTTACTGTACTAAAAACTTGAATTTCCCCCCATAGCTGTTTACTGTAAGCATTCAAAAGCTAAAAAAACAAAACAAGAATAAAAAACTCAAAAAGAAAACCAGACTCAACTATGTGTGAGATGACATGTCATAAAAAATATTCAAAGTATCAACACCAAAAACAATAGAAATGCTAATGATGATGCCACTCTGCTTTATTCTATCATGTAGACTTTGGCTAATTTATAAATCAAAATTTCCCACATGTGTTCTTATTCAGTTGCGTGGAACTGAGCGCTGGAAAATCCAGAATTTTACTGGGCTGTTTTTAATAAGAGCCTCTGGTTTGGAAAGCGCACTGAACTATGTACGCTAGAAAAGGTTGAGCCTAACAAACCCTGTTTCTTTCAATTACAACTGGCCAGCCCTGAACATGCAAAAATATCCAAAGATGACTGAAAGTGGAAAATGGGAGCTCCATCTTCGAGCGAGAGTTGGCCCTGTGGGTCTGGAATGTGGCTGGAGGGTTCCCGGCTCAGGGACACAGATGTTTGGCATAGCTGGCCAGCTCTGGAAATTTTCAGAGATTTCTGGCTGGTGCTGTGGGGCCTGGTAGCTGGCTGAGCAGAAGCCGTGCTCTGGGTTCTCCCTGGTTCAGAGGACGGTCCGCGTAGCCAGCTGGCTCTTACATCTGGCCAAGTTGGCAGGTGACCCCACTCTACATTTGGGGGACCAAGAGTCAGAGAGGCCCATGATCAGCAAATTCAGGAGCAAGAAAGAAGCTGATAAATTAGAGGACGGATTCCAGTCACCAGGGGAAAACTGAGTAACAAAAAAAGAAGGATGTTCTGTTTTCGCCAGTACTGATTTAGGTGCCATTGAACACGTGTATTAATGAGCTCGGTAACTGCATCTCTACAAAGAATGAATGCGTTTAAAATCTCCTCATATGAATATGACGAAGATGCGCTCCTTGGCCAAACTCCGGCCAGGTTCTTCTGATGCCTCTTCTGGACTAAGCCTCAACCTTGGTGTACAAAAACTACAGACTGTGAACAGAAATGGTTTTGTCTGCCTCCTCCCCGACAAGCATTGAAAGACTTAAACACTGACATAGTTCAAGGCCACATCCCTAAGAGGAACCTAGCCACCCCTTCCACCCTGTCCCGTGTGCCTGCCTCGCAAAGCTTGAGGCTGTCAAAATAATTTACTGTTTGTTCTAGCCAATGCCTGACACAGGCCCATGAGCACCCTTGCTTAGAAGACTGACTAAAAAGAGTTTACAGCTGACCCTTCCTTTATCCCTTTGAGATATGTATGTATCTCCTGCAGTTCAGGAGTGTCTTTCTCAAGGACCTGAAAGCCCTTCATTTAAAATGTCATCAGGAAGAATAGGGTCTCTGTCTTCTAGTCTCTGTGGGAGAATAGTATTCTATCTTTGATATCTGCCAGCTATCAGACACGGCTGGTCTTCCCGGCAATGACACTGACCAAACCTTTGTAAATTTTCATGTCCCTTACTCCACCTACCTTCCTCTTGCCCCCTCCCTCATTCTCCCTTTAACACACCCAGTCACCCCTGTGCAAATCAAAGTTGAGTTTAGTCCACACAGGTCTCTATACCCTATTGCAATAGTCTATTACAGATTAAAATCTGTTTTCATCCCTTTAACTAGTGCCTGACTTTATCTTTGACAGACACAAACATTAATTTAGAAATACTGAAGTCTAAGCACCAGGACAGTGAATTGAGGAGGGCGTTTCAGGGTGACCGTTGTATGTAGCCGCTAAGAATGGCCCCAACAGGCTTCATCTGTTGGTGTTTATACCCTGTGGACCCCCACTCTCTGAATATGGGCTGGATTAAAATGGCAGAAGCAATGGGATGACACTTCTGAGATTAGGTTAAAAACACCTAACTTCCACCTTGGATGCTGTCTTGTCTCTTGGGTTGCTCACTCTGGTGAGAGTCAACACCCAGGACAGGGGTGCAGCCCTGTCGAGAAGCTCAGGAGACAGATCCCCAGAGCAGGTCCCCTGAGTCCTCCCGGCTGCTGCGTGAGTGAGCTTGGGAGTGGGTTCTTCTTCAGCGGAGCCTGGAGATGACGGCAGATCCAGTCAACACCTTGGTTCCAGGCTTGACAGAGACCACCTAGCTAAGTTGCTTCCAAATTCTTGACCAACTGAAACTGTGAGATAAGGAATATTGGTTGATTGAAGACACTTAATTTTGGGGCAACTAGTTATGCAGCAATGAATGACAAAGAGAGTGACCCACTTTTACCAAATGGTTTACCTAAGTTTAGAGTAAAATATCCCTGCTCATGCATGCAGATCATATATTAATGCTCTGTTTCCATAAACTATTATCATATCTAAAGAAGAAATTTTTAGGGCTTTGTTTAGAGCAGAAGTTCCTTCACTGTGGTAGTAAGAGAAACATGTATTTCTAATTTTATTTCTTCTAGAGTTTCCACCTGTTTGGATGTGTGCCATAGAGATCCATCTTCAAATAAAATTCAAAATTTATATGTGGGGGTCAGGAAATACTCTGGGATTCCTCTTGCCCACAGTGTAAAATTATTTCCTAAAACCATGTAACTTTTCACTGAATCTACTTGTAGATGCCTTGGGTGATTTATAGCAATTCTTCCATTTCACCCAAGAGGTCAGGCTCAGATAAGAACCACAGTTTCTGCGGCGATTTTCATTCTTCAGTGAACCTGTGTGGAGACTGTTTGGTCACCAGGCCAGCTGGCTTCTGTGGCCGAGTCCCCTGTGCTTGTCCCATCTCACCCATTTGATCACACCGTAGCCCCAGGCTGGATATCACCTACAACTTAATTTCATTCAGGCTGTGACAAAACTTCTATAATGAAATACATTATCTACACGAGCCCTTTCTATGTAATTAAAAGTTATTTTTCCCTAAAGGCTGATTATGATTCATTTTAGTAGCGACACTCTCAATTGACCCCAAACTGGGAGAGTATTTTAAAACTACAATAACCTCTCCTTACTACCACCTGGGAAAAATACCATTAAATAGTGATCACAACCCTATAACACCCAGTAACCTTAAAGTCAAGGGAATGTTAAAGAACCCATTGGTCATTCAATATTAGAAAATAAGAAAAAAAACCAATAACAATGTTTCTTATACTGAGCTGATTATTAAATATGCCTGTGTCATCTACTTTACCTGTAATAATGCAATACCTTTTTGAAAGAGATGCTATCATTGTTACTGTTTTACAGATGAGGAAACGGAGGCAGAGATGTTAAGTAACTTTCCTAGAGTCACATAACCAGTAAATGGCAGAACTGGGGTTTAAACCCAAAGGAGGCTGCCGGCAGAGCCTGTACTCTCAGCCCTAGAGACACTGCCTCGCATAGGGGACTGACCCGCTTGTGCTCTATAGAAGCAGGTAGAACCACTCAGAGTAGGCAATGTTTACTTTCTTCTATGTTTAAATCCCGGTGTTGACTGTAAGCGAAATCCTCAGAAGTAATCTGTGGTCTCCGACCGCGATTTTAGACCGGCTTCCTTAGGCCATGCTTTCCTGTAAAGCAAAATGTCTTGTTACTGTTATGGTAAACCCAGATTGGTGCTTGCAAAATAAATAAGGATGCTTTATGTGGTTGTATGTGTGTGGATGAGTAGGTTTGTGGGTATGTGTGTACATGTGTGCATACTTATGTATATATGCGTGTGTGCAGACACAAGTGTATGTAGTACAGAATTAAGTCCTTGATTTCTTTAACCAAATCAAAAAACTAACGAATGTACAACTGCAGCAGGAGTATCATATCCCTGACACCAAAGATATCCACACCCTTGTCCCCAGCACAAATGAATATGCTAGTTTCCATAGCAAAAGGGAATTTGCAGATGTAAGTAATTTAAGAATCCTGAGATCAGAAGATTATCTTGGATTACATAGGAGGGCCAGGTGTAATCACTAGGGTCCTGAGAAGAGGGAGACAGGAGGGTCAAAGGCAAAGACAGGAAGAGGCTACCGTGCCATGCTGGGTTTGGAGATGGAAGAATGGACTAAGATACCAGGAATTCAGGTAACTTCCAGAATCTGGACGACAAGAGGGAACAGGCTGTCTCTTGGAGCCTTTAGAAGGAATCAACCTTACCAATATCTTTATTTAATTCCAGTGAAACCCATTTTGGATCTTTGACCTCCAGGACTACCAGATAATAAATTCGTGTTGTGATAAACCACTAAGTTTGCGGTGATCTGTTACAGCAGTAATAGCAAACCAACAGGACCATTTAAATAGGACGAGCTGGAATGAATTTTTTCATGTTGAAAAACGAAGATACCTAGATCTGTCTTTGGTGGTATCCTTGGGACTTCTTGTCCCCTGTATCTTGAACTATTAGGTACCACTTTTCTCACTTATTTCTTTTCCTCTGAATTAAATTGTGGCAGTTACTTGTGGGGAGTTGCTCTTTCGGAATAGTCTATATTTCCACTTCTCTGATGCCCCGCGCCACCAAGAGTCCATCTAGTACACAGTAGAATCTGGACGTGTACCTGGTTTGTTGCCCTCATTTGCTTATCATTATTTTCTGAATTGAGCATCTCGTTAATAATTTTCCTGAAAACAATAAAAACAATGTAAACCAAGATGAAGTTCAAGAAATCCTTGTCCTTTTCTTCCCTCCACTTTTCTGTTTTTTGAAACATTGAATTTAAATTTATTTTAATTCATGTAAGGGAGGCTCTCATACCAGAGCTATTACGGGAAGTGAAGTATAAAATAGATTTGGGGAAGAAAATAACATAAATCAGGTATTCCTTTTCACCTGATATTTAAGAAAGACGAATGGTTTTGTTTCTGTCCAAGATTTTTGTGTTCATAAAAAATGCCCTCGAGGCCTCAATGTCTATCCCTGCCTCTCCCATTGGCCTGTGCTTTTCTGCATATTTCTGTGCCCTAACTTCACCCTTCCGCTATGTGCTGTTTATGTAGACAGCTTGAACGATGATGTTATCTAAGTTATATGCAAACATGGTTTGCTACAAGGATATGTCTTAAATAAGAACTTTAAGTTTCCATTGAAATTTAAACTTCCAGGAGATGCATTCTGATCTTCCAACATAGTCATTACAGAGAAAATGTTTGTCTCTGAAACACGAGCTTGGTTGTTGTAAATTGTTCAGAGACAGTTCTAACCTGCACAAAAGTCTGCCGATACTGAGAATGAAAGGGCACTTTCCTTCACAGAAGTTGAATTACTCAGGATATTCTCTGCTGCACAAATCATGCTTGTGTGCACATTTTATACTCCGGGACTGAGGGCTTGTCTAAAAATGAGAACTCTTTATTTGGGCCTTAGCTGTGACTTGACAAAATAATCTTAATAACAAACTCGCCACATGTATTGTTTTGATAAGCAATTGAGATGCTTATATTCATATTTTTGAATATTAATTTGCCAATCTGTGGCTAAAATCTTCATCTAGGAAAAAGGTCAGGTTGACCTCTTTTGGGGTTTCTCTGACCACCTTATGTGCACTCTCTGTGCTATTCTTTTTCTCAGAGGCTGTGGGTATGTCAGGCTTGGTCTGTCCTGTAGATGGGTTATTCATGAGAAGAAGGTAGATAGAATGCCTGGCATAAGGTCGTAGGGTACAAATTATAATCCTTGATTGAGAACCTGCAGGGAGTTGGGCGAGCTTTAAGCATTGAGCACCAAACACTACCTCATATTCCCAACACTTATTCCAGGGTACACAGATGCGGTGATGAAGGGTAATCACTTGTAATTTGAAGGTCCCAAAATATTACAGTGTAGATGCAGATGAAGCAGTTTAACCAACTAGAAACAAAAATATCATTTAATGTTTGTGAAACATTTCTGCAAAAATAACATGGTGGCCTTTCGTGGGTGTCATTATAAACTTTGCATTGGATATTGCCAATGTGTTCTACTTCATGGGTAACCAGGAGCCCAGGATGAATATCCCAGCCTGTCCAGAAATGGAAGGAGTATTTTCAAAGCCACACAAAGAGAGATACAGTGTTAGGAATTGAAAGAGAATGTTTGGGTTTCCCTCCACTGAGACTGTGGGTAAAATCATTAGTCCTCTTAGACACTCAAGAGGTAGAAAGTGAAGCCTGGGGTTGTGGGGGCTGCATTCCTTTAAGGGACAACAACTCCCACCCTGAACCTCTTCCCTTCCAGCGAAATAGGGTCCTGTGGTTATCCTGGTTTCTCTAACAACTGCTTTGCTCAGGGGAATGAGCGGCAAAGTCTTAACGTGAGTGGGAGTTTCCTTGCCCCTCCAGGCTGAAAGAGAAACAAGAGGAAGGGGTCCCTGGTCTTGCTTTTTAACTTACGACTAGTGTACGTACCATGAGTATGTTTAGAAGGTTGAGGGGAAAGGCCTCAGGGATTCCAGGTGTATTATTCTCAATTAAACAATAGAAATCAACTCACACTTCAGTTGAGCAGTTACAAGAAGACAGGAAGTATTGAGATTAAGCCATTAAATTGAAGACTTTAGACTACTTATAGTGGGTCATATAAAACCCACATTTCTATGTTGGAGGCATATATTACATAATTTACTGGTTTACAGATACTGAGTTTGTGGTGTTTACCAAGTTTTACTTTAATATATTTCATATCTATCTCTTATCTATCCTTCATCTATCATCCATCTATTTGCATAACTATTATCTACCTATCTTATTAATCAAACAGCTATACATTCAGACTTTTAACCTAAAATATAAATGCAGATGGTTTAGATGTTTTCTCATTACTTGGTTACAGAAACACAAACTATTTAGGCATTTAGAGAAGTATGTTACTCCCTAGGAAAATTAAAATAATTTCTTGATTTGAAAAATTGAATGTTGTTATTTGCTTTCTTTTTTTATTTTTTCTTTTTCCTTTTAACACAGGCAAATTGAAGTAGATGGCATGGCATCTATAATGTAATTTTAGCCCTTTTCAAATAATTCAGATAAATATTTTACCTTTAATATTAGCTCCTCCTCATTTTTTCTTGAATTTAGAAAACTATCCAGTCTTCCCTCATTTTGTGCACATACACTCAAATATGAATATTTACTGTGTTTAATATATGAATTAGGTTCAGCTTATGTATTGCAGAACTTCATTCATGCATTCTATTATTCTATAAATGAGGTCAAGAAATATTTATCTAACAATAGGGAAATGAGTGATGTAATGGTCAACTTGCAACCAAGCCTTTGCCGCTTTTATTTAGATTACTGAATTCTGGAGAAATAATTTTGGAGAATTTTGTAAAAGCCCAATATTAACCACAAAGGTATTCAGCAAAACATGTTCCTACCCAGACCTCTGCTCTGATGAAAGTTTTTTGGCTTTGAGGAAGACCCCACAAAAAGCTGAATGGCCTGGGATTGTTTTATTCGACTGCTATGTGTCAGTGGTTTAAGTTTTCAGAGTGCTGAACTTTTACAGCAAAGGGAGAGAGAAATCATTAATGAGATAATGTTTTGTAGCTCATCTTATATATATCCTTTAGTATTCTCAAGCAAATTTCAAATTTGATAGGCTTCTAAGACAACATCTTATTATCGTATATGGGATGATTTAGTGTCTCCTTTGGTAATCATATGTGTTTATGTAAACCAAATCAGGAAAAAAACATCAGGGTAAAATTTTAGTTTTCTTTTTCATACCCAGCAACTGAATTCTCTTGTTGAGTAAGACACAGAAGGGCTCTGAGCGGACATGGACACTATTTAAAATGTTAAGTTTTTTTGTTGTTGTTCAACAAAGGAATAATATTGAAGTTTTTGCTTTAACTTGTATAGTCACAGATACAATGTTCTTTAAAGAAACAATAATACATTTTAAAGAGGATACAGAAATCCTGTGAATAAAATACATTTTATGAGATTATTAACATGACCAGATGATTTTCACAAAACTGATAATAATACAAATTCTGATCTCAAACCAGTTTTGTACAAGATTAGAACTACACTTAAGTTGAATCTAGTAAGGTCTGATTATAATTTTCTCAAAAAATTATAGCTTTAGCTTGGTAGATCTAAGCATACCCATATATGCATGAAATATGATGTTCTATTTTTGACAGTTTTATAATGAAGTTTTTTATAAGTTTTATTTTTAGAAATAAAGTTCTTGTTCAATATTTAAAGTGTTATTTGACATGGAAAAAGAAAGAGATAAAGCACATTAAATCTATCATGGCATACAGCTATCACTATATATTTTTCAAATACAACATAGGATTTTGAAGCTATACTTTAGATTTTATAACTTTGATGGATTCTATTTGGAGATAATATGTCAAGTATTTTACTGTTTATAATTCACAAACCTCCCAAAGTTGAGAAATGGTATTTGTTCACGTGTATAACTCATGGCCCAGTTTTTAAGGTGGAAAACCAGAGAGTGAGCTAGATGAATTACGTTTCATCTTTAACAGATGGCAGAGAGGATTCTGAAATAGGAACGGATACACCCTGTGGTGATGGGACTCAGCCCTGCCATTCCTGCACCTTGTGTACTGAGTAATGGTGGGGCATGTCAGCGGAAGAGATTACCTGGGGACTTGGAAACAGGGCGCTCCATGCTGTTAACTATTCTCATTGCTGTAATAGTCCCATGGCTGCAATGTTCTCATAGCCCAAAGGATAACTGGCAAGTAAAAGAGTTCAAAGTTTACTAACTTGACCTAGTCTTCAAACTACATGGCTCCTTCCCCAAATGACTAAACATGTTACTTACATTCTGATTTTATTGTACCTCTGATATATCTGTGAAGTTATTTACCCTCAATTGTTTAGGAAAACCTAGTTTTCAGCAGTTCATTCATCGTGGTTTGTTTTCTACTTTCAGGTTAGGGGTTGAAGGCAACCGAGTCCCTTGGGGGTGTCCTGTGCAATGGCCATCTTGCATGGCTGTGAACATTCTTGCTTGCTACCGATCTGTGCACAACGTGCTCATGCCTTCCCTTTCCTTACTCTAAGCCAGGTCCTTGAATCCCTGAATCTCTGGACAACCCTCTCTCCTTGTCTTCATTCTTGTTATTCTACTTCATCCCATCATGCTTTTTGCACCTAACTTCCCATTTTTGGGTCCTGTCTTCTTCCTATATACTTTTCTCTTCCCCACTGACTCTAATTTCTCAGAAATCTATTACCAGCCCATGCTGACATATTCGGTCAGAAATCCTTCACCAAGCTGCCAGAAATGAAGAGCCCTTGAATTTCCTTCCCAGTCTCCCCAGCTCACCCTTGCTAATCCTGCATTTATCAGAATGACCCGAATACTTGAGTCAAATAGGCTGGCCTTTGGTATACAAGTCTCAGGGGCAGACTTGGATCTATTCATCCATAATTTGTATCCATAACTTGCATCCAGCTGAAGTGCTAGAGTTATGTTTTCTTAGTCTCCCTTTTCTGGAGCCTGTGTTTTTAATGAGCAATTGCCAAAGCACAATGATCCAGTGCCTCGAATTTCTGGTCTTCTTTAAAAAATTCAGAAGTGGAGGTGGCTGCTTATTTTAATTTGTGAAAAGGCTTTCATGTTCTGGGGAAACTAAATATTATAGGGGTCTATACTTATAGTGGCATTTTGCTTTTGCCTAGTTATTTATTTTGAAATACAAAATTAGGAGGAAAAATCTGCCTTCACTTAAAATGAGCGGATGAATCTTTCCAGTCAACCAGTTGTTGCTGTTACTGGAAGGAGTAGTGATTTTTCTCATTCTATGGGCTAAGAAACACCCCTCTAAAGCTTGGTGTGGTGACACCATATGTTTCTACAAATTGATTGAGGTCAAAGGGTAGACAGTACTTGCAATGGTTGCCTGGATCAGGTCTGTGACAGAATGGAGCCTGACAAAATTAACAGGCCGCCAGGAAGCAGAGTGGGTGTATAAGTGAGGTCAACCTGTGGAAACTGGAAATCAACCATTAATTAGTCTTACTTGGATACTCACATGAGCCTGGCTGGCTACTGGGCATATTTATATGCAAGTCAAAATACCCAGCCCCTCTCCTCTCTAAGGACAGAAAAGGCTGTCACAATTTTGAATAAAATGGGACACAGAATGTCAAGCAATCATGATCAGAAAACAAGAAAGGTCTCTCCTATAAGCGGAACCTAATCAGTGAAACAAACAAGCAAGCAAAATATGACCAGCAATATTGAAATAAAAAACAAATCGACAGTAACCAGAGGGGATGAGGGAAGGGGATAATGGGGGAAAAGAAGGGGAAGGGACATGCAGAAAAGACCCCTCAACAAAGCCAAATGGGGGAAGGATTCAGGGTGGGAGGAGGGGTAAGTGGGACTAGGGAAAGTGGTGGAGGGAAAATGCTGACAAAACAATACAAATAGATAGGGGGAGGTTAAGAATAGTATAGGAAATTGAGAAGCCAAAGAACTGATATACACAACTCATAGACATAAACTACTGTGGGGGGAGGGATGATGGGATGGGGTGCAGGTCAGAGGGGATAAAAAGGAGAAAAAAAATGGGACAACTATAATAGCATAATCAATAAAATATACCAAAAAAAAAAAAAAGAAAACAAGAAAGGTCACCTAAGAAACCATATGTAGTGCATAATGGAGAATTCCAGAATTAGTAGTTAGAGGCGGCTTGTATCAGCTCTTTACGTTATACTAATACTATATAATAACCACAAGACTGCCATGCTATACAACAATGAACATTTATTTTTGTCCATGAATTTAAGATTGGCTGGGTTGTTCTGCTGGTCTGGGCCAAGCTCAGCTGATCTTGGCTGAGCTCACTCATGCATTTGCAACCAGTTGGTGGGTCAGGTTGGGGCTAATTGATTAAAGATGTCTTTAGCTGAAATGACTTTTCTGTGTTCTACATGGTCTTCCATCCTCTAGCAGGCTGGGCTTCTTCTCATGGCAAAGATGGAGTTCCAAGAGAGTGAAGTACGGAAGACCTCTTAAGACCTGGGCTCAGAAGTGACCCGCTGTCTCCCTCACTATATGCTATTGGTAAGAGAAAACAGAACAAAGCAAGTCACCTCCAGAAAGTAAGGCAGAGAGTCCGTGAGGCAAGTGACTCACTTGGAGCTCAGTCTCTCCACTCTAGCAGGTTCTGTTAGCACCTTGCTTAACTTTGGTGTGTGACAAGTGGTTTCTGTTAAGTCAGGCGTTATTCTTCGGTCACAGCTGGGTTGGGTGCCATCCTTCCTGGCACTGGTGGGAAATTGGTGTTAACCTTGGGTTCATGCTGCCAGTCAGGCATTCCAGATGTGAGTCAAACTAAGGTATTAACCTGAAGGATTTGGATTTAAAAAACAAACAGTGATTCAAATTATTAACAATGTGTTTTTTTAAAGCATAAACAATAGGTTTTCCTGGTTTCTTTCTTTTCAGAAGGAAGGTAGACAGTACATACAATTTTTGTTAACGGGAACACTAAGAATATTTAAAATGATAATACAGGGAGGCATCTATGGGCATGAAGAGTGAATGGGTTTATTTCCAAAAAGTGAATTAAGGGCATGTGATACAAACATGTAAAGAGAGTTTTGAGTGCTCATTTCCTCATTAGATAAGAATTAAGAGAGAGAGGCTTAACTTGCAATCAGAAAAATATAGAGTAATGGAAAACTATATAATTAATACCAATTGGACAATGGAAGATGTAGCTGAAGGTAGATTTGCAATCTCTGCCACTAAAGAACTGAAGATTAGATTTAAACTGCAGAGGCTGTTCAGCAAACATAGTATAATTTGTAAGTCAGGCAGTTCGCAGGATGACCTCATTTTAAGCAGGTTAGTGACTTTTTCTGTGTCTGTATCGAGTGTATATTTCTTACCTTTCGGACTCACCTTAGTAGTTTCTCTTTCCCCTAAAATATTCTCATGGCCAACTTTATGTTTCTTTAGACAGTTCTTTTGTTCTAGTTATCTAGAATATCCATCCAATAACATTCTAATGCTTGCCTCTTTAAATTTTTCACAAGAGGCCTTTATAAAAGGGGAATGAAAAATAACCTATCAGAGGGTATATTATTACATCAGAGATTTATGGTTTATGGTCAATTGTCCAGGAGTTAGATGTCTGGATCTAAATTCTAGTTTTCCATCTTATAAGTTGTGTGACTAAGGACAAGTTTCTTTAAGCCTAGGTGTCTCCATGTATAAAATGAAAATAACAATATTTACTCATATGAATTAGATACTGCAGCAGAAGGAAAAATCCTACCACAACCAAGTAATTACTTCTTATAAAGGAAGTCTTAGGTCGGGGATGCTTGGTTTGATATTAGGAGGGTCCCAGTTTTTCTCCACTGTTTCGTCATCCACAGGGTTATCTTCCTTTAGACATTACACCCAAGTATTATAATGTTTCAACAATCAGGTGGAGAATATCTTTTCCTGGGCTTCTCCTTCTCTGTATTACGGGTTGAATTGTGTCTCCCGAAAATTCATGTTAAAGTCCAAACTCCCAATACCTCAGAATATAATCATATTTGGAGATGAGGTCCTAAAAGAGATAATGAGGCCATTGGGATGGGCCATAATCCAATATGACTGGTGTCCTTATAAGAAGTGGAGATGAGGACAGAGACACGCAGAGGGAAGACCACGTGAAGACCCAAGGAGAAGACTGCCATCTGCACACCAAGGAGAGGGGCCACAGAAGAAATAAACCTGGTCAGCACTTTATCTTGCAGAAATGTGAGAAAATAAGTTTCTGTTGTTTAAGCCACCTGATTTGTGGTACTTCGCTATGGCAGCCCTAAAAAACTGAAATAATGTGCAATAAAACTTTATTCCACAAATTGCTTCTTCAGACTTTCTCCCTCAAAAACTGTTTGCCACAGCTGTGCACATGTCTAATCCTAATTTACATGACAGCGAGGGGGTGGGATTATTACAACTGACTTAATGAAGTCCCAGGTCTTTGGATGATAATGAACATCAGAAAAAAAGTGGGTAGAGGTTGTTGAAAAAAAAAGAAAGAAATTATAATAAGAAAATATTGGTACCCAGTGATGTCTCTATCTTACATGTTGTTGTGAAGATTAAACTTGAAAATGTGCAAAACAGTATGATGGCTCACACTTTAAATTATTATTATTATTATTAATTATTATTATTAAGCTTCATTCACTGGAGTTCACAGGATCAGTGCCTTGCAACTCTTTAAAGAAGAATGCATTGTTATTTTAGTAACACTTGTTTTGGATAAGAACATATATTACACAATGTTTCTTGTACTGCAAGCATTATTATAGTATGATTTCAACACAATTCTAATAATAAATAATAATTATATCTATAATTTTTTCTCTCATTTGAAGAGAAGATTACATGATAGTTGATAATTTTTTAAATATACAAACCATTAAGAAATGGTTTTTGTATTGAAATACAAACCCTGTAGTGGGTTGAATGGAGAGCAGTCAAATGATATGTCCAGATTCAATTCCTTGAATCTGTTACTGTTACCTTATTTGGGAAAAGATTTTTTGCAGGTGCAATTAAGGTAAGGATCTTCTGTTTTAAAAAATTGTATTGAATTTATTGGAGGGTTCAAATGTACTGTATATGGTATTGTATATTCAGTACCCAAAGTCAAGCCTTCTTCTGTCACCATTTAGCCCCACCTCCTCCACCCCTTTTCTCTCTGGAAAGACCATACTGCTGTCTGTGTCTATGAGGTTTTTGTTTGTTTGTTTGTTTGTTTAATCCCTTTGCCTTTTTCACTCAGTTGCCCAAACTTCCTCCCATCTGACAGCTGTCAGTCTGTTCTCTGTATCTACGAGTGTCTTTCTGTTTTGTTTGTCAGTTCATTTTGTTCATTAGATTCCACAGATAAGTGAAATGGTACGGCGTTTGTCTTTCTCTGACTGGCTTATTTCACTAGGCATAACACTCTCCCGATCTATGCATGCTGTTGCAAATGGTAAGATTTCCTTCTCTCTTTCAGCTAAATAGCATTCCATTATATAAATGTACCAGTGCTTTTTTTTAACCACTCATCTGCTGATGGACACTTGGGCTGCTTCCAAATCTTGGCTATTGTAAATAATGCTGCAGTGAACACAGGGCTGCATGTTTTCTTTTGAATTGGTGTTTTGGGTTTCTTTGGATATATTCCCAAAAGTGGAATCACTGTGTCATAAGACAGTGTCATTTTTCATTGTTTGAGGTAACTCCATACTGCTTTCCACAGTGGTCGCATGAATCTGCATTTGTGCAACAACAGTGCCGAAGGGTTTCCCTTTCTCCACATCCTCTCCAGCATGTGTTGTCTGTTAATTTATTGATGATAACCATTCCGACAGGTGTGAGGTGGTATCTCATTGTGGTTTTAATGATCATTTCTCTGATGATAAGTGATGTTGAACATCTTTTTATATTTGGAGAAGTGACTATTCAGATATTTTGCCCATTTTTAATTGGATTGTTTGCTTTTTTGGTGTTGTGTTATGGTGTTAAGCTCTTTATAAGTTTTGGATATTAATTCCTTAGCAGGTGTGTCATTGGTGAATGTGTTCTCCCCTTCAGTGGGTTGTGTTTTCATTTTGTTGATGGTTTCCTTTTCTGTAGAAAAACTTTTTAGTTGACTACAGTCCCATTTGTTTATTTCTTCTTTGTTTCCCTTGCCTGAGGATGTACAGCAAAAAATATTGTTGCGAGAAATGTCTGAGATTTTATTGCCTATGTTTTCTTCTAGGATTTTTATGGCTTCAGGTCTTACATGTAAGTCTTTAATCCATTTTGAGTTTATTCTTTTTAAAAATTTAATCTTTATTGAATTTTTCCCCATCACCATTTAGTCTTCTTGTATCTCCCTTCCCCCAGCAATCACCACACTGTTGCCCATGTCCATGAGTCCTTTTCACTTTTTGCTCAATCTCTCCACCCCCTAACCCTCCCCCCCATTAACTATCATTTGCTCTCCATCTATGAGTCTGTCCCCATTTTCCATTTTGAGCTTATTTTTGTGTATGGTGTAAGGAGGTTGTCTAGTCTCATTTTTTGCACTAATCTGTCCAGTTTTTTCAACAACATTTATTGAATAGACTGTCTTCACCCCATTTTATGTTCTTGCCTCCTTTGTTACATAGTAATTGACCATAAGGGTGTGTATTTATTTCTGGGCCCTTTGTTCTGTGTCGTTGATCTATGTCTGTTTTTATGCCAGTACGAGGTTGTTTTGATTACTATGGCCTCGTAATACAGTTTGATATCAGGTATTGTGATTGCTCCAACTTTGTTCTTCTTTCTCAAGGTTGATGGGACTATTTGGGGTCTTTTGTGTCTTCATTTCACACTTTATTATTTATAAGATTTTCAAGATAGACATGATGCAAATGGCTTACAAGATAACCAACTCAACCCCATTTTTCTTTTTCCTTGATTTTGGATTGATCTTTCCACACATCTTTCTGTGACAGGAGATCGCAGGCTCAGTTAAGTGCACTTACACTTTCTGTCATAGTTTGCATTCCCTTTCTAAGAATTCTTGCCTACATAATATAAGCTTCCTCTTTTGTTAGTGTTAAAATTCTTATGTGCTCTGGATTTGTAAACCCTTGTCAATTATCAGGAATGATCTAAGCTGTCAGCCAATATAAGGTTATTGTATACATATTTTGGACATGCTAACAAACTTCCTCTGTATATTTTGAAAACTATTCTGCGTTGCAAAGAGATAAATGTACATTGGCTTTATGAGTTTTATGGGGAAAGTCAGTATTAATTGTATAGGTATTAATTGAAAGACAGGGATCTTTAACTTTTCTTTATATGCCATGTGACATGTTTACAAAACACTTAAAATTATCCTTCTTATATTTTCTCATTTACCATATGCTTATTGAGCAACTAATATTGTTGTGTAAGGAGTAATGAGAGGTACAAAGAAAATGTGACCCATGGTGTTAGTTATTTGGTTGTGTGAGTCTTGCAGAGTAGAAAACCTACTCAAACAACACAGAGAGTTACCATGGCTAAGTCATAGGAAGCCTAAAAGTTGGATAAAGAGAGATATCCAACAGAGAAAATTCCACGGCGTAGAAAGGTACAATGAAATGATTTCAAGATTATCTCTTGTAAAGTTATAGCCACAAAATGCTATTGGAACCACAGTCCTTTTCTCAAGCCGTTGAGAATTTGAAATAGCTTATCTTTATTCTAATGAAGTCAAATTGTGAGATTAAAATGATTCATTAAAAGAATTGGAAAATAGGAAAAGATTTGAAAAATAACCTTATCACCTTATCTCTGTATAACAAAGAATAAATAATCAATGTATTGAAAGCCTTTGTATCTTTCAATGTCTTTTTAAATGTCATCATTGATGACTGCCTGATTTTTGTAATTTGGACAGTGGTTTTAATTTCTGAAATAGCCAAAAAAATATTGTATTCCAAATAGCCACAAGGTGAGTTTGGAGACAAAATGTAGCATGATACTAAAGCTCTGAGTGTTTGGTGGTTCCGCTCAAAAAGCATCTCACTCCTGTACTTGTGAAATCTACTGTTTATTCCACGTTGGTGATAAACCAGTATCTTTTGTATGGCCTTGTCTAATGCTTGCAATGAATTTAACACATTCGTGAAGCTGTCCTCATTATTTTCTTCTTACAAGTGAAAAAATTAACAGAGTAAATAGCTGGTAAGAGGAATAAATAGATACCAACCCAAGTCTGCCCTAGTTCTAAAGTTTTAGTTTTTATAATTTAGAGCCCCAGAACTGCAGTTAGAAAACCTAAAGGAAATGCTTATTTAGATTCCTTTATGACTTTCATGATCTTGGGTAAGTCACCGAAATTCTCTAATCCTTAATTTCTTAGTTTTTCAAAAGAAGAAAATTATGCCTGTCCTAAACTATCTTGAAGAGATTACGGTGAAGGTTAAATGAGATAATTGCTAAAAAAGACTTTGCTAAGACCAAAGAAAATCACACAAATGTAAGATAATGTGAGGAAAACAAGAAATAAAATATTCATTAACAGCCCTTTGAGTAATGGCTCCTCTCATGGCACACTATAGCACAGCCTTTGATAGTACTGTCTTTGAAAAAAATGTTATTTAGATGTAGATATACTTGTTAGAAAAAAAGAAAAAACTAAGCCACTTAGGCTACACATAGTCACCAAAAGAATTGTAAATTTAATGCGAAATATAGTTAATTTGATTATTTATCTTCAAATAGACTAAACAAATAGGTAGCAGTATTTTTTACTTTCCAAACAACTGTATTAGCATCAGAGATCAGTACACGCGAGTAGACATATGCATGCATATATGAATGGATATCACCAATAATGATAATGAATTGACAAATCACCAATAATCATGAAAAGAATACCTGGGGAAGATGTTTTTAGATTATGTCAGCTGGGGTTGGCTCATAAAAAGAGACTCTCATTTGAAGATTGTAAGAAGGAGATGATACAAAGCATTTTGGACTCCATTTCAAGGCTTAAATGTTTATCCTAAGACCCTGGCTTATATTCTATGACCGGGACTCTTCCTTTAATCATATTTAACCTCTTTCTAGCCTTTATGAAAAAACCTTAATACTCATTATTCTTGCATACAGGGCTTAGATTTAAGAGAGTTCATAGAAGTAAGGTACTATATCTTATCTGTGTTGGCATTCTTAAAAACTAATTCATTAGCTCCCAAAGAGTGGTGCTCAAGAAATGGAAATGAAAACAGCTTATAAGCTTTACGTATATTAATATTTTCCCCTCTTCAAAAAACATTTTTCTGACAACTTCTGTCTTGCTTGTTATTATATGACTCTGGAGTAGTGAGTAACATTAAATTCTTTCAGCTCCTCTGAATACAACCCATGTAGTCGTCTTGATGTGATGCACTGAGATCATATACACGTCATCTTCTTCTTGTGCTCAGACTGGCTAAAATGTCAGCACCATCAATTAATGGATGAGATTAAATTAGTACAATGCAAATAATATAGCAGGCATGCACTTGGTTTTCCCTAAGTGATTACTCTTTTTAAATGAGGCCTATCGTGATGTCATCTATTGATGTAAAAATCATCTGATGTCTGAATAGTGGGTTTGTCTGGAGCATGATTATGTTTATTCCCTGAGGACATTGCCACTGGTCTGGCCAAATGCAATATTCTAAGGCTTATCCTTGAGCTAATTGCTCACGTAATTACTGAATTGCATTTTCTCAAAACCGGAAATTGTCTAAAACTAGATTGTGATTCTTAAATAACTTTGTTTCAACTAGGAAATTATGTTACATATACAAATGTGTCCTCTGTTTCTTATAAGCATAATAGTATTTGCAGTAGGAAAGAAAAGCTTCCCAGATCTTCTCAGTTGGAAAGGATAGACTGCAAAATGATCAGAAAGTTCAAAATGCCTAACTCAATGAAGTTTATCTTGTTTTCTGAATAACTGCCAGTTAACTCCACATAACACTCTACCAAACATACATTTTTCTATAGAGTTCACTTAAACTGCTATCTTTTAAGGAGATTTGAAAAACTATTCTGATGTCCAAGGTCCAGAGGAGGCACCTAACCAGACTCTCATCATAGGCCTGCCTGGTAGAAAACTACATTTTGGTTAGGACACAAGGTGAAGGGCGGGAAACAGATGCCTTTTAAGCAAAACCCCCATAGGGTACCGGTTAGTAGGAATCATAATTGTCTTTCTTCTGAATGCCAGACGTTATAAATTGACAGCTTGGGATTTTGTTTCCAACCAACTATATTCTTCTCTATTTTACATAGAAAGAAACATTAGTCTCAAAAAGATGAGGGGTCATGGTCACCCAGGTCACTATTGGAACATAGGTTTATTTGCTTCAAAAATCCATGTTTTTTCTAAAATATCAGGCAGCCTCTTTGACATTTTACTGTTCCACATTTACTAATATCCGGTCCTGCCTAGTCCCTCAATTTTTAAAAATAATTTACTTATCAGCTCTTTTTTTTTTTTGTGGGTTTCAAGTGTTTTCCAGGACTGTCCTAAAGCGATCTTGATTGGCTCCTCTACAAACTTGTGCTGTAGCTCTTATATGTGTCCTCGTGGTTTCTTTTCAAAATAGTTTTCTTCATTTTGTTTATTTTTTTCTTCAATGGCTTCTTTTCCAAATACTTTCTTTATTTTCTAAAATTATCTTCTCTTGTTTCTGTCTCACCAAGTTTTTTGAATTTTGCTTCTACTTCTTTAGCTTTTGATCCATTAGTTTTTAAGAGTATGCCAAAGTTCAGGAGGCTGTGTCATTGACCCATTTTTATTGCCTTTCTCAGACTTTCCCTATGGGTGCTCATTGCCTCAGTAATCAGGTTAGTGTGGATATCTTCCAGCTTATTAATATCTGCCCTAAAATCTCCTCTGAATTCCACCATCAGGGTGTTTATTGGATGTTTCTGCATTAGACATTCTGAACCCAAACCAAGCCACATATATGATTTCTCCTCTTGCTATGACCTCTGACTTTGACACTCCCCCCCCCTTTATTATTATTAATTTTTGTTACAGGTGCCACTACTCTACAGTCGACCAGAGAGGTCAGTGTCGTTTTGACACTGTTTCTTTTCAGTCTCATGTTTCTTTGCATTTGTCTTTGTTTCTTTGATTTTGAAAAATTAAACATCTTTACTAAATGTAACCAGGAAACGTTAGTTAATTTAAACCTCTTTACCCCAATATTCCCCTTTTTATCTATCTGTCTTTGGGGGGTGGTAACAGACTTTTTTTTTCTTCCTTGCCATCTTCGATAAAGAAACATGAGTTAAAATGATTAGACGATGACCATTTTAGTTACAAAAATCAGGGACTAATGTTTTGGCTCTGGCCCTTCCTGTGATCATTTCCTTTTAAGGAGTCTTTTAAGCTTTATCGCTAAAAGTATGCGACTTTGACCTTTGCTTCTTGAGGCTAATGATACTTAGTTAACTTTAAAGGTATGTTTAACCACTGCAATTTATGATTTCCCCACAAAAACATCTGGATCAACATTATTTCCACCTTTTCCTACCTTTGTGTGTACAATTCAGATCTCAATCTGCCAACACAAACATCCTTCGCATTTCTAGTTTAGCCTGAGGAGAGAGGCTGAAGAAATGCCTGAAAGCATAGACACTTGCACGCTATACTGAAAATTCATTTCTGATGACAAATTTACAAATATAGTGTTCACTATAGAATGATTGTAAAACACCATTAATCACACACATACACACACACTCAAGATACAGCCTGAATTCTATAACACAAAAAACACTACTTCCGCATTTTGCACTAGTATGTATGTATATATTTGTGTGTATGTGTACACAAACACACACATATGGATATATAATGTTAAAGTAAGAATACTCTGTGCATGCTGTTGAAGTATCTACCTTTTTATTTACTATTTTTCCATATAAATAAAAACTCTGTAATGTTATTTTAATGACTATTTAGTCTACTATCAAGTAACACTGTAGATAATTTAAAGCCTGTTTATTGTATTTGAGATTTTAGATTGTTTCCAGTTTTTTACTCATACAAACAATAAATACATAAACACTGGGAAAAAATTAGTTCATAGTCATGTTTAAGGCAAATTCCTGCAACTGGAAGTGCCTGGAAAAAACTGTTATGTTTGACATTACTTTTATTCTACATGCTTCCAAATATAATCTTATTATCATGTTTTAATATTTGAAAGACTACCTTCATTTTTATATAAAGTCACTGTAAGTCATATTTTCGATCACAAATAAAGCCAGAAGCATTGAATATGTTGATCAAGCATTTGCATTTTTTACTTCAGTGAACTATATGTTTATTGTATTTTACCATTTTAATGTTGGTAATATTAAATATTGGCATTGTTTGTTTTTTTAATTGATTTGTAAAATATTTTATAGGTTAAAACATTCTGTCTCTGTAACAAAAGTAATCTTCCATTTTTTTGATTGTTTATAATTTTAATGTAATGTTATTAAGTAGTGGTGAGAAAATGTTGACAAAAAAACAAAAGTGGTCGGGGGTAGGCTGGGAGTAGGGTGGGAAATTAAGAAGCCAACGAACTGGTGTGTGCAGCCCATGGACATGGACTAAGAGGTGTGGGGATGATGGGATGCAGTGAAGGGTGGAGGGGATAAAGGGGGAAAAAATGGGACAACTGTAATAACATAGTCAATAAAATATACAAAAAAAATAGGTGGACTTTTAACCTTCCTTGTTTTTATTTTTCTGGAATGATCTAGATACATCACGTAAATATAGAAATTCTCTTATGTAAGTTTAAAAATTTGTTACATGTGTTTGGCTGTTTAGTATGAAATATGGAGCAATTCTTTTTCTAAATATAATCGTTCAATTTTTCAAGATGAACTGTCAGATAATTCAAGCTTTCCAGTGATTTGAAATGTCACTTTATCATATACTAAATTCTTATATCTAATATAATGTGTATTTTTTGTTTCTTACTGTGGCAGGGAGGTGTTATATTGTGTCCATTATTTTATCTTCTATTGCAAATTATATATACCAGTGTTTGTACATATACTGGTCCATATATACATAAATATATGCGAATACATGTAATATGTATATATGTATATATTAATAAACACAGTATATACACATGCATATACTTTGTTATACATTTTTATCAATCGTTGGAGTACTTTCTTCCAGTTTTTCTTCTGTAAGCACTCGAGATAATAAGTTAAATTTCATTAAAGTTATGTTTGAGATTGTGCTAACATGTCAATTAATCTGTAAGGAATTAGCAATACAGAATCTTCTACCATAAAGTTCTTAGATCCAAAGGGAAAGTTGAACATTTTCCATTTTACAGTGCTCATTTTTAACAGTTTAATCTTTGGTATTTTATAAAAGCTTTTGCTATTGTAAATAACACTTTTTTCTCTTTTTCTTAATGGTTGATGTATTTGAGCCAGCCATCCTATTAAACTCTCCTATTATTTCTAATAATTTTTAATGAATTGTTTTTGTTTCAAGTGATGATTGACCTATTAACTCTTCCTAAGATCCAGCAGTTTCGAGGCAATGGGCTCTTGCTGGCACGGAAAAGTCCCAGCAAGGGAATTTCGTCAGCACAGATCATTTTCTGGGGTAGGGCGCTCCATAGGGAGCTGACTAGGCTGTCAGTCCCACTTGGGCGTTATACAGAATCAGAATTGCTTATATTGGATCATTTTGACTTATCGTAAAAGTAGTATTAGGTCCAGAATTCCCCCCTAGCCTCCTGGGGTGGCTTCGCAGAAGTGTCGTGTGAACATTAGAGAGAAGTCCCTAAGGACTGAGGCTTTATTCATCAGCTTCTCATTTGTTCTGTCCGTTCTTGCTTTTGGTCTTCCTGAATCAACTCTTCCTGATTCAACCCGTCCTGATTCAATTTGACTCTAGTCTGTGAAATAAATTCTAAATAGAAAAATTCAATTTTATAGCCTTGCTCTCTAAATGCAGTTAAAACTTTTTTCATATTCCTGTTTTGTATTTCAGGGGTTCTGGGAGCACTTCTCTGAACTTTCTGGAAACCCTCTGTTAATGCTTCTACTTGAGTGGGCATCATCTCCAGAAGCATCTGTTTTAGTTTTGAAATTGCAAACTATTGTCTTGTAGATAATTAGAAAACACTTTTACCCTGACTTTGAATTCATGGAGATGTGTCATTTTCATTCTTTCCATAAACATACACCAAAGCACTTAACACATTCTAACCACCGTGATACAGGTGGGAATACAGGCATAATCAGGACGTGCCATGTGAATGGACGCAGAGTACCATTAACGCGTATCTGTTGATAGAGGAGGGTTGCCAAGAAGCAGGCGGAGCAGCCCTGGGGGTGGAGGTGGATGGGTACCTCAGAGAATTCTTCCCTGTGGAATCGTCACCTGGGTTGAGCTTTAAAAGATGCATGAGAGTTAAATATACAGAAATGAAATAGTTTTATAGTGATGACTTTCTTCCATGAAGCTAAGTGTGAAATGAGCTGTATTTTGTCCTTGTGAAGAAGGGCAGGCCAAGAGATTTTACATGAGCGGTGCGGGTCATTTCATAAACGAGGCAATCGCCTCACTCCTTTGCCATTTGATGTGTGTGCGTGTTTGAGCAGTGATGATTTACAAGTCACACATGAATTTTTTATAATGCACAAAAAATTTTAGATGCCTTTTTTAGATTTAGTATCTTTCCCCTCTTCTTTTAATAATTTACTAAATAAAATAAGTGTTTAAAATTTTTTCTTTCATTCAGCTACCTGTTTTTAATAATAGCAGTATTTAGCTTATAGGCTCTCATTTATTTCTAAACATGTGATCCTTACTATTTATGGTAAATATTAATTTGTTCCTATTAATACCGGGTGAATTTAGGATAAAATAAGACAGTATGATAATATTTTGAAATTTTCAAGTTTCTATAGAAACATTGTTTGTATTATTTTGAAATCCCCATGAAGACAGGGCAATTTCTATAATGTTTATGGTATATAATTTTTATGTATATCAGGCAGATTAAGAATTATAACCTTAATTTTATTATGCTATTCAATGTTATAGAGCTGGAAGGGGCTTTAAAACTATATCTAGCAATGCAACAATTCCTTGTAAGAAATGCGGAGATGAAGGTCCAGGGAGGACGTGTGTCTAATTGTTGGGCTGATTGGTGGCAAAGCACAAGACTAGACCCTGTTTAATTTTATTTTGATGCCTTTCACAATGACTATCAAGTTTCTCATTTAGTGCAATCATTACACATATTATGAAATAAAGGTAGAGACAAGATTGGAACACATTCTAGTAAAATTCCCTTCATTGAAAGGCACTGATTTCAATAATGCTAAATAATTTATCAAAATTCTAATTTATATTTCTAACTAATTACTCCCAGAATGAAATATATTCTCTCTTAAACTTTCAGGAAAATATGGCTGCGGAGGTGGGATATCCTGCCCTCTCAGGACCCAGCATGCTTTTTCCATTCTGAAATGCCTGAGGGAAAAGAGACAATGTCAAAGAAACTATATGTTTGCAATCAGGAAGAGTGTGTCCTCGAGGGTGTGGGTGGGAGGCCTTGTAGAGGAGGCAGCTTGGAGACGTTTGTGTATCCTTCATCCAGGCTGCCTAATGTATGTGTGTCCATCTGGAATGTGTTTCTCTGACTACTTTGAAGTCTAGATGCTTTGACTGAGTAGGCGTTGGTACTCCTTTCTAATGGTACTGAGTCTTTCATTCTTTGATGAATTAATGGGTCATTCATTCAACACATTTATTCAATCCACATTAATTCATTCAACAAATACTAAGTAACTCCTTTGTGCCTGACCTTTGAATAATTTCTATTCTATGGGGATTCAGACCACAGACTAAATATAATAAATAATTTGTAAAATGTGTTAGCAAAGTGCTAAGGAAGAAGGAAAATGCAGAGGAAAATAAGAATATGGGCAGGGTGGCTGCTATTGACCATGTGCCAAGCATTCTTTTCTTTTTTTAAAATTCCTCACTCAAGGATATGTTCATATTGATTTTGGGAAGAGAGGAAGGGAGAGAGAGAGAAAAAGAAAAAAACATCAGTGTGAGAAAAAACATCAATCGCTTCTCCTACATGTCCCGACTGGGGATAGAACCTACAACCTAGTTATGTGCCCTGACTGAAGATCAAGCCCATCGCATTTTGGTGTATGGGATGTCACTTTAACCAACTGAGCCACCTGGCCAGGACAGTGCCAAGCATTCTTGTATGAGGGTTTTCCATGCATTATCTAATTATAGGCAACCATCCTGACAGCATAGAAATGGACACAGTGAGGTTAGTGGCCAGGTTGCACAATTAGTAAGGACAGAACCAGGGTTAAAATCTAGTTTTGATGGCTTTAAGATCCATGACCTCTATAGAAGATGTTCAAGTTGCAGAAAATGGGTAAATAAATAAGGACCCATAAAATACAATGGGATACGTGGTGCACGGTAGATCCGTAGAGCAAGAAAAGAGTTGGCATTCCGCTATCCGATGACCAAATCTGGTCTGCTTTCTGTTTTTATAAATAAAATTTCACGGGAATTCATCTGTATTAGTCTCCTATGGCTGCTACAACAAATTACCACAAATTTAGTGGTCTAAAACAGCACACATTTATCCTCTTCCAGTTCTGGAGTTCAGAAGTCCAAATTCAATTTCACTGGATCAAAATCAAGGTGTCAGCAGGCCCACACTCCCTTTGGCTTTAGGGGAGAATCCTTTACTGTGCCTTTCCAGCTTCTAAAGACACATTGCTTGGATTCCTTGGCTTGTGGACCCTTTCTCCATCTTCAAAGTCAACAGCATAACATCTTGCTTTAGTTGTCATGGTGCCTTCTGTCTCTAGGGCTAAATGTCCCTCTGCTTCTTTCTTATACGGAGACTTGTGATTACATTCAGAGCCCACCCAGAGAGTCCGGAATCCTTGATTTAATTACATCTGCAAAGTCCTTTTTGCCACATAAAGTAACATTAACAGGTTCCAGGAACTAGGACACGGGTATCTTGGGGAAGCTACCACACCAGACACACTCATCTGTAAGTGTATTGTCTATGGCTCTTTTCTTGCCATAACAGCAGAATTCAGCAGTTTTCACAAGAGAACCTAGGGCCTAAAATATCTACGTGTGGTGCTTTACAGGAAAAGCTCGCTGTTCCCCTGCTCTGAGAAGGAAGCGCCTGCCTTGAGGGAAAGGAATTTTCTGATATTAGAAAGCCCTGCTCCTTGGAAAGGAAACTATGTCAAAAATCCAGTCACATCAAATTTAAATTAGGTCCAAGTTCTCTTCACTGTGAGTTATAAAATAATAGGGTCTTCAAGCAGCAGAAATAGTTTCTTCTGCTGCCTCGCGTGACTGAAATCTGTATTCTGACCCCCAAGAGAAAATATCCCTTCAAGATTAAAAGAAAAACACTAATTTAGAATTGGAGGAGTGTAAAAGTCTAAGCCAAGTGGATGGCATGCACTAGTACAGTTTTGCAATATTTTGTCAAACAATGAAGTAGTTAGCTAAGTGAGTAGCTACCTATGCTTACACTACAAGCTTTTAATTTCTTTTCATTTTTGAACTAGCATTTTGGACCCACATCATGTCAATCCTGTTATCATACAAATGGAAATTTAAATTTTGGGTTTACGTAGTGTTTACACTCCAGCTATCGCCATAACTGCCAGAGAAGTACACAAGACATCTCGGAATACAGGTCTGTTTTTAAAACTATAGCTTTCATAGTATTGCAACAATGCTGCCAGTAAACATACAATTATAACTGACCTCAAACTGGCAAATACTGGCAAAAAATGCACAGTTTTTATGATGAAAGAAAATTGTTCATGTGGCTGAGTTCTGTGTAGAATTCGAAGTTTGTAAAGATCGTTGAATGGCCAGCCTACAATAAGGAAAAACCAACTTTTTGTGTTTAGAAACTTATTTATGAATTAACCACTTCAGGTCTGGAGTTTTGTGTATCCTTATTTTTCAGTTACTGACAGGTTGGGGGTAGTAAGAGCTAATATTTTTGTAGAGCCTCCGACCAGTCAGATACCAAGGCAAGTGTTTCATTCACACTGAGGCGTTTGATCCCTGCAACTGGAGCTATTATTGCCACCTTACAGAAGGAAAAGTTAAAGGATAGAGGGACTAAGTAGCTTGAAAAAGATCACATCACTAAATAATGTAAGAGGAAGGATTCGAACCCAGGAATTCAAAAGCTACCTCCTTAACTATTACACTGAGCTGCCTCTCACATACACATTTATTCCAAAGAACTCCTGCTCTCTGAGATATGCAGAAGGTAGTAAGTAAAGTAGTGAGACAGCAATCCTGCTAGGCCAGAGGAATTTTCTTCTAGAAGTTTTCAAAAGTCTCCTAACAAAGGTTTACACACTGTTATAATATACCCATACCTATAATTCATCTCGGCTTGTTGATTTTAGTTTTTTTGCTCATCAACTTGTAACCTTGGCTATATATTAGAATTTTCTGGAGAGCTATAAAAAATACCAACGCCTGGCTCCATCCAAGGCCAATCAAGTCAGAATCTTTGGGGATGCGGTGCTGAGTGTAGGTGTTTAGTGAGAACTGCCTGGGTGATGCTAGCATGCTCCCAAGGTTGAGAACACACTGCAGGCCTGAACACACTGCAGTAGAACCATCATAGAGGTACTACTGAGTTTGCAAAATATGAAGGCAACCTAAGTGTCTATCAACAGGTGAATTAAAAAAGATTTGGCATATATATACAATGGAATATTGCTCAGCCATAAAAAAGAATGAGGAGATCCAAGGTGGCTGCAGAGTAGCCCGAAGCTCTGTCTACTGGCTCCCAGACCCAGGCTGGTCTTGCAACTAAACCACAGAGCAACCAACTTGAAAATCCAATGTGGAGTGAGTGAGAACATGTGTGAGTGAATGCATACATGGGCGAGAGTGGGGAGAGTTTGCGTGAGTGGGAAAGAGGCTACCAGCCTGCAGGTCACGTGCGAGCAGGCAGCCTGGGCTTTCCTAGTGGAGCAACTGCCACCACTGCTGCCCAACCCAGCACTTTTGGCTGTGCAGAATTGGGGTGGCTGTGGATCAGTTCAGGAACCATGAGCCCTGGAGGTGGAGAGAGACAGCTGGGGAGGTACTGGATGTAGAAAGAGCGTGGCAAAAGCAGGCCCATCCAAGGCTGAGAACCACTGGAGGGAGCAGGGAAAGCACCCTGCCACTGTCCCAGGCTATAGTATCACCACAGGACTCTTCCCAGTGCCATCTAAGAGAGATCCAGAGAGAAACTTTATCTAAAACTGTTGGAGGCTCTGACAGGCTATGGCCAGCCGTGGCAGAAAAGAGAGTGACTTTCAGGGAGGAGGAGTGTGTGAGTGTGTGGAGAACAGGCCTCTCAGGGCTCAGTGCTATAGCATGGGGGCTTCATGGAAACTGAAGAGGAGCTGAGGTGAGATTCAAGACCCAGCAGGGATGCAGTGCCTGTGTGTGCATGCACAGTGGCTCTGCAAACAAAGAATTCAGAGGGATAGAGTCATGCTGAAGAGACTGTGAGATCCAACCCAACACAGCTGACAAGCAGGGCAGTGTACAGAGAAGACAATTGAGGCCCGAGTCTCCAGTGAGAGAGTAGCAGGCTGGAGACTGGATGGCCAAGAGCTCAACACCTGAGATTTGCTGCAGCCAGGCAGGTCTCCTTACAAACATGTGAGCTCAACCCACACTTGAGGTATTTCAGGCTCTGCAGATGAGTGACACTAGGCTCAGGAGCCCCCTACTGGGTGCATTCTGCAGGGGAAAGAAGAAAATCTCTGAAAGCGCACTTTACCAGACAGTACGAGATACACTGCTCCTTGGGCCCTTATCTGCTAAAACTAGCAGAACAGAAAGATTAGAGACAGGTGCCAGAAGGGGTGTTCAGGGTCTTGCCCAGCCTCAGCACCTTGACAGAGCTGCTGTCTGCACCAAGCAGGAAAGAGCTGCCCCTTTTACATAGATTGGCCCCTCACAGGAAATAGACAGCTAATACACCAGAAACCCTACATTACTGGAGAGAATCTGGGACAGACCAAGACATGTGGTGAGGGGGCGGAGAAACACTCCCACTGTCTTCCCTGAAGACTTAACAGTGCCCCTGAGAGACGACATAAGTTACCTACCCTCCAATTGCACCAGAGGCCCCTTCTGGAGGCAGGTGGAGAAGGTACTGGTAGTCCCTTCGGGTCATTAAATGAACCACTCCTAGGCCCTGGGCTGATGGAAAGCTGGCAGGACAGAACAGTGGGGGCAAGCCAAGCCTGAAGGAGACAGCCACAGACTGGATCACTTGAAGTCTCAAACAGGCTGCCTAGGGACAGATTAGCACACCCTCTGATATTACCAGGGGCAGATCCAGAAAGAGAAAACAGTGGTAAACATTGGATTCTCTGAGATGAATCCTACTGTGGTTGTCTTCATGATTTGTGTTATTTCCTCTCTTGTACAACTTTTTAACATTCATTTCTTTTCTTTTAAGTTTTTACCTATTATTCCACTAGTCTTTATATTTTAGTTTATTCCAAATCTCATATTTTGCTCTTCCCTTCTCTTACTCCATTTTACCTTCTTCCTTCCTCTTCTTATTTTTGTTTTAAATTTTTTTCTCTTGCTATGACTTGCTCCTATTCTGCACTCTAACTATTTCTTCCCCCTCTAGCCTCTCAAAACCATTTTTCTTGTAATTATTCATCTCACATTCTTTTTCCCATTCTTAAAACACCCTATTGTCTCTCCATATTATCAATCTCTGCCCATTGGTTGTTGATAGAGTGGTTGTTGTTGTGTTTCTTCAATTTTATTTCTAGATCTTTGCCATTTTTGTATTTTAAATCTCAGATTTTACTGTTCCCCTATCCTACTCCATTTTGCTTTCCTTCTGCCCTTTCTCTTTTTTTTTTTTGGTTTAAATTTTAATTTTTCCCTGTCTTAGCCTGGTTTTCATTCTTCACTCTTAGTGTTCCCTCTCCCTTTATCCTTTCAAAAAGCCTTATAAGCTTTCCTTTCTTTCTTTTTTCCTTCTTATTTCCATTAAATCTATATTAATCTTCACTCATTTGTTGTGGATATTTCTGTGGTAATCTTTTTCTCCAATTTGGTGCCTAGTTTTTCACTATATATATATTTAAAAATTATTGTTTAAACCTAATACTATACTCTTCCCATTTCTTATTCCATTCTGCCTTCTTCCCTCTCTTTTTTATTTATTTTGTAACTTTTCTTTTCTTTCTTTCTTCACCTTGTTTCTGTTCTCTACTCTTATTATTTCTCCTTTCTTGACCCTCTCAAAGTCATTTTTCTTTCAGTTAGTTACCTCATACATTTTCCTTTCTTATAACAGTCTCAATCTCTTTATAATTGAAAGGAAAGGAGTAATCCCCAGAAAGAGTACTACTGAAATTGAGGCAAGAAAACTATCAGATATTGAGTTCAAAATAATGGTTATAAGAATTCTCAAGGAACTCAGTGAGAACTACAAGGAACTCCATGGAAGCTATAAGGAACTTACTGGGAACTATACTAGCATGAAAAAGGACATAGAAACTATTAATAAGGGCCAGGAGGAAATGAAGAATACAATATCTCAAATGAAGAATAAGTTAGAAGAAATTAAAAGCAGGTTAGATGAAGCAGAGGATTGAATCAATGAACTGGAGGACAAGGTAGAGAAAAACTCCCAGATAGAGCAACAAAATGAAAAAAGATTAAAAAAGAATGAAGAAGGTTTAAGGGAGCTGCAGGACAACATGAAAGGTAATAATATTCATATTACAGGGATACCAGAAGGAGAAGAACAGGGGCAAGGGATAGAAAACCTGTTTGAAAAAGTCATGACAGAAAACTCCCCAAATTTGATGTGGGAAAAAGTCATACAAGTCTAGGAAACACAGAGGGTTCCAATCAAGATGAACCCAAAGAAGCCCACTCCAAAATACATCATAATTAAAATGGCAAAATTTAAAGATGCAGAGAGAATCTTAAAGGCAGCAAGGGAGAAAGAGTTAGTAACATACAAGAGAGCTCAAGAGGCTATTGGATTTCTAAATAGAAACACTACATGCCAGAAGGGAATGACAAGAAGTATTCCAAGTAATGAAAAGCAAAGGCCTGCAACCAGGCCTACCCAGCAAGACTGCTCTACCCAGCAAGACTCTCATTCAAAATGGAAGGTGAAATAAGGAGTTTCCCAGAAAAAGAAAAAGGGTAAAAGAATACATCACCACCAAACCAACAATACAATAGATGCTAAAGGGCCTGCTTTAAGAAAATGACGAAAAAGAATGTGTGAGAGGAGCACAGGTACAATGGGGGAAAATGGCAATGAATAAGTGCCTATCGATAATAGTCTTAAATATAAATGGATTAAATGCTCCAATCAAAAGACATAGGTTGGCTGAATGGATAAGAATACTTGACTTATATATATGCTGTCTATAAGAGACCCACCTCAGAACTAAATCTAAACAGACTGAAAGTGAAGGGATGGAAAAAAAGATATTCCAAGCAAACAGATATGAAAAGAGGCTGACATAGCAATGTCAGACAAAACAGACTTCAAAACAAAGGTCATTAAAAAAAGACAAAGAAGGACATTGCATAATACTTCAGGGAGTAATTCATCAAGAAGATATAACCCTTGTAAACATGGAGGCACCCAACATAGGAGCACCTAAATATATAAGGAAAATCTTAGAGGACTTCAAGAAAGATATTGACAGCAACACAATCACTGTAGGGGATTTTAACACCCCACCGTCAACCATGGATAGATCTTCCAAGCAAAGAATCAACAAGGATATTGTGGCATTGAACAACACTCTAGATCAAATGGGCGTAGTTGATATATACAGAAACTTTCCCCAAAGAAACAAAATATACATTCTTTTCAAATGCACATGAAACATTTTCCAAGAGAGACCATATGGTAGGACAAAAAACAAACCTCAACAAGTTCAAGAAAATTGAAATCATATCAAGCATTTTCTCAGATCATGAGGGCTTGAAAATAGAACCAACCTCAATGAAAAAACTCAAAAACATTCAAATACATGGAGACTGAATAACATACTATTAAATAATGAATGGGTTAACAATGAGATCAAGAAAGAAATAAAAAGTTTCTGGAAATAAATGAACACACAACAATCCAAATCTATGGGACAGTTCATGGGACAGTCCTTGGAGGGAAGTTCATACTAATATGGACCTACCTAAAAAAGATAGAAAAATCTCAAATAAACAACCTAACCCTACATCTATAAGAACTAGAAGAACAACAACAAACCAAGCCTAGAGCAAGTAGAAGGAATGAAATAATCAAGGTCAGAGCACAAATAAATAAAATAGAGAGACTGCAAAAAACAATTCAAAGGATCAATAAATCCAGGAGCTGGTTCTTTGAAAAGATAAATAAAACTGACAAGTCCCTTAACCAGCTCCTCAAGAAAAAAGGAAAGAGGACACAAATAAATAAAATCAGAAATGAAAGAGGATAAGTTACAACCAATACCACAGAAATACAAAGGATTGTAAGAAATTACTATGTCAACTATATGCCAAGAAATTAGACAACCTGGGCAAAATGGAAAAATTTCTAGAAACGTACAAACTTCCAAAAGCGGATCAAGGAGAAGCACAAAGCCTGAATAGACTGATAATAACTAATGAAATTGAAGCAGTAATCAAAAAACTCCCAGCACAGAAAAACCCTGGACCGGTTGGTTTCACAGGTGAATTTGACCAAATATTTAAAGAAGAACCAACTCCTATTTTTCTCAAACTATTCCAAAAAATTCAAGAAGAGGGATACCCCCAAACTCTTTTTATGAGGTCAGTATTATCCTAATTCAAAAACCAGGTAAAGACACAACAGAGAAAGAAAACTACTGACCAATATTGCTGATGAACATAGATGCTAAAATCCTCAACAAAATATTGACAAACTGGATCCAGTAATACATTAAAAAGACCTTACGCCATGATCAAGTGGGATTCATCCCAGGGATGCAAGGATGGTACAATATTCACAAATCAATAAACATAATATATGACATAAACAAAAGGAAAGACAAAAATCGCATGATCATATCTATAGGTTCTGAAAAAGCATTTGATAAAATCCAGGACCTATTTATGATAAAAGCACTCAGCAAAGTGAGAATCAAAAGAGCATACCTCAACATAATAAATGCCATATATGAGAAACCTACACTGAACATCATACTCAAAAGCTTTACACTTAAGGAACAAGACTAGGGCATCTGCTCTTACCATTTTTATTCAACATAGTATTGGAAGTTCTAACCACACCAATCCAACAAGAAAAAGAAATAAAAGGCATCCAAATCGGAAAGGAGGAAGTAAAACTGTCTTTGTTTGCAGATGACATGATAGAGTACATAGCAAATCCTTCGCCAAAAAACTACTTGACCTAATCAGTGAATTTGGCAAAGTACCAGGATAAAAACAGAAATCAAAGGCATTTTTGTGGACCAACAATGAAATATCAGAAGCAGAAACTAGGAAAAAATCCCATTAACTACAGCAACAAGAAAAATAAAGTACCTAGGAATAAATTTAACCAAGAAGGTAAAAGACCTGTATCTGGAGAATTACAGAACACTGAAGAAAGAAATTAAGGAAGATACAAATAAGTGGAAGCTTATCTGGTATTCATGGATTGGAAGTATTAATATCATTAAAATGTCCATACTATCCAAAGCAGCCTATAGATTCAACATAGTTCCTATTAAAATAACAATGGCGTATTTCACAAATATAGAACAAATATTTCAAAAATTTATATGGAACAAAATAAATAGCCTCAGCATCTTGAGGAAGCAGAACAAAGTTGGAGGGATCACAATACCTGATCTCAAACTACACTAAAGACCACTGTAATCAAAGCGGTCTGGTACTGGCATAAGAACAGACATGTATATCAATGAAACAGAATAGAGAGCCCAGAAATAAACCCATGTCTCTATGGTCAATTAATATTTGACAAAGGGGACATGAACATACAATAGAATAAAAATGGCGTCTTCAATAAAGGTGTGGGGAGATCTGGACAGCTATAAGATAAAAAATGAAATTAGACCACCAACTTACACCATACACAAAAGTAAACTCAAGAGGATAAAAAATTTAAATATAAGTCATGACACATAAAAGTGGAAACAGAGAGGAAAACATAGGCGGTAAAATTTCAAATATCCCATGCAGCAATATTTTCACTAATATATCTTCTAGGGCAAAGGAGATAAAGGAAAAAATAAGCAAACGGGGCCACATCAAACTGAAAAGCTTCCGTATGGCTAAATAAAACATCAAAATGATCCAACAATATGGGAAAACATTTTTGCCAATGATACCTTGGACAAAGATTTGATCCTCAAAATATATAAAGAACTCATATGACTCAATGCCAGGAAGACAAGCAATCCAATTAAAAAATGGGCAAAGGACCTGAACAGACACTTCTCCAAGGAGGACATACACAGGGCCCAGAGACATATGAAAGGATGCTCAGCATCACTAGCCATCAGAGACATGAAAATTAAAACCATAATGAGATCATAATTAGAGTGGTCATCATAAACAAATCAAGAACCAACAAGTACGGTCAAGGATGTGGAGAAACGGGAACCCTAGTGCACTGTTGGCGGGAATGCAGGCTGGTGCAGCCACTGTGGAGAACAGATGGAATTTCTCAACAAACTAAAAGGGGACCTGCCTTTTAACCCAGCAATTCCACAGCTGGGATTATACCCTAAGAATCCTGAAATACCAATTCAAAGGAACCCATACACCCTAATGTTCGTAGCAGCACAATTTACAATAGCCAAGTGTTGCAAGCAATCTAAGTGCCCATCTGTAAATGAGTGATCAAAAATTGTGGTACATTTACACAATGGAATACTACACAGCAGAAAGAAAGAAGGAACTTCTACCTTTCATGACAGCATGGATGGAACTGGAGAATATTATGCTAAATGAAATAAGCCAGTCAATGAGAGACAAATACCATGTGATCTCACCTATAAGAATAACCTAACGAACAAAAACAAACTAATGAGCACAATTGAACCAAAGGCATAGAAACATGGAACAGTCTGACAGCAATCAGACTGCGGGTGGAGGAGGGGGATACTGGTCGAAAGAAGGGGAAGGGACTAGTCAAAGGACATGTATGAATGACCCATGGACATGGACAACAGTGTGGGGACTGGCTGTGGGAGCTGGAGCTGGACTGCACGGAGGGTGACAAAAGGGTGAAAATTGGGACAACTGTAATAGAACAATAAAATACTAAAAAAATAAAAAGACTTTCATACCTTGAATATGATATTAATAGCATAAGAAGGCGATATTAGCTCTTTGGTTATAGTATCCATACAGCCTCATGATTTTGGATGAATATTTAATGGCACCTTGATTTGCTATTATAAAAATGAATGCAAATAAAATTCCACATGTAATGAAATCTTACCATTTGAGATAACACGGATAGTATTATGCTAAGTGAAATAATTGAGAACGTTTTTAGAACTTCAGCATTTTCCAGAGCTAGCATTCTGAGAACTTTAACAGAGCTTCACCATCAGTGAACTAACTTCATAGAAAGAGATTGGAAGAACGTTTTCTGGTGTACATTTAAATCTTACAACGCCTGCCAACCTAGAAGTAAAAGAAATATGTATTTGATTACCCCCCTGGACTCTCTGTTGGTGTGCACCAGCTTGTTGTTATTCAACAATGACCTGTTTCATTTCTATTAAAGAAAGAAAAGGCTTCTAACTCATAAGAAAATCACCTGGATTTGGCCAACGCATTTCTAGAGTTGTGATTACAATGCTGAAGAGAATGATGGGCTCTATTTTCCTTGAAGCAGTCCTAACATTCTGCTCTGGCATAAACTTGAATATTTTTTTTTCCATGATGAAACAAGCCTCAAGTAGACTGGCCATGCAGAATGCATGTTAAACCTGTTAGGCCTTATGAGCACAGTGCAGCCGGCTTGTCAGGTATAGATGACCCAGGAGTGTCACTCCAGCTAGGTGCACACACATTTACGCAAAGCGAGGGGATTCAGTTGGATGAGTCTTCCAGCTTATTAATAGCAATGAAAGAAATCATTGCATATGAATGTGTAAAAGAAAAATAAAACAAATATTCTCCCTCCACCCCCAAAATCATTGTCATTGTGTTTATTAAATTCTAGGAGGAAGACACATTGGAAGTTGACATGTGATGATAAAAGATGTTATGTTTTTTCATCCTTTCTCATAGTGAATCAGAGAGCCTTGTTGTGGCTGGCTGGTTGGCTGGCTGGTTGCCTATTTCAATTCCAAAAGCATTCCTTGCCTTTGTCTTTGGATATGCCTTAAAGTGGATAGTTTCATTAGCTAGCCTCCTAGACTGATGAGCGAACTAAGAGAAAAAGTTGGCAAGATGATCTGATAGACTTTTTATTTTCCCTTCTTCTTTTATTGGTTGGAAATAGTAAGCAACATTCAGAAATGGACACCATCCTTTTATGGATGAACAAAAGATGTCCAAATTTGTGCACATTTACTCTAAATATCCTCTTATGTGTGAATTTCCATCATTGTGGACCAATTAAAAAAACTGTAAAAAAATGACAGAAATGTGGAGACTCTGGCCAGAAGTCAAATGTGGCCAACTCTTGGGGATGACCTTTGGCCACTGTAAAATTCTTTCAGTCGAAGCTGGGTTTGGGACAAAAAGTTTCCTTCCAGACTTTATCTCTCAACACTTTTTGTAATCTTGTCTTCTTTGGAACGAAACACTTGCAACCACCTCCTTCATGGTCATTAGAGACTCTAGTGATTTTCAGAATACAAGGGTCATTACTGTAATTGGGACAACGTTAATTTTAAGCCAGGATGTGAACATGCGGTCATGTCTTGACATTCTGACACTGTTTGATAGTTGGGTACTGTTTGAGTATTTTTTTATGACTGAGTTGAGGATGGCTCTGGTGTCTCATAGTTTTTTGTTTTTTTTTCACAGTGGTAGAGATTATGTAATTAAAGTGAATATTTTGTGTATTTGCCATCCAAAATTATTTTAAAGTTTTCTGTTTCTAATTTTAGTAGTTTGCGAAGATGGAGGAAACTTATATTTTAAAATAAGATACTCTGAGAAGGAAGAATTCATTATTGTGGAACAAATGAGCTCACTCATTCTTGATATTCTACCGAGAGAAGAATCTGAGAACTCTACTGGGTTATATTACCATATGTGTTTATGCAGTTTAATTTTATTGCGTACTTGAAACCCATGTTTGTACTTGCAAATAGATCCCTAAATATGCAAATACATTTGACTTCACTATGAAAATATGTACTTGTGCATACAGACAAGGTTTCCTACTCATCAGCTACACGGCTACATACTTCCAGTTTTAAGTTAGTGTACAAACCTCCCTATATTACATAGAAGAAATTAGTTGTCTATATAGTACAAACAAATTTTAAGAAATAATCCTTTAAACCAGATGTCTAATTATGCCAAATGTAAAACAAAATGAAACAGCCTAGACAACAGGACTAAGAATGATATAAAAGTGCTATAATTTTCAAAATAATAAAATATTGCAGCAACTTACAAAATAGGTCAGATTAAGAAAATAAAATATCTACAATATTAAAAAATGCTATTAAAAGTTAATGAAAGATTTTGTGGTTAGAGTAAAATGAAGCTATCAAAAATGTAATTCTAATAATTCTTCCTATTTTCTATTAGTTGGGCGATGATGTTAAGTACTTCAAAATGTTCCAAAAGGTAGCCTCTTTAAAGTCACAGGTATGAGTGGTCTTACTCTGAAAGGTAATCTAACATAACTTTATTGAACTTCTTTAGATGATTGTACTAGTGGCTAATATTCCTTACAAGGGAAAATTTTCACTTCTCCATAATGAGCCTCTGACAATGAAGTGATCTGAGATGGACACTGACTTTCTTCGGTTGACTCAGTTATGTCTTTTAGTGGTTTCATGTGGTTTGGGAACAGTGAATACTGATTAATGAGCCTTGACATTCAAGAAAAAATTGACATTTGCCAATTGGAGTTCTGGGGCTTTCATGTCTTTAATCGGGCCTCTCCTTTCCCATCTGAACTCATTCCTTTACTGGCTTTCCATTAAAAAGGAAGGAGAGAGACATGGTCACTTGAGGGAGGAATGACACAGTCACTTGTGAAAGGAATGACATGGGCACTTATGCGAGGAAAGCTCTATCTGAACATCCTGAATGCTGGTTTCTATTCTGCTATTTAAAAGCAAGTTTTTGAACTCTTTGAACCTCAGTTTTGTAAAGGAAAGATATTCTCTCCTTTTAGAATGGTTAAATTGATTCTTTAAGAGACAACTTCCAGATTCTATCATAAGAGGAGGGGCTCACAAATTTACCATATATGTGTGGGTGTGTGTGTCTGTATCTGTGTGTATCTGTCTGGAAAAAGTCCAGCAATTATTAATATAAGGAGAATGTTTTGCATGACATCAGTGTAACATGCCAGCCAAGGTGAGTGGACTGGAATGCACACGCCTGAACAATGACGACTTCACTGTACCAGTCCATGGGGTGGTAGATACCGTTGAGTGAGAATGTGTACTGTGTGGTCATCACATTCAAAATGACTGAGCAAGTAGAGCAATAAATCTGCATCAAATTCTGCATTAAATTTGAACATTTCTCTGTAGAAACTATTCGGGTGATTCAGAAGGCTGCTGCAATGGGCAGTTGGTAATTGGTAGCTTCATCATGACACTGCGCCTGCTTGTGCACTGTATCTTGTGCAGAGTTTTTGGTGAAACATCAAAGCACCCAGGTGACTCAGCAACCCCTACAGCCCAGATTTGGTGACCTGTAACTTCTGGCTTTTCCCAAAACCAAAATCACCTTTGAAATGGAAGAGGTTTCAGATTGTTGATGAGGTTCAGGAAAACACAACAGGGCAGCTGATGGCGACCAGGAGAACTCTGTGAGGTCCCAAGGTGCCTGCTTTGAAGGGAACTGAGAAGCCATTGTCCAGTGTACAATGTTTCTTGTATCTTCTTCAATAAATGTCTCTATTTTTCATATTACATGACTGGGTACTTTCTGGACAGACTACACACACACAGACACACACACACATGTGCATATATATATATCTATATTATCTATATTTATACACATACATATTTCAGTCAGATGGGCAAAATCTTGCTTTTCTTAATTTACTATAATTTGTCTAATCTTCTTTAACAGCTGTTTTATGAATAGTCAGGGTAACCTAAATTATAACTTGGAGTTAATAGTATCTCAGTCCTTCCAGTTTAGATAGTACTTCCAGATGCATCAGCCTCCTTTGAGTGAATACTTAGGATTTCAGATTTTCATCTCCTCTCCTCTCCCTCTCTCTGAGGGTACAGGAAGGACGAACTTAGGTGGCAGTGTTCTCTGATCTATAAGGTGCCATCTGAATCCTGCTGGTCTCTGCAAACCAGGGCCTTGTCCGGTCTTTTCTTTGACCAATGACCAATGAAGCGGGACTGGTCATGTTTGCTATGTGGTCAACATTCTTGTTCCCATTACTGGAGCCCCTGGTCCTAGGCATTTTCCACTGGTATTTTTGTGTACTCAGATGAGCAAGATGTCCTTAGCCAGATGCCCTCGAGACTTCTGCTTGTTAATTTTCTCTGTGATTTGTTGCTTGGCACATGGAAATTTCTATAACTCCTGAATCTACCATTTATTCTGTGGTAGTAAAAAGAGGTCCTTGGAATTATTTATCTAATCATCTCTTCCAACAAAACCTGGACATAACTTCCTGAAGACTCTCCAGACTATATTCCAGGACAAACCAACTATGCCCTCCCCTGCAATGATATTGTGTTCACTCTTCAGTGAGCTGGGTATTTCTTTACATTCTTCCATCTCTCTACCTTCTGTTTTCCACATCAAAAGGAAGGAAGTGAGAAAATGTGCTTCTTTATTTTCCTTCTAACTCCCCTTTTTTTCATCCTTTGAGATTTTCACCTTTCTTACTATCTAGAAAATTCTGTCTGTAGATAAATTTTGTGTGCACTGTGACAGCTCCTGGCCTTTGGAAATAATCTCATGGAGTGTGATTAGATATAATTAAAAACTTAAGAAAAATAATGTAAAAATTACAGAACAAAATAGTTAGAATAAACAGGAGAAGGTGGGAGAGAAGGAGGAGAGGGAAGAAAATGGAAACTGTGTATTAAAACTGCTGTTTTATATTTAGCCATGTTATAGAAAGAATTTACCTTTGCAAGTATTGGGGCAGTAAATAGTAGCTAAAGAAATGTATACTTAGAATAAGTCAACATTGAACTCTGTGCACAATTGTTAAGTGCTTTCTTTTTCTCTTCATATTAATCGATTCCCTCTTCATGATAAAATTTTACTTCTTTGGAACATAACAATGGCGTCATCAAAATGCCTCTTTGGAATAATACTGATGCCTGTTGAGCAAACAATGTGGTAGATCATATTTACCACACATTCTTGGAGCTTTACCTCCCCTAGTCAAGATGTAGAGCTTGTTTCCCACTCCCTTAGATCTCGGAGGCGCTTGTGGCTACTTTGATAAACCGAATACAGCGGAGGTGGTGGTGTTTGGTTTTCAAAGCTTCCACATTCTCTCTTTCTCTCCCTCTCTCTCTCTCTTTCTCTCCCTCAGAACACTTGTCTCCGCAGCCTAGTCACTCTTTGGTGAGGAAGCACAGAAGCCATGAGTAGGTTTTCTGAATGGCATCCCCAGATAAGATTTCAACAGACAACCCACATGAGCTATCAGACACGTGAATGAGCAAATCTTCAGCTGATTCTCAACTCAGGCCTTGAAGCCACTGCACCACATTCTGAATGAAGCGGAGAAGCTGTTCCCTCTGAATACTGTCCAAATGTAGATTCTTGAGGGAAAAATTGGTTTAAGAAGCTCCCCTTCTTTGATTAATTTCTATTAAGTTGAAGAGAAGAGGTGAGAATTATGATTCAGTGAACTAGCCCAACCCCATCAACATGGCATGTACTAATTGAAAGTGCAGGCAATTGTGTATGACCTCAGGTGAGAATGGAGTTAAGATAGATCCTTAGCTTTCTGTGATAACATTCCTCAAGTCTGGAGGCGATTTAAGAGTAATTAGCCTTCTAACCGATTAACTCGCATTTCACAAATGGGGCTGAAACCTAAAGATTTAAAGGACCTGAATTAAATATATTCACTTGGATAAAGGCAGTCAAAACTTCAACCTCGGTATTGCTCTGTGCTTATCTTTGCTTTGTGCGATGGCCCTTGGAAGCTTTGTGGCGGTTTTTGCAAGCTAACCTCACAAATTCTCAACTGAACCAGGACATATTACACTTAAATACATTATTTTTTCCTATTACTATTTTCTACCACTACCTCTTCTACCAGTAAAAAGATTACACTGTGTTCCGGGACAAAACAAAATAAATATCAAGGGATCTAAGAAAGAAGGTAACACATCCAAACAGTGAAAGGTTTTACATTTATTGGTCTTGTTCCTTAAATATCCCATTAATTTTAGAATTCTTATACGTGTGTACTTAGGGACATCATTCTTTGTTTTACTTTGTCATTGCAGAAAAATAAATTTGATTGGCATTTTGCTGCCCACTCAGTGGAGAACACGGACCCCTTTTGGAATTACTCTGAGGTTGAGAATGTTGACCCGTAAGAAGCCAGCCCGAAGAGGAAGCCAGGGTGCAGAATCGGGAAACAGGGCCCGAGGCTGAACTGCTGTATTTGGCCATTTGAATCAGAATAAGAGTTAGCAAAATAAAAAACTAGTTTTGAATTTGACTAATTTGAAGTAAAGGTAAAATACGTTTTTTTTTTGTAAATTCTAGGCAAGCCTGCTTAAATAAATAGTGAATAAACAGCAAAACCTAGCCACAGCTGGCTTCAGCAAAGTGTGCAGGGTCCCAAATCACCTCTAAAACCATGAAGGGTTTAGGACAGTGCCCTCTACTTGGTCCCAAAACAGTTTTACATCAATACTTTCATTACCCTATGGTGCCATAGCTGTTTATCTCTCTTTAATGATAAAACTGAGCACCAGTCAATTGGCTTGATTACATATTACATTTTTTCAGTGATTGGCAGCGAAGAACCACTATAACAAAATAAAGTCTGTGCATTTCTATTCCTTCCTTAAGTAATTTCATCTGGTCTCATGGCTTTAATTAAACATGGCCTAAAAATCGATGACTCTAAAATGTATATTTAAGTTCTAACTACTCCCTCAGGAAGAATGAGAGTATCCAGTTGCCTGAATGTCTGTTATTTTGAATGTTAAAGTCAATCTGTCCAAAACAGAACCTTGCAGTAAACTGATGAGTGCTAGCTCTTTTAATATGTCGAAGTAATTAATGCCAATTTTCAGGTACAAAATGGTATTCCTTTTTTTCTTCCATAACACAATTTAAATGTTGGTCTGATATTGTATTTTCACAAAAATACAAAAAAGTGGCAATAATTATTATCCAAAACAGTTATGCACCACAGATTGAAGATTCTTTCCTTCCGTTTCCTATTTTCCTCTCATTATTTGAACTAGTTTATTACTAGTTATAAGGAGAAGCATCCAAAAAATAAATCCACTTCCCATCAGAACTGAATGGATATACCTGACACAAAATAGACTAGAATCATCTGTCACCAGATGCTACATGCTTGTGGAGCCCCCATATCGAAAACAATTATTTTTATCTATCGGTCTCTCCAACACCAGCTTCATTGGTTTGTACATTCTTTCTTCTGCTTTGTAAACCAGCTGCATTTTAAAACAAGATTAGAAATTTAATAGTAAAACCCTTAGAATGGAAAAAGTCTCATTAAGAAAATCTGAAAAATACTTTAAGACATAAAAGACAGAGAAAGCACAAACAAGAACATATTCAGGAATAAAACAAACATGGAAAAGATGGGTGGTGAAACCTTTCCCAGCATCATCAAGACTCTTTTCTGGGGACAAAGATAGTCACCTCAAGTCCCCAACAGCTTAAGTCAATCCAGAGCCACCTAGGAACTCAATACTATACATAATACTGTTATTAAAATAATAAACAATATCATAACTGATAATAGTAGCAATAAATCAGCACCCACTTAACTGAGGGCACAGCATATACCAGACATATATGGTACAATATCAAAATTCATCAGTTAACTCTTAGAGATGGATGTTAGGTACATTTTATAGACGCAGAGCTATATTTTTCCAGTCCTTCCCTTCCTCTCTTTCTCATCCTCAGAGAGATTCCCGCAACCTTCAGTTATGTTCAGCTGAACAAATATCATAATCTCATAATGCAACACAGTGATAGATTAAACGATTACTTTTCTCTTAAGAGACTCATAATTTAATTTGGAGGGCCAGAATAGCAAAGAACAAGAAAAAAATAAGGAAGGGAGAAAGAGATAGTTACAGAGATAGAGATGACAGATAGATACAAGAAACGGAAAGGAAGACATAAGACCCAACATGATACAAAGCTATATACAAGGTGGACTTACAGCTCGCTTAAAGAGTGATTAACTGCTGGGTGGGGTGGATTTGGAGGGCTGTTTCAGGAGACATTTGGGCAGTGATTGAGAGTGTATTAAATGTAATGTGATTAACACATAAATATTGATTGAGTATGATAATTCTTTCTTCCATTATTTATATTTCTTATTACCCCAACTGCAAGGTACTCTGAGGTTTATGAGAACCATTAAGTAAATTAAACACTTGGCCAGATGCCGTTAAGTCGCTATAATGATTCTCAGTTACATGGAAAACTGAGCAGTGCTGAAAGGCAAGGACCACGGAAGGTGAAAGAGACACCTTAGTGGTTATCTTCCCCCAGACCTTGACCTCAAGGGCTTTTGCCTTAGCAGCATCCCGTGCACACAAACGCACTGGTGCCTGTGTTTGGCCCCAAAGCTTTGCCATTGCCTGCTGTGCCACGGAATTCTCCCCCCCCCCCAAATCATGATGAGCTTACCGGCCCTGGAGTCATTTCCTTACTATACTGTAATTGCCATTTAATGTAATTCCTTCATCCCCTTTAAAGGATTTTAATATTGAAGGCTTATTTTCTCTTCTTTTTCTTGCCAAGTTTCTTTCCATTGCTTGCAGCTTTATTGTCTTTAGAAATCCTTTAAATTCTATGACCGAGCACTAGAGGAAATGAGGCAAGAAGCTGAGTATACACCACCGGAAACCAGCCCAAACTTAATGCCTACACCATTTCTCTTGAGTGGATGTTTGGTTTTATAGCTTCATCCAGAGCAAATACAATGAAATGGATTGTGACTGATTGGAATGGAGAACTCCAGGGACCTAGTTCTCCCTCCACCAAAGGAGGTAGGAAAGGGCTCCCTGTGAGGCCCGGGATACAATGGGGCAATAGATGCAGTCCCCCGACTCTCGGGGGTTCTCATGAGTGCACCCCTGCTCCCATGTTCACAGGCTGACTGGCAGAGTGCACTCTGCTGTTGCGCAGTTGGAAGGCAATGGAAGGAGAGGGAGAGGCCACATCAGGGGAGAGAAGAGGCTGACGCGGGACTCGGCGTGCGCATAAAATCTGACGGAAAGGTTCTAGATTTTTGTAAAGACCTCAGGAGACACACTTATCCCATGATAGCTGGCATAACCTGTGAGGTTTTTTTTTGGAAATTATAACACACGTTATTTAACAAATGCAATGTGACTCTTTTATATTCTGACTCTGCAATAAATATGGGAAATTCAAGGTCCTTTTATATTCAAACAACTGGAAGAAAAGTCTATTGTTCTTAATGTAACAGAAGCAAATTTTAGTGTCATAGCTGTCTGTCCTATAAAGCATGCTAGTCAGCAGGTGGGAGACCCCAATCATCAGATATCTTTTTCTTTCCCTAAGGGAGACAAATTTCTAACCCAATGATGTCTTCTTCCTAGAAGGAGATCAACTGCAATCTTTCTTAGAAATCATAACAACCATTGTAATTAGGAAATCTAGAATATCTAAATCATGTCTCTCCTGCAGGGGTTGTAGTTTGAGCCTCTCTAGTCTCATTCCATCTTCAGAAAAGACAGTGAACAGTGGGTTACTATCTTTAATAAAAAAATGTCTCATAATTGCTGGAGGATGTTAAGCCATTCATCAGCTTGTGCCTTTATCCTAGTATAGAATAATCATTGTAACATTCATGTGAAATCATAGCTTTGAACACCAGTCAAAAGTGTTAATTTATATTTCCTTTGACTCTCCACTCTAGCTGTCAGCATTTTATCTTAAAGTGACAGAACCATAGTTACAAGACGATGCCATTTTAGCAAAAGCAGGTACTCTTTGATGCTCCCCCTTCCTGAGCCACACTCTTTCCTGTAGAGATGAAACAAAAAAGTAGAATTGATAAATGGAAAAAGGGCAACTGTCCCAAGACTGAAACAACTTAACTCTTAAAGACACTAGCCTAAGTCTTGCCTAGTCTGTCATGCTTGAAAAATTTAGCCATGAAACATTGGCATCAAATAACTTTTCTGAATTGCTCCCTGGGTGGGAAAATTCAAGTCAGTTCAGAACAAGTTTGAAGAAAAAATTATGTTTTTCTGACATTTGCAATGAATTAAGTTGGTGAAAAGTGCTGAATTTATGTCCTTCAAAGTAATTCTCTCTCTCGGACACATACACTGACCCAAGGATGGCAACATCGGTGACCTCTCACAGCCTTAAGTTGCGGTCCTTCTGGTTGCAGTGGTCTTGTTATCACACACTTTCTGGCTTCTGTCGAAACTGTAAGTTATAATCAAAAGTCAGCCCCGTAGATGATTTTCAAAATTCATGAGCAAAGAAGTTTCCACCTGCCAAATTTTCATTGGTTTACTCCCTCTCTACCTCCTTCTCACTCGGATATGCAGTTCCCTGCCTCTGTCCCCTGCTTGTTCCCATTGGATCGTCCCTGATTTTCTCTTCTAGGAATTCTTGTAGCACCCAAACATCAGTAAAGGACCACCCAAGCATTGCACTACAACCCTGAGTTGTTCTCATACATACCATATCTCACAAAGAGCAGGTAAAAAAAGACTAGAAAGAAGCTTGTATATTAAGTCATCTTTAGTTCTCTTATATCCCGAACTCTGAATTGTTTTAATCCTTCTCATGTCACGGCTTACTGATTTTTTGGTAATTTACTATTAAGTCATCACATATTTTCTCTGGATGGGAACTGGACAATCCTCATTTGATGGTACTAAATGATACCGTTTGGATTTGAACTGGGACATTATCTATGATGGGTTACCCATGGTTAGTGCTACTACAATTATATAGTGTATAATTTTATCAGAATGCTATTAAAATGCAAAGATAGTATCAGCATTTCCATTTTAATATGACAGATTCATAGTTGGGAGAGAATGATTTCAATGCCTAAAAAACACAACCACAAATAATGTCAGTTTTCTGATTAATACTTTTTAAATGATAAATTATTTCCTTATATTTTATGAATATACTATCTTTTCTTGTCAAAATAAATAACGTTAATAAAAATGTGATCTATGAGCTTATTAATATTTCCAGAATTTTTCTTCTTAAAAATGTTTGGTTGTGATAGCTTAAAATAGAATTTTGAAAGTTTATTACATTTTAGTCGAGTAGAGTTCAACTTGATATTCATTTTGTATTCTTAAAATCTCAGGTTCAGAATAGCCTAAACATTCCCAGAATTTTACAAACATGTAGTTACCAAAATTTTTGAACAAATAAATGGAACAAAGAGGTAAAATATTGCCCAAATCTGAGGGTAATAGACCAAAGAAGGAAAGCTTTAATCGGCGAGTTTTCATACATCGCTGGTTATATCCTTTTAATACAAAAGGTCATTGACATTGATGTTTAAGAGTCTATCAAAACTGAAGCAAAAATAATCCCTCTTATGAGCTTTGACCGACGGGGTTGTTTAGCGACGGGGAGACGGCCTCTGTAGCTTTGTTCTGGGAGTGGCTCCTTACAAAGATGCTCGGCTTCGCAGGGATTCATCTGGAGCAGCTGTAGGCCCTCCGCTGTTCCATCTGTTGGCTTCTTGCCTTTTGACCAAGGTGTCAAATTCATAGCTTTTACTGTCTTCCTAGACGAAGCTTTCACGACAATGAAAAAACAGCACCGCAGCATCTCGGATCTCTCTCACTCGAGCTTCAAAGGGCAAACAGAAGCCGCAGAGCACAACCTACTTCCTGTTAGATCTCTTGTTGGCCACGCCCCATCCAGCCCTAAACGGGCACAATCCAAGATTCTGCTTGTCAGTGAGCCACACTGAATTCCTGAGGATGTGATCAGATCAAAAATCTGTTTATTGTGTCTGGGGGAAAACATGACATATTGCTACCAGGGCTTGGTTATAATTCTATGCATAATCAAATCGTAACTGAAATCACTTTTCCCTAAATATAATCTAACAACGAATTCCCAAGGTATTAGTAAACCAGGTGCATTATATGATTCAAAGTTACGCATTTTCACTTTTTTAAGGGAGCTGTTTATAGTTGACATGAAATTTCCCTCTCAAGCTACCAATTAGAAAATGTTTGAAGAACAAGGCATAAGGAAATAGTTCATTTGCTTACAATAGTTAGTGATAACATATGTGTAAGATTTTGGCAAGTTGGAAATAATATGTCAGAATATTTGTAGAATATTTACAGATTCTGAACACAAGAATAAATTTATAACATTATTTAAAAGACTTGTTTACTTACTGATTTTAAGTAATTTCTTCCTTTTGCATTTCAAATGTTTACATAATAGAAAGAAGTTATTCAAAATGACATTTAAATATATATATATATACACAATACTTTATGTATATAATATATAAGGAAGGATAAGGAAGGAAGGAATAGTGTTCCACTATTATACATTTTGGTAACTTATTTGACATTTTCTTTCTCGCTATTGTAATATTGTAAAAAAAATTTTTTTGTACATGAAAACCTCTATGGCTGTAATATCTGAAGAACTTTTTGAAGTTTCTCAGACTTTATTCTTAAAGTTTGTTTTGGAATAAATTAATTCAAATGTAAATACAGTGAGGCACGGATGTGTTTTCACAGGCTTTCAGATCAGCAGGGCCTCTCTCTCCCTGTTTCTGCTGAAGGAAATGCCCCGAGGCACACCCCCAGGTGCGGAGCCACCCGGTGAGGGGACTAGAAGGGTCCAGAAGGAAGGCAGCTCACTTTTGCTTCTTGAGTGATGACCTGGAGCAAAGTTTCTTTTGAATCTGTGCCGCATAGGCAATGCCTACCACCTGATGCCCATCTCTCTCTCTTCTTTCCAGTTCCCTTTTCGTTTCTGCTTCCTGCCCTTGTCCCTAAACAGAGTGTTTGTGCCATCATTATTGCCAGTCAAGAACGAGTGGTTTAATAAGGCCCTTCTCTGAGGGTGTTTCTCTTTCTAGAAGGAAGGGGTTGTGTTTTCTAGTATAGGTCCATATCTCTGATCTGAAAACTTGGGGACCGATAATTTCCGAATTCAGACATTCTAGAATTGTAGTTTTAGATAGGTGATATGGTAAGGCTACCCCCCATCTTGTCATCAGATACACTGACATGTTTGCAGTGAAATGGAGAAACTTATTTGGTTAAAGTAAATAAAGCTTCCACCTAGCTCCAGTTCAGATTTTGCCACCAAACGAATTAGGAAAAAATTCTCAGACTTTCAGTTTCTTGGGTTTCAGAACGGCAAATAAATGATTATGAACCTATAAAAACGTCACGGGGAAGTACAACCAATTGGATGAGTTTGTGGGATTTCAATATGAGACTAGTGGTCCATAGATACGGGCTACCCCACCTTCCGCCACTCATCAAAACACATGTAGATGTCACCTTATCTGTAAGGAAGTGGATTCTGATGGGTACCCAACTTGCTCATTCAGGGAGATCAAGATACTGATTCCTTACAAAAATTTTTAAAGCATGTTAACACTCCATTCTACCCCCAAATACACACACATACAGTTACATGGAAGGTAAATAACATTAAAACTATTTTACAAGATATAATCTTACACATGATAAAGAAAATTTAATTTAATTATAGACTACAGAAACTATGAGGAAAGCCCAATTTTGTTGCCGGTTTTAAAAATATAGTCATATTTAATGGTGAAAATATTTGCTCTCCTTTTTATTTAAACTTTCTTCAAGATTAATACTAGTTTAGGAGAGGGGTCTTTTAAAAATTTTAAAATCATTTTTCAATTACGTTTGATGTTCTATATTATATTAGTTTGAGGTGTGCAATATAGTGGTTAGACATTTATAGAACTTACGAAGTGATCCCTGTGATAAGCCTAGTACCCACCTGGCACTGTGCATAGTTATTACAATATTATTGGCTATGTTTCCTACGCTGCACTTTACATCCCCGTGACTGTTTCATAACTACCAGTTTGTACTTCTTAATTCCTTCACCTTTACACCCGGACCCCCGACCCCCCTCCACTCTGGCAACCGCTGTTTGTTCTCTGTGTCTGTGAATTCGTTTCGGCTTTTGTTTTTTAGACTCCACTATAAATGAAATTATACGAAGTGAAATCACTCAGGCAGAGAAGAGCTTTTTAAAATTATTTTTATGGGAACAGTGAATGACTCTTTGGTTCTTTTTGAAAGAAATTTATATTGACTTTTGATACTACTATGGTTCAAAACACAGTGAGGTCAGTAAGAAAGAGTGAGATATATGTCAACTTTAAAGGGTGAAAAGGATTTGAGGTCATAAAATGTGGTTTTTGGTAAACAAGCAACAACAAACCAAATTTTCTTTAAAACCAGTGTGGTTAGAAAATATCCATGTGCGTTCAACTACTTTGGAATGATCGTGTGACATATTTTAACAAAAAGTTACCCCTTATCCCAACTTCGAAAATTCAGGGAAAAGTACAATTTTACCATTTATGTTTATAGTCATACTTTCTAGTGAAGCAACCATCCCGTGGGGAGAGGATTGTTTGCGTATCAATTTTACTGACTTCAATTTAGGAATAAAAGCCATTAAGAGCTCCATGAAAAATTAACTACACTCCTGGGCAAAAAAATAGTGCAGAGCACATTGGAACTGACATTTTTTTCTGTAACTCGAATGGGATCAAAAGTTATTTTAACCCTTCTAAGGTGCTTTGGATGTAGAAAGAGTTTATCCCGAGGCTGGAAAGTTTTTGAGCTGCTTTGAATGGATCCTGGCCACTGAATGGCACTGGAGATAAGAACGATGGACACTTTGTAACACTACGTGATGCGGTTCCATGCAGCCTGGTCACACCTGCTGGGAAAACAGTCAGGTCCTCAGAAGAAGCTGATGGAGGCCTTAAGAAAGTCACCTGTCTGCAAGGTTGGTGTATAGGACCTTGCTACAAGGGAGGTTCTGAGAACAAAAACGAAGTTGCAAGGAGCTCCCCCACTGACTAAAGTTCATTGGGTATCACATCAGTAGAAGGATTGAACAAGTTAACATCTGAGCTCACTGTGGGCAGAAAACGAAGTTTCAAGTCAAAATCCAGCCAATGTCCCTGGGAGGAGACGGACGCGGCAGCTGCAGAATCAGGTCATAAGGAGGTGGCGTGCAGAGCCCTGCCATCACTGGAGTCCAAAACTGGAAAGACTGCCAAAGTGCACATCTCTGCTCTCCGCCTGGTGGGGCTGGGGAAGCCAGGGCCACATGAAACAGGCCCCTGGTGGCAGGGAACTGAACATACAAATGGTCTTCTGAGGTCTTTTCAGTTCTGTTTTTGTGATTCCTAAGCAAATTTTGGAAAGGATGTTACAAAATCAAGGTTCCACTGTCCAAAATGAAAGATTTCTGTGCCCGAGCTCTCTCGTGATGTGATTACTGGCTTTTCCGCCTCTGTGCTTTGTTTTCATTGGTCGAGAAGCATAAAGTGGAAGGAAGCATGGCTTTACGAGCATCTATCAGTTCCTGCAGCTCTTCCTCTAAGATAGGCGGATAGGGCAGGCACGCCGAACAATGCAGTCACCTAACAACAGTACTGCCGGTTGGGAAAGCTAACCTGCCCCTGAGGCAAGAGATTCCAGAAAACAGGTACAAGATACCGTCCTCAGAGATGTTTGCTGATGGAGGAATCTGACTGGCTCAGAAGCAGAGCCTTGAATCTTGGCATGTTTTACACATATATTGACTGAGACACTTCTTAGATGTCTTGAGAAGTCCTAGCATGTACTGGAAGCTAAAGGTGGGGTCAAAGATTAAGACAAAGGGCAAATTGATTCAGAAAATATGAGTAATGCTTTTTAAATGAATGTTTTGAGTCAAACTCATCTGGCTCCACCACCCCCATCATCCACGTGAAAATATAACATGAAATAACTTTCTCCTGAGGTGGTTTTACTTTTGTTTATTTTTATACTAATTATTTCTGCTTATTTTGTTGACTCTCGTGGTATATATTGTGAGACCAAATCCTACATCTCTAGAAGAGCAGTTTCAATCTAACAGAAGCTGTGTCAAGTGATATCCTCCGTGTAAGCGACCAATCTGTGTTCTTGCACAGTCAGGTTCAAGGTCAACTCTCAACATCCGTTTTCAACCCAAGGGCTCCTTCAAATTTCCTCTTAAATAGAAATTCTGTGTGGGTTGGAAATACCTCCACAATACCTGCTATGAATTTTCTGAGTTTGCCCCAGATAATTTTTGTTGTCACAGCAGTGAAAAAGAAATGTAATAGTCCTTTCTCCATTGAGCTCCAGAATTCACTTATTACTCAAGAGCCTTGCCAGCTCTGTCCTGTCACCCTCTCGTGCAGCTGACACATTGATAATACTAAAAAATACTTTTAAAAGGACCATGAGGTTTTGAAATTGGCAGGTTAACATTGGATCGGCAGGTAAACATTGGAACTTTGGTACTTTCTTTGTGATGATCTGTGATTAGTCTTGCATTTCTTAGATTTCAGGGATTTTTAAGAGTTAAACTCACCTTTTGAACACACATATAATAATGAAATTAACATATATCAATATCACCATATAACCAGAAACCACAAGGTTAAAACATGCCTCTGATTTTATGTAATAAGCCTGAGCGTTTTTCTCTCTGTAGTATTAATTCCTTTAAGTTGAAAACCTAAACTTTAGAAAGTTTTACTCACGTTGGTTGAATATACAGAAATTCAGAGATAGAGAAAATGCTAAGGTGTTTATTGATCTGAAAATTCCTTGCAACACCCCAGTGAGACAGCGGTTCTTTCCTGTCTTTGTTAGTAAATTGTTACTATCTAAATGTCCTGTCCTCTAGGGTCTCTGCCAGTTGTAATTTGTACTTCGAGCACAAAAGAGTCATTTGAGAGAAACACTGCTGAGGACAAATCTTTCATCCTCAGTGGCCCATACTTTAGGAATGCTCCGCATTAAGAAACCCACAGCCAGAAGTTCACTCTTCTATGTTCTGTTTACTTAACTCTCTGCAGAACCCTACAGGCTGCAGTCAGAGACATTCTGAATGTCCAGTTATCCCTCCTGGTGAAAACTGAGATACATGCTAGACACAAGGTGGCAGTAGCATACCGTGTAAAGCTTTATGGTTTGCTCCCAGGGATTAGAGTTGTAGAAATCAAGAGACAATTTTTCATGGTCATTTTCATCCATTTCAGGGGCAGTGTCAGGATGAGAATCAGATGAAAATGGTGGTTTTTCTTCACCCCCAACCACATTTGTATTTCTGATGAAGCTCTTCCAAGGACTCCCAAGGTTAAGAAAACTCAGTTTTAAAATTGGTCTCATGAAGAGTATTTTATATCTTCTATTTGGAAATAAATACCCAAAAGGAACAAAGTGATACGAAGCGTTCAGTAATTTAAATGTCAAGGGAAGAAAGACTCAGACGTTCAGGTCAACTTTTATAGCATTCCATCTTCTGCTCTTTCTAGAGACGAGTGATAAATTGGAAGCCTTAAAACAATGCATTGTTTCCTAACACTTCCCACTATGAAAGAGACATATCAATTAGTTTAGTGATAATTTCTTTGTTATAGAAGGGTTGTTTTTGGTTTCTTTTTCAATCCCATGAATGGTCACTTTACAGAAGCTTGGTGGTTTACATCTGTTAATTATCTGAGTTCAAAAAACACACACAACTTTTCCTAGCTCTTAAAAGTTGCAATTTTTAAAAATTGTGAGGTTGTTTTTGTTTATTGTTCTTATTATTCAATTTTTAAAATATAGTACGATATATTCTCTGTGGTCCTGGGTATCAATTAGTAATTTAGCAATTCAAATATACAAATATATCATTCATATATATGAAATATATATATATATATATATATAGTTCCAAACAGAAAAACATATGATTTCAATTAAAGTTTTGTCATTTGGTTTTCTAAATCTTAGTAACAGTCCTGAAGAATGAGTCTTTACTGGCACAGGTACAGTTAAGGTTACCAGCTCCCATGATTGGATTGTACAAACTTGGGGGAAAAAAGGGGAGGGTCACAGATGGTTATTCTAGAATTCTGATTCACAGTTACAATCTTCAAGTTGGCAGAAACTTCTGGCCATTTCCCAGAAGCAAGCAGGGACTCCAAATTTACAGAACACCAGGTGGCAGAATTGCTCTTTTTAAGACTTAAAATTTAAGTTGCTTACCTTGAACTGACTGAAACTTTAGAAACTTTAGTAAAGAGAAACAATTATTGGCAATTGTTGAGACACCAAATATCCACAAACTTTAAGATGATATTAGTACATGTAGCAAAATGAACTATAGAATATGAAAAGCTCATATAGTAGCTTCTTATAATTTACATAAAGAAAAGTGAATATATTATGATAAGATTTATTTTGGAAATGTGTTTAATTAGTTACTACAGGGTCACTTAGTGAAACTTATAACTTAACAGTGAGTTGTGCTTTTTTATAAGTTGCAATAATGGTTTTCAAATATTCAAATTTAGAAAAGGTATGTCCAATAGGTACTATTTTAGTACATAATTTTAGTTGAAATTTCATCCAAAGGCTAAAACGTCCGACACCAGATTTTCTTCCATAGAGAATAAATATTTTTATTAAATTAGTATCTTATAATTTTATAATTTATATCTTATAACTATGGAAAAGATAACATCATGTGATATGAGGACCATACCCCTTTAAAATGACAGTATTTAAGAATTAGGTAACCTGTAATAAATGGTAGTCATCCTAGTAGACGTGAGACAAGGACACTTTTCCTGGATTTATCCAAATGAAATTATTTATCATGTACCGCCACCCGTAAAATATTTTCAATTTTTTGCTGCATTGTAGCAGAAATTGTCAGAAGTTGTATATTAGGATTAATGGAACACTGGAAAATTGAATCCTATAATTGAACAACTACAGACAGCCTGTATTTTACTTTCACATTAAACGTTTATGAAAGTTTAATTGGAAGCAAACCATCTGGAAGTTGAGCAATAGACTTAGAGGCTGTAAGGAGAATTACATTTCTGAGACTGAAAAAAATGTTCTCTCATCTTTAATTTTGGAGTGTGAGGAGGCATTGTCTTTGAGGCCCGGGCAGTCCTTTCGGTGGATGAGAACCGCCGGGAGGATGGATGACCAAGCTTTCTGGGACAGTAGTCTGCCTTCGTCAAGGTGGTCAAAGGCCACATGCCACTTGCCAGACCCTTGAGGGAAACCCGGCGGTGCATTTACCCTTCCCACAGTTCCGTGGCTCCTTTCTTGGCCTCTAACCTTTCTAGGGGACCAACCAGAGATGATAATGAGGCAGTCTCTTACTTCAGCACAAGATTATATGCTTTGTGTAGAGCAGGGGTCCTGGAGAGGTACTACCTTTCCCTCCATCCTGTACCCTGGTCTGTGAGTTTGGGGCCTCTTCTGACCACCCTCCCACATGCACGGGGGATTTCTATGTCTGTCAACCCCTTTGCTTACTGCAGCTCTTCTCTCATCCCAAAAGGAATGGATGGAAGGGGAGTTTGAACTCAGAAAGAGGCATTACTGCCTAGTGTCCCACTTACACAAGTGAGTTTCAGGTTCCTCTGTGGGTCCATGTTGACCTCTTAGTTGACCTTTTTGTTAGTTCATAAATACTCTCGAGCACCTGGGCAGGGTGCGGGGGAGGCGGACAATTCCAATCGCCCTTCCCAGCCCCTCACCCCTGGCTACGTGAGATAGAAATAATGTGTTTGTGTGAGTCTATCAATAATCAGATAATATCTGAATAATATCAAACAAAATGCACTTTAAAGATAGCTTAGTTTTGTCAATGCATAATTTACACAGAAAAGAGTCAGAATATCTGAAAGATATATTTGGAGTGGTCAAAATATGATGTGTATATATAGAACACAAGTAGGAAAGTGAAAGTGATATGTTTTATTTTTTTAACAAAGGAGAACTTCTATTTATATATACCAATTTCCTGGTTAGCCATTTTGGTGGGTGGAATGTAAAAGATGCATGTGACAAGGAAGATAATTGGGATTTATTGAGGATATACAATGTTATACACACTGTACTATTCACTTTCTTCCATTTACATAGTGACAGACTGACAACGGGGGCAGAGCTGCATTATCAACTCCACAAAGGTTTGCTTTCTACAAATAAGATTTCCACTAATGAGCAAAATAAACAAATAAGGAAAATAGAACGAGAGACATGGAAATAAGAAACAAACTGACAGTGACCAGAGGGGAGGGTGGAGAAGGATAATGGGGCATAAGAGGGGAAGGGTCTAGTCAAGGGACATGTACGAAGGACCCATGGTAATGGACAACAGGGTGGGGACTGACTGAGGGAGCAGGGCTGGGGGGAGGGTGGGGAGAACAATGGAAGAAAAATTGGGACAATTGTAATTGAACAACAATAAAAAAAACCCTTCAACTTTAGCCTATTGATTTTTATCTCTTCTCCTCATATTCAAGGGCCATGAAAAAAACATTGAGAACTTACTCTAATGTTCATGGTATATTGTGTAGTACACAAAAGAATGTCTCCATTGGCAGATTTTTTCATCAATGAATGATAAAGAAATATTTTAGGTGAGGGGAGACTGAATGAACCAGAATGATACTAAAAATCTTTATAACTCTCCAGGCACAAAGTAGGTGTGTTGTAAGGGAAATAATCAACAAAATAAAAACAACCCTATGGAATGGGAAAAAATATTTGCAACTCACATAGTTGATAAAAAGTTAATTTTATGTATATAAAAAACATACATTATATATATGTGTGTGTGTGTGTTCTTTATATATGTATACTCAGTAGCAAAAGAACTGATACAGTTCATATATATAGAAAGAACATCGATTTTATATGTGTGTTTGTGTGTGTGTGTGTGTATATATATATGCTTTATATGTGTATATAAAGAACTCATACAACTCAGTAGCAAAAAAATTCAATTAAAAAATAGATGGGGAAACAGTAAATATTTTTCCAAAGCAGATATACAAGTGGCGCATAAGTACATGAAAAGATGCTCAGCGTTACTATTCATCAGGTAAATGCAAATCAAACCTACCATGAGATAGCACCTTATACCTGTCATATGACCGGCACTGAAAAGACAAGAGATAGGAAGTGTTGGTGAGGATGTGCAGGAAAAGGAACTCTTGTGCACTGTAGGTGGCAATGCCAGTTGGTACAGTCACTATGGAAAGCAGTGTGGAGATTCCTCAAAAATTTAAAAATAGATCTACCATGTGATCCACCTGTACTCCCAGGGTTCATTGTAGCATTATTCAAAATAGCCAAAATATGGAAACAGTTTAATTGTCAACAGATGAGTGCATAAAGAAGGTGTGGTATATATATACCAGGGAATATTACTCAACCACGAGAAAAAAGGATGTCCGGCCAAAGTCATAGGAACAGAGAGTAGATTTGTGGTTTCCGGCAGCTCAGGAGTGGAGGAAAAGGGGAGATGTTAGTTAAAGATTACAAATTTCCAGTTATAAGATGTGATTATAATGAATAATACTGTAGTATATATTTGAAAGTTGTTAAGAGAGTAGATCTTAAATTTTCTCACCACGAAAAGAAATAGTAATTAGGTGACATGATGGAGTTGTTAGCTAAAGATATGGTGGTAATCATGTTGCAAAATATAAGTGTATTCTAGTACATTGTACACTTAAACTCGCACAGTATTATAGGTCAATTATATCTTAATAAAGATGGAAAAAATAGTAAGTAAGTGTGTCAGTTCTCCACATTAGTTTTTTTAACACATTTTTCTAACATCTAGCAGATCCATAGGATAATTTAATTTAAAGGAAAACGGGTCTATGTTTCCTCTCTGAGGTCGTGTTTAATTTTAAGTCTCTGAACTATGACTAAGTCATTGAAGAATCCCCTTACATCCTAACTGTGCAACTCAAAAATTCTGTTTCCCACTTAATCTATGAGTAATGTGAGCACAGCTGATGTACAAAACTCTGAAATAGTTTAACAGAGCACAGAATCTTAAGAGATGAAAGAAAATGACGAGTGTTTTATGGGTGTTTTGTTGATTTATATTACCAAAAGTTTCAAGTGAGAGATAGAAGGATATTTTTTACATTTAACCCAGTTCAAAACTGTAACAACTCTGTTTAAGACTGAACATCTCCCTGAAATATGTCTGTCAGATTTATCATTCTAAAAGAAAGAACTTACCAAAGATTCTCAGTAAACACTATTTAAATCAGTTAGCTATAATGTATTCCTTGACATATTGTTAGAGTTTTTCTCCAAAATAAGCATGTATTTCAAAATAAAACAGAGCTAAATTTTAAATTATGAATAAAAATGAAAACATTTGAAGAAAAGTCCTGAGGCCTGAACTCAAATATACTAATTAGTCTTGTATCAGTCCAATATGTTTTGCCAAAACAACCTTCTGTTTGATTGTAGTGTTGTTTTTCAGTGAAGATCAGTTTTTGGATATCTTTCATGAAGAACTAGGAGGAAGAACAAGAAAAACAAAATAGAATGTAGAGTTTTTTGTCTATGATACAACACATAAGATTATTTCATCTTAAAACACTATATACAGCTTTCCACTGTTTAAAAATTTTTTATTTATTTACTTTTAGAGAGAGAGGAAGGGAGGGATAAAGAGAAGAGGGAGAGAAACATTAATGTGTGATTGCCTCTCATGCACCCCCAAGTGGGGACCTGACCCTCAACCCCGGCATATACCCTCACTGGGAATTGAACCGGTAACCTTTTGCTTCGCAGGCCAGTGCTCAATCCACTGAGCCATACCAACCAGAGCACTTTGTACAGTTTTAAATGGAGAAGACCACACATGGTTATTTCTGCTTGAATTTCCATCACACCCATTTACATAATCCCACCATGGCAACTGAATTTTATGTATTCTTCTACATATTTGTCCTTTCTTTTTCTACCTAGCTCACTACTCTCAGAATACTGGTGTATATTTATAGATGTGAGTTAAACTAAGCAAATCCAATCTGAAGGAATTATGGGAAAGACATAGAGAAAGGAAAAAAAAAGCTCAAAGGTGTCATGAAGGCAATTATATAAGAGAAGTCCCCTGTTCTTTGGACCTTAATCTCAAAGGTTAGATTTATGTGTATATTTTATTATATTCTATTATGTAAAGAGAGAAGAAAGGAGGAAGAGAGAAAGTATCAATAAGCAACTTTGGCAAAATGTTAATATTTCTCAAATATGGCTGAAGGATGCAAGGAAGTTCATTGTAAATTTTTAACAACTTTTCTGGAACCTAGAAGTTATTTTAAAATAAAATGTTAATGTATAACATTATAAATGTTATAATGTATAAAGACGGAGGTGTGAAGGAAAACCACTATGATTTGAGAATAGGCAACTGAGGTTGTTCATCATTTAAGGGCCTTTGAGATTCAGTTGCTTCAGGGACGCTCTCTTGTTGACTTTGAACTCTTTTTTCCTTTCATCCAAGAAACTCTGATATCAGACATAACAAACAACAAATATAAAACAAATAAATATGGAGCTAAAATGATTGAACTAGGAACATGAAACATTTATCTTCTTTTCACCTCCTTATTAATCCTGTCATTGGTCTCTGTCTTAGCACTGGGTGCCATAACAAAATCCTATCGACTGGGTGACATAAACAGTAGAAATGTGTGTTCTCACAGTTCTGCAGGTTCAAAGCCCCAGATCAGGGTTCTAGCCGATTCTGTTTCTGGTGAGAGTTCTTTCAGGCTGTAGGTAGCAGCTGTCTCACTGCGTCCTCAAGTGGTTTTTCCTTAGTGTGTGCACAAACTTAGTGTTTCCTTAGTAAGAGAGAGTGAGTTCTCTGTTAATAAGGTCACTAATCCTATCAGAACATAGGTCCACACCTAATGAGTTCATTTACCTTAATTACTTTTGTAGAGGCCTCATTGCCTAACAGCCACACCAGGGTCAGGTCTTCAACATATGAATTCTGGAGGCACAAACATTCAGTTCATAATTGGCTTTGAGTCACCTCCAAAGAAATCCAGGTTTGCAAGGAATATAGTAAACCGATGTTTTATACTATATGCTAAACTGTTTTTATGGTTTGGTATACAATTGCATGGGATAATATTCCTGACTTCAGCCCATTCTTCTTTCAGTAAATTATCATCCTATGTTGTATTGTGATGGTATTTTCTCAACAGTTTGTAACAAATGAAGCACATCAATTGATGTCCTTTTTTTTAATGTGACTTAGTTAATATACCCTTACTTTTATTTCCTCAGTGTTGATTCCAGTTATATTCTGTTTTATGTTAAGAGTATCCTTATTTTAGAAGTTGAAAAGCAATAAATTTCAATTAAATTGGCAGGCCTATGTAAACAGCCCTCGCAACTGTGGCAGTTGGTATAACCTAACCATGTCTCTGTTTCTACAGTGCCATTGACACAACCACTAAGTATCATTAAGTATCTAAGTGATACTTAGAATATCCAAATTGATTTTTATTCCTTATTGTGCTCCAAGTGTTCAAAATAATGATGCTTTTGAGTTTCCTTCACATGTTTACAATGCTTTTCTGGTACTACCTGGGGCTTTATAAATGGTTTGTTGTTTTTTTTTTTCATGTTAGAAAAAGAAACATGTTTTCTTTGTCATGTCTGTAATAATCATCCAGCATTTTGTTTATTCTATCTATTGCTCAAAATTCATTCCATTTCCTCTCTAGGTCCCTGGCTTCCTGTTTTAATTTGGACATGAAGCAGAATAAGTAGGAAATTAGGAAAGCTCCTTGGCAATCGGAATGAAGAAACAGACAGATGGCTGATTTAAACCGGCCGCATCCAGAACCCTGACTCACATGCCTTCTCCCTTGCATGACTTCTGACTTTGTAAGCATTAGGCCCTCAGGGCAATGAGGTTCTGATCATCATCAAATAATCTTAGGAACAAAGCCTCAGGTCCGTTAACAACAGAGGCAGAATTTTGGTCAAACTAGAGATAACATTTAGGCCTCAGTTGTTTTCAGGTCAGGGTCCAGAAAAACAGCAAAACCAGACCAAGTAACGCCATGGCCGACGCCAAGGCCAGATGACTAGTGACCTTGGCACTGACCAGTTAGCGGAGACCACGACCCTGAGGAGACACATCTTGAAAGCTGATGAATATTCTATTGAGACCCTGCCCTGAGACCTCCCCTAAAAGTCCTGCCTTTAGAAAACATAAAAATCCTTAAGGCAAAGGACCCAGCCTGTGCTCTCTCTCTCTGTGGAGCATGTTTGCACCTTCTTCCCCTTCTTTCCTAAGGCATGTATCTTTGTTTTCTTTCTCCTAAGCTCTTTCTGGGGCCTCAGAAACTTGTTTCCTGACTGACCCATCTCTTCCGCCTCTGTGACTTTCTTTCTAAAGGACCAAGGCAGCTCCAGCGAGGTTCACTCTTGTTGTTATGATCTTGCCTTTTCTATCTTAAGCCCTTTCTTTGTTTCACTGTCCCCAGAGGCAGATTAAGGTCGGTTGAGGCCCCGGGCGCAGAAGAAAATATTGGGCCCCTTAAAAAAAAAGGAGAGGCAAGGAAAATAAAAATACATGCCTTCAGAAGTCGGGACCCAGGGCACGTACCCGGTGTGCCCGCTGTTAAATCCACCTCTGACTGTCCCCAGCTTTAAGAGAAAAAACTCACGAAATGTGGTGATTGCTGAAGAGAGTGGGGAGATGGGAGGAGAAGGAGGGTACAGGGGGGATAAATGGTGATGGACGGAGACTTGACTTGGGGTGCTGAACACACAATACAGTGTACAGGTGATGTGTTGTAGAATCATGTACCTGAAACCTACTGTATAATTTTGTTAATCAGTGTCACCCCAATAAATTCAATAAAGGGGAAAAAAATCACCTGGATTCTGTTATAAAATCTTTCCTGTGTGAAGTCAAAACTGAAAGCGGACATTACCACCAACAGATCAGTAACTTCGTAAGTGGAACATGGTTACTTATGCAGATGTTTGTTTTACTTGGCATTTCTGATTGATTTTTTGAAAATTTATTTGAAGTTTTAAGCATATCCTTGATTTTATCTCTTCTTTCAATCATATTATCTATTCCTCATAGTTCTTTTGCCTGGAGACTTCTCTGCTGAAGTCCATGTTCTTATTTCTGTCTGAACTCACTGCTTTCTGATTTCCACAACTATCATCCTAGGTAAATAATCCATAACTTTCTAGGTGATTGAATTTGTTATTGTATTGGTCTGATGCTGTCTTTACTTTTGACATTTCCCTCCTTTTTTGCTGCAGTATATTGCATCATTTAAGGTTCAATCAGAGAAGCAGAGATACCCACTATAAAGAATATAAATATTATTGGGATCGGACCATATATAATTTTGGATGTTGGTGAGAAGCCTATGAAGACTGTTGCCACTGTATCTAATAAGGGCCTAAAGTTGCTGTAGGTTTATAAGGCTGGTAGTTAGGGAAAAAGTTGCATATGAAGTAGGAGAGCAAAGACAAATTGAAACCTGTGAAAACAAAGTGGAATTTGCAAGGAAAAACAGGAACTAGTCTTGAGTTTCACCTCCTTCAACTTTGATGATCTGCATATCCTGCAGTAGAAATAGATGCCCTTTACCTGGGAGCAGTGCATACACCTGAAGCAAAGGAAAAAATAAGTCAGGATGCCTGCCTGGTGTGGCTCAGTGGATTGAGCGCCGGCCTGCAAATCAAAGGGTCACTGGTTCGATTCCCAGTCAGGGCACTTGCCTGAGTTGCAGGCCAGATGCCCAGTAAGGGGTGCGTGAGAGGCAACCGCACATTGATGTTTCTCTTCCTGTTTCTCCCTCCCTTCCCCTCTCTCTAAAAATAAATAAATAACTCTTTTAAAAAATTTAAAAATATGGTAGGATAAAAGAGCTGTGGTCTGGCTGCTTCTGCATGTTCCCAAGGTGGCCCAGAAGATCAGTGAAAAAGTGTGTGAGCTGCAGGGGTGTTTGGTACCCTGCAGTGATGTTCTAGTTCCTTCTACTTAACAAACACACAAACAAAACTTCATTTTATAATTGGAATAAATAGAACTTAAGCTTCAAATTCTAATAATTCTGATTGTTGTGTGGGAACAAGTCATCATTTAAAAAAATATCTGTTCCTCATTACAAAGGGGTATGTGTTACTTGAATAAATGCTTCCAAGATTTTTTTCCATGTCACTTAAGCCATGCCTTCACCATGAGCCAGGGCACCATGGCAGGGCACACCACTACCAGATTACACAAAGGCACGCAGAAACGGAAACCATTGAGGAATTTTAAGAGGGTTCCTAACACAGTGATGATTTTGTTTATTATCAAATGTCATTTGTCATCTCTACAAGGAGTACCTTCATTGACTTAGGCTTCATGTGTTTCTATATTTTCAAAATTGCATAAACAGATCCTTACTAGTTGAAAATCCAGAAGCCAAGAGAGCAGCTCATGAAACAAGTAACAAAAAAACAAATATGGACCAAACAATTGAGTACTGAATTTTGCTTGGGGTTGCATATACATCTTGGTGTTATAAAATAGTATTAAGCAGGTGGATGCCAGGAATTGATTGCTCCTACTCAGGGGAGAATTCAAGAGAGATCTGATTGTGTGGTTTTGAGTTGCCTGGGCGTCAGAATCTTGACTGTAACAGTCAAGTAATTCTATCTCCTATAATCAGCGCAGCTCATGCTGATTTAGTAAGTCTTCATCATCTTCCGGTTTGCCTCAGTAAAATCGTCACATTCTGCCTGTCCTTACATGGATCTCAGGACCCTTATTTTAAGCCAGGTGTACATAACTATATATGCATTTAGTCAAAGCTTGTAGCTCTGTTAGTACAATGGGAAGCCCTGGACGTTATGTGTAAGAACAAACTTAAGAAGATTATGAAAGAAGGAGAGAAGATTGCAGCCCAGTTAAGATTTGGAAACCCAAAAATGACCTGGTAGTGAGCTCCCTGTGTTTTCTTTTTGCCCCGTGTATCTTACACTTGAAGCGGAAGAAACTGGAACCCCAGAGATGCTAATAGATGTATAAATAAACCCCCCCCCCCACAAATGTATACTGTCTCTATTCAAAGGACCGGGAAAGAGGCAGACCAGCAAGAAGGAGAACTTTCAGACAATAACAGCTCTGCTTTGCCCGAATGCTGTCTCAGCCGCCAAAGGCTAAGTGAGAAGCCTAGATTGGCATGCTTGCTAGGTTGTGGAGAAGGACCTCCACCACTCTCTGAGTTGGTGTCAGAGAGGACTGAGGAGAAGTTGTAACTTTAATCCTGGCTAGGGGTACCAATTCACCTGCTTTTGTTCATGGTATCCGTAGAGACCACTTAGGAAATTTGGGCTTTTACTCTTACCTGGAAATGAAGAGGAGCCTCTCCACTTTCTTCCTGAGGTGGTGTGAGAAGAGGTCTACAGGAGAGTTGGGACTTTCACCACTGCCCACATCCCTCTCTCTGGGATGTCAGTGAAGGCCATGTGGTGAGCACACCGCCCCCTGCCAGCAAGGATTGTTGGCAGAAGTCTAGTGGGGAGATGGAACTCCCACAACCCATCCCATAGTAAGAAGGTGTCCCATCACTTTGGGTACTAATGAAAAATTAGAACCTAAGCTTCCATTCCCACCCAGAAGTAACAAGGAGGCACCATCTCCTGTCCTTGTAGAGGAAGTCAGCTAAAACAGGTTTAAATTAGATTCAGAGTCCCAAAGCATAATTCCAAAAATGTCCAGGTTTTAGTAGAATATCACTTGTTGTACCAAGAATGAGGAATATCATTAACTGACTAAAAGACAACCCATAGTTGCCAATACCAAGATAACAGACATACTATAAGTATCCAACAAAAATTTCACTGTAGCCATCATAAAAATATTTCAACAAATGATTATAAACGCATAGGAAATAAGTTAAAAAGTAAAAAGTCTCCACAAAGAAGCAGAAGATATAAACTGGATCCAAATAAAAATTTTAAAATGAAAAATTACGATAACCAAAATAAAAAATTTAATGGGTGGGTTTAACAGCAGAATGATGAGAACATGGGAAAAAATCAGTGAAATGGAGGATAGAGCAACAGCAATTACCCAATCTACGGTTATAATAAATGATGGAACATTTGTGCCACTGGAGTCACAAAAGCAGAAGAGAAAGAAGGTGAGGCTGAAATTAATCCAAAGAAGTAATGACTAAAATCTTCCCACACTTTGCAAAAGATATAAATGCACAGATACGAGAAGATTAGAAAATCCCAAACAGGGTAAACCCAGAAAAATCTATACCAAGACATACAAGGGTGGGCAAAATGTAGGTTTACAGTTGTGAGTATGTGAAACACAACATTTATTCTTGTATTATTATTTATTAATTATTCTATTATTTATTTGTACTACAACTGTAAACTTACTTTTCCCCAATCCTGCATAGTCAAATTAATGAAAACTAAAGGCAGATACAAAGCTTAAAAGCAGTTAGGAGAACTGACATCTTGTCTATTATAGGGTTAAAACAATTTAAACAACATTAGATTTATCAGAAATCAGTGGTACAGCATTTAGAATGATCAAACTGGAATTCCATATATAGGGAACGTGGCCATTGGGAATGAAAGGGAAATCATGACATTTTTCAATGAAAGAAAATGAAGATAATTTATCGCCAGTAGAACTACACAGAAAGAATGGTTGAAGGAAGTTCTCTGTATTAGCTTTGGCTATCACAACAAAATAACATAGCCTGGGTAACATCAACAACAGACATTTACAACACCCATATGCTGGGGAACATAAACAACTAGGCCGAAAATCAACTGGGTACAGAAGAACTCAGTAGCATCAACTTAAGATCTAGTTGGTGTATGACATTGTACCCCACAGCATCAGTATACATGTCTGTTGAAATTGCCAATGGAAGATAGGTCAAAACTGATCAGATTCTGAGCCAGGAAGTCAACCTAGACAAATTTAATAGAATTAAAGTCATAAAGTCTGTTCTCTGATCATAAGGGAGTCAAACTAGAAACCAATATAAACATATAGTAGGAGAATCTCCAAATACTTGGAAACTAAACAGCATATTTCTAATCCATCCATGGGTTAAAGATGAAGCCTTAGGAAAATTTAAAAAAATATGTGAAATGGAATGAAAATAAAAGTATATCAAGTTTTTGGGGCACTGCTAAAATAGCGCTGAGGAGAAAATTTAGAGAGCAAAATACATACATTAGAAAAGAGGAAAACCTCAAATTAATAATCTAAGCTCTCACCTTATGTACCTAGAAAAAGAAGAGCAAAATAAACTCTAAGTAAGCATGAGGAAGAAAATAATAAAGCTAAAAGTATAAGCCATTGAAATTAAAAACAGGAAAGTAATAGAGAAAAATCGGTGAAACAAAAGCTGGTTCTTCAAAAAAATCAATAACATTGACAAATCTCCATCAAGACCGACAAAGAAAAAGAAGGCATAAATTGTTAGTATCAAGAATGAAACAAAGATATCACTACTGACTTTGCAGACAGCAGAAACATAATAAGGAAATAGTACCAAAACCTCTTCATACCTGAATTTGTTAACTTAGGTAAAATGGGCCAATGTTTCAAAAAGCACAAATGGCCAGAATTCGCCCAATACGTAATACATAGTTTTCAATTCATATCAAAATTTCACCAAGACTTCCTGTAGATACAGACAATATCAGTCTAAAATTTATATGGAAAGGCCAAGGGACTAAAATAACTAAAATAATTTTTTAAAGCAATAAAATGAGAGGGATGAGTCTACTTAATTTTAAAACATACTATATACCTACAGCAACCAAGGTCAAGAGGTGTACATGGAGGGCTACACAGACAGATCAATCCGCAGTGACTCTTGGAGTGCTGGTTTTCACAGCTGCCATAACTGTGACACAGCTGGTTTCAAGATTGTTGCAGATGGTGGAGGAATGTGAACAGGGAGAGTTAAAGACACCACAAACTTCAACTGCTCTAAGATCCACCTTTTTTCCCCCATAAATGGGCTACAGATTATTGAAAACCTTTGGTTAATATAAAAAAACTGTGGTACATTTATACAATGGAATGCTACACAGCAGAAAGAAAGAAGGAGCTCCTACCCTTCATGACAGCATGGATGGATCTGGAGAGCATTTTGCTAAGTGAAATAAGTCAGGCAATGAAAGACAAATACCATATGATCTCACCTAATCAACAAAACAAACAAAGAAGCAAAATATAGCCAGAGACATGGAAATAAGAACAAACTGACAGTAACCAAAGGGGAGGGGGATAATGGGGCAGAGAAGGGGAAGTGTCATCAAGGAATGCGTATAAAGGACCCGTGGACTAAGACAATGGGGGCTGGGGGAGGACTGAATGTGGAAGGCGGGGCTGGGTGGGGTGGGAGAGAGTAATGGGGGGAAAAAAGGGACAACTGTAATTGAACAACAATAAAAAAATTTCAAAAAAGAAACCTTTGGTTAATTTCCAGTTATAAAAATGTTGACGTGAAAATTTCTGCTAGTGTTCTCATAGCTTTTATAGAAGAATGAATTTTCAGAGATTTTTATAGTGCTGAAAATATTTGCCTTTTAAATCTTAATTACCTATGAAAAACAATGCCCAAGTTTTCCAACATTATATAAAAGTAATTACAAACCAATTTTACATTATACGGATTAATTCACCATGTAAAAGTATTTTGTTTGCAAGTGTTAGAACAGTAATGGAACACATGGTAAGACCTTATGCCATAACTGCAAGTTGGTATCAATAGTGATTTGTTAATAAATGGTCTTAAGCTTATTTCTTCTGTGGGGTTGGAGCCGCCAGTGCCCATGCTGCAGTCTGCTTATTACAGATGCCAAGGTACCTAGAGACCCAGGATGGGACGATGCAGGAATAACAAACTGGTCAGAAGTACATATTTTAAGAAGGAAGATTAGATTGTTAAAAAAATCAGAGATAGTAGGAATCCTTTCTTTAAAAATATTTACGTTGTGTTTTGGTCTGTTCTTCCCTTTGAATAAGTTCACCAGTCCTTTTCCCAGGGATATAACAGTTACACATAGTAAACCGCTCTCAGTGTATTCCAGAAAAGTCAGTTTCCCTGTAAGCCCAGATTTAGTCTCTTTTCATATGGAAACGCCTGTAATAAACTTGATTGTTCAGTTTAGAAAACTGAAAAATAGTTATTGATTCCTGATACGAACTATTTGCTTCATGTCCCTTAATTTCTCATTTGCCCTCTCATTTCCAATGTTTGACAGCAAATTAAAACATGATTTTGGGCTGTTTAAACATCCTGGGAGATATAGAGAAAATTTTAACAAGCGAATATACTCAAACATAAGCTTGCAGAACATGTGTTGAATGCCTGTTTTAGCATCTCTCCTCAATCTTTTCCTCCCCTTTGCTGGTCAGCGGTGAGCCTGGAGCCTCGGACATTCCATTAGGAAGAGAGATGCCACGACCTCAGTGGCTCCCCGGTGCAGCCTGTGGTTGCCTCTGCCTGATTCGTTGGCTCCTCGCTTACGTACACTCTGATTTTCAGATAATTGTTGGCAGCTCTTATTTAGTTGGAAGCTCTTCTAATTATCCTCACTTTTCTAGGTTTATGTTCCCTTTAAATCTCACTTTAAACTTAATTCTTCTTTCAGTGAGATTTCAAAAAGAGAGGAAAGAAACGCATGCATTCTCTTACTGCTTTCTTTTAACAAATGCAACAAGGCCACTCCACTTAAATTTATTTTGCTAGCATACACACTGGGTGTTCTGTCCTTGTACTTTATGCCTTCTAAAAGTTTCTTGGCTGTTTTCTTACAGTCTACCTTTTGACATATTTATATAATTTTAAATTTTTCTCTTCAGTGTGTGGAAAGCATAAATCTGAACATGGTTCTTCTCAGTTTCAATATCCATTTATACTTACACTCGATCAGCGAGGCTCAAATGGTTTGTTAAATCATTCACGATTCGTGAATGGGTCAAGATCCAGGAAAAAAAGAGCAACCACTCCAGGGGTTTCAAAGCAGAATGACGTTTAATTCGGGGTTGTAGCTTCTTTAAAAATTGTAAAAAAGTGTGAAAGAGCAGCAGGTCATATCATTTCTCAGGACTCTATATTTTGCTACTTACAAAGCTGGTGTTAGAGACTAGCGTTTGAAGTTAGAGCACAGAAAAGACTTATCTGTGCAAAATTTAGAAGAAGGCTTCCTTCTAATTCTGACGCCTAAATTGCGGTCGGCAGAATTTTATATCCAAAAACCATCTCTGCAAGGGATTCTGGGAAATGTAGTTTTCAGTTTTTAATCTCTCTAAATAGGAGTAGTGAGAAATGGGTGGATCGGGAGCCAACTCAGCCAGCAGGTGAGTGCTAGGTAATTGTCTAGGTCTTAGGATTCCTGACCCATTTCCCCTGCTACATCTGCACTGTGGCTTCTCTTACTTGATTTTCAAGGTACAAGTTATTTCAGTCATAGCCTTGTTTATATCTTTCTTGAATCACTTACCTGGTGTCTCTGCTCAATTTTTTCAAAGCCCAAGGATTTCACCCTAAATATGATGGCCTGCCTTTCATTGTTCCTTTATTTATATTGGTAAAAGATTATTTTCTTAAATTTTATATATATGTGTATATGTAAGTATATATGTATACATATGTAAGAGCCTTCCATGGGAAAGCTCTTATTGCATTTGTGGAGGTGGAATTTTTCTTTTTTCTTTCTACATAACCATATGTTTTATCGTCTAATAATGATGTAAAGTTTCAAAGTGTTTTCTTCAAACAAGAGTGATGTAATTATGCAATTTGTCATCGTCTGAAGAAGGTTTCTTTCTGCTTCAAGGAGAAACAAAGGTAGTTCTCTTTTTTCATGAAAAGATAGTGTGTTCTCATTTCCTAAGTGCACTCAACTCTGTTAAATAAACTTATTTATATGATATTTTCTTATCACTTTGCTACACTTTAAAATGGCTTTTGGTGTCATAGGAAGTGTACACCACCTCTTAAGTAAAAATTACTTATCTTTTACACATTTCCTCAGTTTTAGTTTCTTTTCTATTTATTTTAGACCTCTTGATTGTACACCCTGTATATATTTCATGTATTCAAAAATCTTCATATAAAAATACTTCCTTAATTTTGGAGGAATGCTTACCTCGGAGAGTAATTTATATAGATAATTTGGCAGGAGACAAACAAATTGTTCTTAGATATGTGCCATTTAGAATAAAAAGGGATATATTTGGAAATATACAGTCATGTTCTTTAATCATTAACTCTCTAAAAAATGTCATATAGTTTGCTGGTTTATATGAGAAAAAATCAGTGTAATTTGAGGATACTGTAAAAAGTGACACATTGAGTATATCATCACATTTTAAACACTAGCTCGTATAATAAATAAGCTGTTTTCACATTAACCTGCTTTGATGAGGCATGGATTTGTAAACACTCTCTGTAAGTGTATTTAAGCACATACAAATTTTGCATCAAATCAGAATTTCAACAGAATGAATTACAAAACTGAAATAAAACTTAGACCCTAAGAGCTATAATTGCCAGGGTACTACAATTTTGCCTACATGTAAAAGTTGATCATGAAACCAGAATGCTTAAAATAACATCTAAAATTTGTTTATTTAAATGTTGTTATTTTATTTTAGGTTGCTATAATAAAAGTTGTATAGGCTGGGTGACAAAATAATAAACATTTACTTCTCACAGTTCTGAAGGTTAGGAAGTCCAAGATTAAGGGCCTGGAAGATTTGGTATCTGGTGGACTTGCTCCCTGGTTCACGGACAGCCACATTTTTGCTGTGTCCTCACATGGCTGAAGGAGGAGAGAGAGCTCTCTGGGGTCTCCTTCACAAAGGCATTCGCCCGACTCATGAGGACTCCACCCTCATGACCTAATCGCCTCCCAAAAGCCAGACGTCCAGATAGCATCGCATTGGGCACTAGCTTAATACATTAATTTTGCAGAGATACAAACATTTAGTCTTTGTCGCAGTAGATAAAGTTTCACTTTATATATAATACTGACTTTGATAGCCACAATTATTCTCATTAGTGTCTTAATATTGAGAGAAAATAACATTATAAAAATCAAAGATCTCACAGAATCTAAGCCTCCTTATATTTTATACAATGGAAACCATCTCAATTTTACATGAGGAATGTTCACCACGCCTTTTAAAAGTAAAACTTCTTAAAATATGCGTCATATATTATAGATCATTGCATGTTTTTCTTCTTCATAAGAGAACATTTCCAAAAAATTTATTATCATTGTGCTTTTCCCTGAATAAAAAACATCCTCAAATGATGCAACTACAATTGGAAGATAGCACTAAACTGTGATCACAGAAGACACTAAAAAATGATGTCAGTGGCTCAAATGCAATCCAAAGTTGTTTCTAGTTCACACAATAATTCCAGGTGCTTATTTTCTTCAGGGTGACCCAGGGGCCCGTTTCCTCCTGGACTGTGGCTCTGTCCTCGTCATTGGCATTTACTAACACAAGGGAAAGTGGAAAGTTCAGAAGAGGAATCAATGTTCGTTAAATTCTTTTCTTGGAAGTGATCCTCATCATTGCCGTTCGTTTTACTTTAATGAGAACTAATCAAGTGACCACATCTGGATGTTAGCAGGGTAAGTAAACACACTTCCTAACTGGCTTGCTGCTTCCCGGTCACGAGCACATGTAGTGAGAAAAGGGGAGAGATAGCCATCCCCACAGTCCGTTTCTCTGCTGACCAAATTTACTCTTAGTTCTTCAGGTGGGGAGTGTACGCTTTCCTTCCCACAGGAAGGCATACCTATCCCGTTCTTAAGGGAAACATCCCGAGTTTCAATTATTACTGCATCAAGTTCAAAATACAGGATGTCTGGGTAATCTATAGTCCCTTTCATGGCCCAGGTGTGCCATCTATCAATTCACTGACCTGTTAACTGAAAAGACAAGGTGCCTTTCTCCATACCAAATCTGCAATGGTGGTTAGGGTGGAATATTATGTTAAAGATCCCACAATAGTCACTAGTCCTTGGTCACATTCTACTGAGTAGGCATTAGGTTAATAGGTTATGGATTAAGTATGCATTTACTCCTTGAGAGGTCCCCTCTTGTCCATTGTCCTCCAAGGCCCCTGATTTCATCTCTAGAGTTTCTTTCATCACTGATTTTCCCCATGATACCACTTAAGGTGGACAGTAGAGACTCTGCCTCTTGAAGGCTGACTGGCTTTCACAGCTGACTTTTCTCTCAACGTTGGCTGTCCAGTGTTAAAGGTGGCCCAGTACTCACCTGCCTGAGTCCAGGCTCCTGCTTTCTTTGTTAATATAGTTCTTTCGAAGCCTCGCTAAGCTTCAGAAATATATGTGTCTATTTAGTTTAATGCACCTATACCCAAATTTCTTAGACATGGTTCTTAAGTTGGCCTTATAAGTTTGCTTGCTTTCTCTTGTACCTGTTTCTCCAAACTTAATAAGGGCTATCTTAAAACCATCTACCAGAATAAGCTTGGGTGAGAAAGGAATACCTTTAATCTGACCTTTGCCACATGACTGAGTTATTTTTTCTGAAGTCTTAACGCTTTTAGGAGAGAAAATGCTGTGTGAGCTCCAAGGGCCGCTAACTTTTCTAGCCCTGCTCCTTTCTGGTTAGTCATATATGAGCTACTTTTTTTTTCTTCTTAAAATTCTTTGCTAAAAGCAGCATGTAAAGCCAAGACGTGCTAACACTTGAGCTCCTGCCAACAATTCCCTTACAACTACCCTTATACATGTTCTGCTTTTGAACTTATCTCAGGCAGCAGTTTAATTATGTAAAATTTTGACACTGCATAGCAATGGTTCCCAGCTTCCCAGTCTACATCATCTTTTTCCCAGTTGCCCACCTACTAAGCCCATGCCATATATTTTAGTTTTTAGTTTTTTATAAATAGGACCAGTTGGTGTCAAAGTGTCAATTTCTGTATTAGTAAGGGTATGCCGAGCTGTGGTAAGATATATATGTAAAATGTATCATGGTTCAACACTAGAGAAGATTATTTTCACTGCTATAGTAACAGTCCTAGGTGTGTATTCCTGATTAGTGAGCAGTTCTTTTCTATACTCCGATTCAAGGACCCAAGCTTCTTCCATTTTCAGTCAGTTCCTGGGGCTATAATCATTTTTATCTAGTTTATGGAAAGGGAAAGAGAACATGGATAATACACGAGTTTATTAGCTTGGTCAGAAAGTGACCCGCATAATTTTCATTTTGCCTATAGAGACTGGTCACAGGGTCATAACTAGCTGCAAAGTAAACTTGGTTATGGAGCCCCTAGTTCCATTAAGTAACTACATCAATACGGAAGTGGAAAGGTAATTTTGGTGAACAGCCCACTGTCTCTACCTTATTATCTAATTAACATATTTATGTATCTGTATGGATTATAAAGTACATACAAGTATTTCATTGTATAATGTGAATACCTTAGTGATACTATCATATAATAAAAATTATCTGCACAGAAATTAGTAATTTGATCAAGATCATATAGTTTGTGAAAGTCAAAGCCTGAATGTGAACCCAGGAATTTTTTCCTAAATCTTATGCTGTTTCTGAAAAATTGGTTAGGGGGAGAAAAAAGGAAGAAATAAAAAGAAATAGTCCATCAACATGATACAAATTTTGAAATAACTTCAAATCATTTGATAAATATCTAATAAATTTTTGATCAGTGACACATGGTCAAAAATTTCAGACAGTTTAATATCATATTTTCTCACAGTAATGAAGTTATAGAATCTAATCTCATTAGTGAATTTAACATGGGAATATTTTTTCTTTTATAACTTTAAAGTTGACCAGAGTCTTCAACTACAACATTTTCTTCTTTTAAGGGAAGGGAATAAAATGATTTTTTTGTGAGTGGGAACGCACGGTTCAAATTTGCTAGTCTCTGAATAATAGATATATTTAGAGGTTTACTTAAGACATCAAAATCAATTTTTCTAACGCACATTGTCTATTAGGAAATTGTTTCTTATTAGATAGTCATTTATTCCTCTCCTATTTTAAAAAAGTCATTGAGAAATAACTGCTTGGAAGGAGACTCTGTGTGAAAAAGGCATTAAAAGAAAGCTCAAAGAAGATAAATTTTCCTTTTTCTTGTGTTTTTTGAAAATCAGATAAATATAGTTAGCATTCTGGAGGGAATTTTATTTTTCAGACTGCCTTATCTATATCCTACTCCAAATCTACCAGACGTTCATAGAATCATAAAGTTTAAAGCTGAAAAAGAGGGTTGAGATTATCTCTTTCAATCTCTCATTTAACTTTAGTAGAACTTAATATAGTTTAATAGTCTTAATATAGTTTAAAGAAATTAATAGCAAAAAAGTTGACTTCATAGGTCATGTCATTTGAGCTTATTTTCTTGACCAGATTATTATTGGTGATAACTTTCTAACTTTCTTGGCCGGGCAAGGGAAGTTCTGAGCGTCTGTTCCTCCACTGAACGACGTTATTGCCAGTTGGCTCTTCATTTTTTTTGTGGGAAAGGTCTTATGAGTTCTGTGGGTGTTCTTATTTTTTATTATTGCAATTATCTGAATATATCCTTTAACTCTTTGGAAATGATATTTTCTAATTTATTAATAGCGAAATGTACTTAATAAGCGATAGAGGGGGTCAATTTTGGAGGTATTGTATCTCGGTTAACTGCTGGCTAAAGCAAAGAAGGTGAAAAATTTAGCACTTTGCACAATCTTATTGACATAATGACATTTACTATAATAAACTACCTGTTTTTGTACTAAATCTTGCTATTTATTTATACAAGTTGGAATTCTTCAATGAGTAGTTGTGACTTATTTAGACTAATATCACTTATCTTAGAATTGTGGGTTTGTCTAATTTAGCATTCTGGATTTGGTAAATAGTTAATTAAAAAATGCTGTGCAATAGTGTCTTTGTTAGCTTGACAGTTTCAGTACACAGTAAGATTCATCTTAGATATTCAATATCAAGGATGCTTCGACTTTGGCCACATGTCACAATATACGATTATAAATGTTTTATTTGACATGAGTTCCAACTTCATCACCGATTTTTTGTTCTTGCATTTTTCTTCAATGACTTTGGGAGGAGAAATTTATTCGAGTTATGTAACAACAGAATAGCCTCTACACTGGGGTTTGTGGCTGCCTGTCTGAAGCATGGTCTAGACAATAGCAAATTCCTCAGTTTTGAACAGGCTGCATATGTAGTTGCCAACTTGAACACTGATTTAGCTGAAACATTACATTTCATATTTCAATGTTGCATTCCATTTGACTGTACTAAAATATTGGACGTAGAACGAGAACGCCGGTGTCCTCATTCCGTGATCCAGCTGTGAGTGTGTGCAGCTTGAATGAAGCCCAGCCATCCCCGAAGCCCGCCCAGAGCACTGAATACCAACACCTTGACTGCAAGCAGTGGGCTGTGTCTGCTTCCCCCCGTCTTTTCCATGTTAAACACAGAACTGAAAAGCCCAGTACACGACGAATCAGATTCTTCCAGCGTGCTGGTCATATCCTAGAAGCTACATTGACAGTCTTCTTGATCAAATTAATTCCTATAGGTCATTATCGATACTAAGAGGCCTTTTGTTGAAAAGCATGGTTTACAAAGTTATATAATTTTCTCCCAAAATAATGTGTACTAAGAAACCAAAGTCATGTAACACCTGAAGCAGCACATTTTTATTACCAAGATTTTGATAAATTATGCCAATTCTTATTCAACCAAAGGTTACTTTAAAATGACTTTTGTGTGTAAAATTAAGGCTGCTTATTAAGAGAGATGTTATCACATTAACCTTTTCCTTCTGATTTCCTCTGAAAGCTTTAAAAAGGGTAACGGCTAGATGGTCAGAGAGAACAGGAAAGGAGCCATCATTGCAAGTGCGATTTCCATAATCCTAAAGCGACCACACAGCTGGGACCATTAGAAAGTGAGATGGTTCATCCCACGGGCAGCGTGACCCGGAGGCACAATACCCTCTGCAGGCCAGGGTCAAGAGTGGTGTTGGTTATAGAAAAACTGGCTAAAACTTGTATAAATTAAAATTTTTAGTGTCCTCTGTAATTCCCTTTCTCAAATGTCCTGCCCAAGAGTGCTATGGCCGGACATCTGAAGTGCATTCTACAGACAAATCGCGCCTGATGCCATGTAGAACATGCCTTACTCGGCTTGCGCTATCATTTTATTTTCTTATAGTTCTAGAGGCTGGAAGTCCATGATCAGGCGACAGCATGGCTGGGGAAAGAGGAGGTCTCTTTCTGGTTTATAGACAGCCACCGTCACATTATGTCTGCACATGGCAGAGAAAGATTCTCTCCCTCTCTTCCCCTCCTTATAAGGCCACACTCTTGTCAGATTAGAGCCCTATGCTTACGACCTCATTTAACTTTAGTAGCCTTCTAAAAGTACTGTCCCAGATACAGTCACATTGGGGGTTAAGGTTTCAACAAATGAATTGGGGATGGGGGGGCAGACACAATTTAGTCCATGCAGAAGACTAGACATGTAACTGCGATAGACATTCTTGAATCTATATGCCCTCAAGGGGACAACACTGTCATAGTCTGATGATACATCTTACTTTCAGTGGTTCAAGTGTGCATACATATTCTTGAGAAAGTCCCTTGTATTTCATTCTGAGAATTATCAAGAGGATACCTAGGTTTTACCCATAGAATGTAAAAGGTAGTTTATTTTCTAAGAATAATCGCTGAGCTTTTAACCTAACACATGTATCCTTTGGGTTCAGCCTATAAACAGCAGCATTAAAAGTATTGTGTGTAGAGGGGCTTTATTGTGATAATTAAAGATTACAAACATGTAGATGGTGTTGGCATATAAAAGCCTGGAAAAGGGGAGTAAAATTCAGCAAATGCCACTAACCAAAAAAGCCTATTGTGGGCGGGCAAGTCACAGCTTGCAGCAAAATTTCCAGAAAATGTGCATGTCTGCTTTCTGAATTGAGACTTTTTATGGGGCTGGGGGAAAGTTTGAGGAGAGGTCTGTGGAAGCTACTGTCACGAGCATATGTTCGTGATGCAGCCTTTCCTGTAAGTCGGCCGGGCAGCTGCTCGGCTCGCTGCCTGCTGAGCGGCCCGGCACCAAGGAATAGGCAACAGTCACACACAGTAACTGTGCTACTCACTCAGCTTTTATTGAATGCAGATTCACTCAATGTAGAACATCAACATGCACTAATATCCTTACACTCTAACAATCTAAGAGAAATATAACACATGCACAACAATCAATGGGGGATAACGAACCCGAGTTCCGGAGTCTCAGTCTGCAGGTCCGGGAGACAGCACGGTGGACAAGGGAGTCTTCAGTGTCCTGCAAGGAAGGATCTTCAGAGCCACGTGGGCAGCAGGGAAGATGAAGCCCCAGTCCAGCAGGGCAGAGCCTCGGGCAGCCAGTGCTCGGGGAACTCAGTATGGCATGGAGCAGCAGTCTGGCGTGTAGAGCTTAGATGTCTCAGCAGTGGCCTGGAGCCTGCCTCAGTTATACCTTGAAAGTGATGGACTCCACCCTTCTGGGTCTTTTCAATAAATGTCTTGGCACCCCATATGCCAAGTGGGGAATTTCCCCAGGAGCCTATGGGTGGTGTGTGGCTGTTCTGCTTGACACCCCTGCTGGCGAGTGTGGAATTTTCGCAGGAGCCTGTCTATGGGCGGTCCCGCTCTGCAGACACAGCTGCTCTGACCACATGTGCAAGTATCTTTGGTGAGTCTCCTCTGCAGACAGATCTGCTCCGATCACATGTGCAGGTATCTTAAATGCGTCTCCTTGCCAGATGTGTTTACTCTGACTCAGGTGATTTTCCTCTTGAACCAAAGTGTCATGGCTGACCAACAGCCGTTTTATTTGACATAGGTGACTCCACTTTGTTTTATATGCTTCATGCTGCCTTGATCGGACCAATGTCATTTTGTTGGTCCTGTTTTTCACAACTACCACCTTGGTGCAGCTGGGTGGTTGACTTGGAGCTGCAATCGGTTGGTGGAAACAGTAGAAGGGTGAGCTGAAGCTGGGGCCGGAATGAACACCTCCGTGATTTTCTGTCGCCCTGTTCTCTCTTCCACAGCCACAGCCACAACCTCCAAGATTATTGGCTTCTTCACTCAAATAAGCTCCTCTTTCATCGCACTCAAATCTAGAACCACATACGGAAGGGGATTTTGGGATACATAGCTCCCAGTCCCAGATTAAATGACAACAAAATCCAGTATATAAATGTGTTCTTATTGAGGTCATATGTTGTGGATTATTATGTAAGAATTGAAAAGATGAAAGTACAATACTAATTTCACTGAATCTCATGAGAGCATTTCCAAGGTCAACTGATATGTCAAGATACAGAAATGAGCAACATGTCGAAAACTGTGGTTGAGATCGAGAAGGATGTTGAGGCTCAAATTAGATCGTTAGATTTTGCAGTTTGGAAGCCACTGATGACCTTCAGGAGGTTGATTTCATTAGAATGGTAGTAAGCAGAAATCTGACAAGTAAATTAGAGGTAAGGAAACAGCAGAGCACGGTCTACACCTGCACACAAACAAATGCATGTATAAAATACTTACGGCTATAGAGCAAGTTCTCCAGACCAGAGGGTATTGTTTGCTTGGTTTACCACTGTACTTACAGGACCTAGTCTCGAGAACTATGAAGAGTCTGGTATTTTGGCATCACAGATTGGCAAGTCAGCCTGCCACAGTTGGATGGATGCTGGCAGAAGACATGAAGCCCCTGGGTCTTAGAGAGAAGCTTACTGCTCATGGTACAACGGGTGATGTGAGTTTCATAGTTATGTCGGTTTCTCTTGCTCCCTGCCCCTCAGTTGCCCTGGGGGTGATGTGGGAGTAGGCCCAGGTAGTTGCTGTATGTGCACTGTCTGATCACATCTGAGGAACACTAGCAGCTCCCAACCTTATGCTGGGGCTTCGGGCAGTTTTCCCAATCTCTCCTCGGGGGAAGCATTATCTTTAAAATCATGGACATAAAACAAATCCATCTTCTGCCCTAGAAGGAGACAGTTTCTCTCTCTCTTCCAAGGCTGCTTGCTCCATAAACATCCTTGAAAAGATAGTCCAGTAAAAAAAAAAAAAAAAAAAAAAGTCAATGCTTCTTCCCAGGAGACTTGAATAAACATGAGAGACCCAAGAAGAATTCACTTCTAAGATCTAGACAGTGCCCGGCACTTGAGGTGCTCAACAAATATTGTTTACTAAATGGAGTATACACATGTACATATATATTTGAGTATGATATTTGCATATTATGGTGTATCGATGCTGAACGGTTAACAGATCCCCAGGGCTGTGGAAACTTTATGTTTGGAATCCTTCCAGACTTTTTACTCTGTGTCTTTTCCTGTGGCTGGTTCTAATTTGTATCCTTGGCCTATAATAAACGTGACTGTGATTACAACTATATTCAGTGAATTCTGTGAGTCTTTCTTGTGAATTATTGAACCCAAGGGTGATTGTGGTAACCCCAGAATTTGTAGCCAGCTGGTCTGAAGTGAGGGTGGCCCTGGGGACTGTCAAACCTGCAGCCGGTGCCTGAAGTGAGAGATGTGCTGTGGGGAATGTGACTTCAGATCACGCCGTTTGCCTCTAACTCTGTGATGTGTGGTTAATGGCATTTGTATTTGTTTGATAGGATGTGGGGAGTGCAGAATTTTTAATGTGGTGGTTCTACTAGTAATATAGACTTTTTATTATGGTAGTTTTATTTAATGTGTAGCTCTTTTACTAAAGTATAAGAGTGAACAGAGCACACTCCATTTGGCCACAGTTATCCTTGTACATCGCATTCCCACCCAGAACCTTGCTTAATTAATGCTTCCAACCAAAAGTTCACAATCTCAGAATGAGATGTAGTTATTTCCATCAGGTTTTATGTGAATCCCCATAATATGATATCCCCTAAACTTCAAATAAAGTTAAGTACCACAGACCCTGCCAATATGATGGTGGAGTAGGAAAAGGGTCACTCATAAAAATTTCCTATCAGAAAATATAATAATTGGAAGGACATAGTAGTCACTGGTCCACAATCATTTTCACCTACTGTTGGGTCAAAATAATGAAGACAGTAACAGAGGGAAATCTTGCTGGGAGAGGGAGGCTAACCCACTGAAAGATGCGGATTCTGTTCTCTGGGAGAAAGTCCCTCGTCTACGGTTTTCCTGGCCCACTGTCTTCCACGGTGACCCTGAGGGGGACGTTTGGGAATTTGACCTCTTTGGAGTTTAAAGCTCTTAAAGCCCTCTTTCTGCTTGTGATTTGGGGGCCTGAGGTTTGCTTTAAGGCTTAAATGGCTGGTGCTAACCAGATTTAGAAATACTTTGGTTATACAATTTTATAAAAAGTCATTAATCATCTTGTCATTTTATTCCAAGCCAATTCCATATTTGGGTATACAGAGCTAGTGACCTCATTCTGGCATAATTTTTGTGTTTGAAGATTTAAAAAAAAATTTTTTTTTTTACTGGCCTCTGTTCTGTCCATCTCTCTTTTTCTAAACTTAATGTTGGATTCCTAGAAACTGTTTGAAAGAATATGCTTGGGGTTAAGAAATAGACCCTAATCATGATTTTGTCAGCAGGATTATTGCTTGTTTGTTACTTCTCTATTGCTGTGTAACAAATTACTCTAAAACTTAATGGTTTAAGACAATACAGGTTTGTTTTCTCACAGTCAGAGAAAACTCTCAGTGCAATTTTAGTGAAACTTCAAATCTCTTTCAAACTTGACACACAGAATCACAGAGATAGAGACAAATAAGAACATCAATTACCCACTCTTGTTTCTTTTTAGCTGGACATAAAATCAGAATCCCCACTTCACCCTGTGACCTGATCAATATCAGCAACTGAAATACAGGTGGCCCATCACAGGCTCAGTTCCCTACATCTGGTAGTTGCCATCTTTTACTTTACTGACTTTTGTTACAAATTTCTTCAGAGTTATGCAGACAGACTTTTATATTACAAGGATAAAAAAATCAGCAGGAGGAATGAACCAGGATGTCAACTGTCACGCAATATTTAAAATAAATGAAAACCTGACCTCCTATTTTTCCCCCCATAAATGTGTGATGTAGTTTTAGGATGACTATGGTTATGGGAGGCTTCGCAAAGCACAGAAAAGAACCCAAAGAAGAAAAATACTTTATAACGAAAGAATTTTATTTGATTTTGGGGGGATGAGTTAGTCTCCTCGTCTTAAAAGCTTGGTTTATAGTCCCGAGCACTCATGCCATAAAAATTTCAAAATCAGGAATTTGTTTCCGTAATGTTTTTGTTGTTCTGATAACAAGAGCTTAACACTTCAGTTTGACTCTTGGTTTAATACTTTCCTGAATATTGGTTGCCAGTGAAAATAAACTTGAAGTGCCGTGTTTAATTTTTACCTGCTGGAAGAAAGAGATGCTCTCAAGGCCTCTTTCATCCCGAATATTTTTCATGAATTTATGAGAAGCACTGAACTAGACTTCATGGCTACTGTTAAGTGGGAAAAACAGAGAAGAGAGCAATGGTAGTAGGCAGAGCAAAGAGTAGCTATCTATTACAAATAATTCAACATTTCTCAATTTCTTCATCGGTCAGTGAGAGACAGGGCTGTGTGAGAACGAAATATAATTACATGTAAAATCATTATTTGAACTCGAAAGCCTTCTATAGATGTCTAAATTCCATCAGTGCTTAGGAAAGCTGACCTCATGAAGCCTTTAAAACAATCAGAAAGATGTTTGTTTTCTATATCAGTTTTATTGAGCTAAAGATGAAAAATGCACTTGTTATATATTTAAAGTACACGACATGATTTGATGTGCGTATACTTTATAAAACGATTTCTGCCACTGAGTTAATTAATACATCCATCACTTCATATACTTACCTTTTTTGTGTGTGAAACAACTTTAGCTCTACTCTTTCAGTAAATTTCCGTTATACAATACTGCGTTATCAACTATAGTCATGATGTTACCTGTGAAAACCTCATATCTTATTTATCTTATAAATGAAGGTTTATACACTTTTACTAACATCTCCTCCATGTTCCCCAGCACCCAGATTAACTTTTGTTTGTTTATTTGTTTTAGACTCCACATATAAGTGATACCATGTAGTATTTGTAATTTTTCTTTCTGGTTTATTTTACTTAACATAATGCTCTCCAGGTTCATAGAATTTCCTTTTTTAAGATGGAGTAATATTCCATTCTCTCATGTTATGTCATATTTGTGTTTGTATCATACCATATTATACCATATTTTCTTGATCCATTAATCTGGTGATGGAAACTTAGGTTGTTTCCATCCATTAGTTATTGCCAATAATGCTACAATAAACATGAGAGTACAGATACTTCTTTGAGATAGTAATTTATTTCCTTTGGCTATAGATAAGAAACGGGATTGCTGGATCATACGGTAGTACTATTTCCTCCATATTGTTATTCGTAGTGACTGCACCAATTTACATTCTCACTAACAGTGCAAAAGTTCTCTTTTCTCGACATCCTCATCTTTTGTCCTTTTCAGAATATCTTTTGTCTTTTCAGAATAGTTATTCTAATAGATGTGAGGTGATGTCACATTGTGATTTTAATTTGCATTTCCCTAAAGGTTAATGATGTTGAGTACCTTTTCATTTACAAGTTGGCCGTTTGTATGTCTTCTTTGAGTGTCTGTTCAGATTCTCTGTCTGTTTTTTTTTTTAAGTGGGTTTTTTTTTTTGTTATTGAATTAAGTTTCTTGAATAATTTGAATATGAACCACTTATGGGAAACACGATTGGCAAATAGTTTCCCCCACCCCATAGGTTGCCTTTTCATTTTGTTGATGACTTTCTTTGCTGTGCAGAAACTTTATAGTTTGATATAGCCCCACTTATTTATTTTGCATGTTACTTTTGATATCAAAATTTTTTTAAAAAAAGCATTGCCAAAACAAATGTCAAGGACCTTATCTCTTATGTTTTCTTGTAGGAGTTTTATGGTTTCAGGTCTTACATGCAAGCCTGTAATCCATTTTAAGTTTATTTTTGGGTATGGTAAAAAATAGGGGCATAGTTTGTGGATATCCAGCTTTCCCAGCACCATTTGTTGAAAAGAATACTTGTTTCCCATTGTATGTTCTTGGCTCTTAGTTGAAAATTAATTCACCATATGTGTTTGAGTTTATTTTGGGGCTCTCTGCTCTGTTCTGTTGATCTGTGTGTCTGTTTTTATGTCAATACCATACTACTTTGATTACTATAGCTTTGTACTATAGTTTAAAATCAGGAAATGTGATGCTTCCAGTTTTGTTCTTTCCTAAGGTTGCTTTTGCTATTTGGGGTCTTTTGTGGTTTCATACAAATTTCAGGATTGATTTTTCTATTTGTGAAAAATATATATATATATTGCTTTGGGTAGCATGAACATTTTAACATTATTAATTCTTCCAGTCCATTAACATAAGGTACCTTTCCATTTATTTTTGTCTTATTCAATTTCTTTCATCAATGTCTTCTAGATTTAGGTGTCCAGTTTTTAAAAATTTCTAGGTATTTTATTCTTTTTTGTGTTATAATAAGTAGGACTGTATTCTCAGTTTCTTTTTCTGATTGTTTGTGGTTAGTATATAGAAACATAACTGATTTTTATACATTAATTTTTTATCCTGAAACTTTGTTGAATTCATTTATTAACTGTAACACATTTTTTTTGATGGATATTCAGTGTATTCTATATATAAGGTCACGTTATCTGCAAAGACAAGTTTCCTTCTTTTATTTTGATTTGGTTATTTATTTATTTATTTATTTATTTTACTAACTACTCTCATAAGAACTTCAAGTACTATGATGAATAAAAGTGGTGAGAGTGGGCATCCTTGTCTTATTTTTGCGCTTAGAGAAAAAACCTCCAGATGTTCACATTGAGGGTGATGTTAGCTGTGTTTATCATAAGTGGTTTATTATGTTCACATACATTCTTTCTATACCCAGTTTGTTGAGAGTTTTTATCACGGGGGGATGTTAAATTTTATCGAATGCTTTTTCTGCATCTATTGAGATAATTATATGATTTTTACCCTTTATTTTGTTAATGTGGTATATTATATTTTTTGATTTACATTTGTTGAACCAAGCTTGTACCGCAGGAATAAATCCCTCTTAATCACAGTGTAATATTCTTTTAATGTGCTGTTAGTTCTGTTTGTTAATTTTTTTTGAGGACTTTCACATCTATATCCATCAGTAACATTGGCCTGCGATTTTCTTTTCTTGCAGCGTCCTTGTCTTGCTTTTATATTAGGATAATACTGACCTTAAAAAATGAGTTTGGAAGTGTTCCTTCCTCATATTTCTTGGAAGAGTTTGAGAAGGATTATTATTAATTCTTCCTTAAATGTTTGGTAGGATTCACCAATGAAGCCCCACGGTCCTGGGCTTTTCTTTGCTGGGAGGTTTTGATTACTGACTGAATCTCTTTATTGATAGTTGGTCTGTTTAGATTTTCTATTTTTTCATGATTCAGTCTCGGTAGGTTATATGTTCCTAGGGATGTATCCATTTCTCATAGTTTGCCAAATTTGGTGCTGTGTATTTGTTCATACTAGTTTCTTAATATCTTTAGTATTTCTGTGCTGTCAGTTGTCATGTCTCCTCTTTTATTTTTTTATTTTGAGTCTCTTTTCTTTTTTATTTAGTCCAGCAAAGTTTGCCAATTTTGTTTATCTTAAAAAAAAATAGCTCTTAGCTTCATTGATCTTTTCTATTTTCTTTATAATCATTATTTCATTTATTTCTGCTCTGACCTTTGTTATCTCCTTCCTTGCATTAACTTTGGGCTTAGGTTGTTCATCTTCTAGTTCCTTAAGGTATAAAGTTAGGTTGAATTATTTCTTTTTCTTAATGTTGGCCATTATTGCTGTCAACTCCTCTCTTAGAACTTCTTTTGCCTTATTCCATAGACTTGTGTTTTATTGTTTCCTTTGTCATTTGTCTCAATTTTTTTTAATTTTGATTTTTTCCTTTATCCCATTGGTTGTTCAGGAACGTACTGTTTAATCCCCACATATCTGGGGATTTTCCAGTTTTCTTCTTGTTATTGATTTCTAGTTTCATGCCATTCTGTTTAGAAAATGTCTGATATGATTCCAATGCTTTTTTATTGAGGTAACATTTGTTAATAATATTATGTTTTAGGTATATAACATTATAATTTGATATTTATATACATTATAGCATACTGACCACCAAAAGCTTTGCGTTATCTACCACTATATATTTGACCCCCTTTATTCATTTTTACCCTCCTCCAGCCCCCGTTTTCTCTCTGGTAATCACCAATCTGTTGTCTTTATGAGCTGGTTTCTGTTTTGTTTGTTTCTTTTTTCTTTTCTATTCCACATATGAGTGAAATTATACAGTTTTTGTCTTTTCCCATCTGATTTATTTTACTTATACCCTCAGGATCCATCCATGCAGTCACAAATGTCAATATTTCATTTTTTTATATGGCTGAGTCAGCCATATAAAAAAGGATGAAATATGATTTCAATCTTCTTAAATTTATTGACTTTTTTGTGGTCTAACATGATCTATCTTGGAGAATATTTCATATGTGCTTGAGAAAAATTCACATTCTGCTGCTACTAGATGAAATATTCTGTTTTTTTCTGATGTAACATGTCATTTTAGTCCAGTGTTTTCTCATTATTTTTCTGTGTGGATGATCTACCCATTGTTGCGAGTTGTTGAATTCCCTTACTATTACTGATTGCAGTCTAGTTCCCTCTTCATATATGTTAATATTTGCTTTATATATTTTGGTGCTCCAGTGTTAGGGGCATAAAGATTTATAATTGTTATGTTTTCTTGAAGTGACAATTATTATATAATGACCTTATTATTCTTTTAACATCTATTTTACCTGCTATAAGTATAATTACCCCTGTTTTATTCTGAATTCCATTTGCATGGAATATATTTTTCCATCGCTGCACTTTCACTCTATGTGTGTCTCTAAAGCTTGGAAAGTCAAGGTGGTAGATATGCAGATTAGCCCTTATCAGGGAGAAGCTGAGGCTGGGCATTTTGCTTACTTTTGGTGGGCCAGCGGGCACAACGAATGGGAGTGCTTGTTCATCTAGATAGAATCTTTTTATTTTGCATTGCCCTGGGAACTCATGAATGTCGCCAAGTTCTGTTAGGCCCCAGGGCCAGGTGATTTAGGGGCCAGGCTTTTGGAGTGGCAGTCATAGCTGTTGTGTGTCAGATGGGTAGACGTGCTCCTTTCAGTGCTGGCACCATGGTTTTACTGTTGGAGTGAGCCACAGGCAGAAAGAAGAGCAGTGCCCATTGCCTTTTGGGCTCCAAGTAGGATCAGAGGTAGCACCTAGGAAGGTTCTAATGAGAAGCCAGAGTTATAGGTATCAGTTTATAAAGTATGTAGTCACGTCCCTTCCAGCTGAAGACTGGGAGATGAGGGTTTTTGTCTGCTCCCTCTGCACTGGGCATTGAGGGTATAGCCTTCGGAAGTCCTTGCATGCCCATTAACAACTGTTTCCCTGTTTGCTGTACTCTCATGGGACTCATGAACACAAGCTTTGTGGCTTTCTGTGCCAGGTGATGTGGGAGTCCATCTTTTAGGTGGCAGTCTTAGAAGTTGCTAGAATCACGGGTGTCCAGCTTGTGGCCTGTAGGCTGTATGCCACCCAGGATGGCTGTGAATGTGGCCCAACACAAAATCATAAATTTACTTAAAACATTATGAGATTTTTTGTGTGATTACATGTCACGATGTATTTAATGTGTGGCCCAAGACAACTCTTCTTCTTCCAGGGTGGTCCAGAGATGCCAGAAGGTTGGACACCCCTGGAATGTTTCACTCTTCAGAAAGAAGTTGGAAGTGGAGGTTCCCCCCCGATTATATGGAGTTTAAGTGAGAGTTTCTCAGTCTTTTCTACCCATTTCAATGTACATATTTTCTCAGTCACCTGATGTGGAGGAGTTGCTTAACTCTGATTTCTCTCAGAGAGAATAGCTCCATGTGTGGCTGTACATTCATGGCGTCCATTGGAAGAGGGAAATTCAGGAACCTTTTATGTTGCAATCTCAATGACCTGGAAAGACAAACATAATAGAGATAAAACAAATCTACAATGTGAGGCAATAACTCAGGAAATTCTGATCTAGTCATAAAGAGAAAAATTACTGAAACATGTTTTATAACTATATGTCATTTAAGCCACCAAGATTCAAATCCGGTCATAAATTTCTGTCTTGTTACTTATGGTCAAATTAGTAGAGGTGAATTTTTCTGTTGCTGTATATTGGCATATACTTATGAAGTGAACTATAGGATGTTTTGTTTCTTAGAACTTGTGTCAATTTTAAAATAAGGAAATAAATATTAAAAGTAATAAAGTGAGCATTCCCAAATATTAAAAAAATAGAAAACAAAAATGTGATTTGGGCTTTATTTAATTTCCTCTTGTCACCCTATGAAGAATTCTTCAAGTTCTTCTGGAAAAAAGGAAAATGAACAAACATGTTTCTTGAATTTAATGATTTTTGGCCCAAATTGACAAATGTTTTTGAATATCAATTTTAAACTATATGACTGCCAGCTATTGGCAATTGCACATTGAAACTGAGTTTAGTGGTCAGAAGGAGAATTCCAAGCCTCACAGTTGGTGTACGAAATTCAGGCTATGTCTGTAAAGCAAGACAAACTGTACCTTGGAATAACAAACTGTCTGGTATTCTTCATCATAAAATTACACTGGAATATTAAAAAAAAATTAGTCTGGTATCAATTGTGTTGTTTGAAATGGCCTCCAATTCAATGTCGAATGGAAATGGTGATTTGGTAAGTATGTGGAAATCTCTGGAACAATTGGTGCCTATGTCATCAAACCTTTTGAGTTTTCTGTTTAATGTGACCATGATTAAAACTTTAGCTCTATGACTGGCACGTAGCAAGTCTTCCAGGAATGTCAGCTACTGCACTACCTTGACCGAAGGCCCATTCTCAGAGCAGGCTGCAGAGAAGGAGAGATGAGTGACCAGCACAGACTTCTGTAGGCGAGGCCACAGTTATTTTTTTAATCCTGCAGTACGTTCATAGTGAAAAAGAAGGCTCTGAAGAGTGGTGCAGACTAAGTAAGAATTAATATCATTTACATTTCTAAATTTTAAAAATGTCAAATTATACACTATCTTGCATATGTTACAGCTAAGAATGTGTTAAAATGAATAAGTCAAAACAAAAGATTGTGTGCGTGTATCCTCAAGCACATTTAGGAGACTGGAATACCCAGACTACTAATTGATTAAGCATTTTTTACAAGTGACAAACTAGTTATATTGCAAATTCAATTCAAAAACTTGATCGTGTAGCCACAAAAAAACATTTTTTCTTGTACAATTTTACTGTTATATGAATCTAATACTTAAATTTTATGATGTAGAAAAAAGTATGCTTTGTAGAGAAAAAATTATTTTATATTTCTAAATGATGGCATTCTATTGGAATTAGGCCACAAGGAACAATATACATACCAATTAGAACTTAACCTTCATGTTGTTAACAGTTTCATTCTCTACGTAAAAACTGGATAATCTATTAATTCGATAGCAGTATCTCTACTTGCCTGTTTTTCATATCAACCTCAACTGGTGCATTAACCTCCTCCAAATGCCGTAACAATGTACCGCAGACGGAGTAGCCAGGAATCCAATACCAGTGTGTCAGCAAGGTTGATCCCTTCTGAGGATTCTGAGGGAAAGTCTGTTCCCTGCTCCTCCCTTGTGACTGCCAGCAGTCTTTGGCCTCCCTTCGCTTATCTGCTCTAATCTTTTCCCTGTCTTCACATGGCATCTTTTCTGTGTTTGTCATTACACAGTCATCTTCATATGACACCAGTGATATTGAAATAATTTCATAGTTTAACTACTAAGATAACCTCATATTAACTAACTGCAACCACAAAAATCCTATTTCCAAAAAAAGGATCACATTCTGAAATACGGGGGATTTGGGTTTCAATGGATCTTTTTTGGGGTGTGGACAATAATACAACCTATAACAGCTGGGGGCCTAATTGCAATTATACTTTATTTTTTTGCTTCTTGATTTTCATTTTTGTCTTCTTCCATCATGGAAAACGAAATGGAAGGGACTTTATTCCTATAGATGATTAAGTTCTAGAATTTGGCTTCTCGAGGAGACATAGGGCACATTAGTGTGTGTTTGTTACTCATTCTAAGATGTATCTTCTGTGATGTTGGTATCAGCATAAGCAGAGTTGAGGCTTGGTATGGTGTGAACAAGCTTCATAAGGAAAGGAGAAAGTACAATGGAGACCTCCTGGGAGCTTCGCACGGCTGGTGCCAGCCCAGAAACCGGTATAGAAAACAGAGAGCTAGGATGAGATAAAAGGGAGGGTGAATGTCTCAGTCTCATGACATCAAATCGTTCTTGAAAGAACATCCTTTGGTAAGAGTAGAAGTTGGCGGGTGGGCGGGGGGACCACGTGAGTAATTGCATTCAACCCTCATGGAAGATATTATTGGGTCCAATGATGCCGATAAGTGAAAATAGTGGCTTGTAAAAATTCTGAACTTCCTAACAGACATACACATAGGTCCTGCAAAAAAGACTCAAAAGATTTAAAAACAACAACAACAACAACAACAACAAACCAGGATAAAATCAGGAGATTGACAAGAGCAGAAGTGAGCTAAACAACTTCGATAAACTCTCCAGTCACTGAGGAACATGTGCAGAAACAAGAATGCAAGCATCAGCCTCCATGAGCTAAAAGGTGAACAAAAGGGGACCATAGATAATGAAAACTTACTGCAGTTCCAGGCAGGAAGCTAAAAAAACGGGAACCAATTCCTTCCTGGAACCCGCAAATGAGAGCTAGCCCAGAGGGGATTACCTGCTAGAAAGGCAAGCTCAATTTAAAGGCACTTGAGGACTTGCTGGAGGTGGGGGCAGGAAAGAGGATGAAGACATTTGTTAAAATTTTCATTCTGGCAATGAACTTGAACAACCTAGTTGACTCATACCCTCAGAGTGAGGTTGGGGAACTTAGTTTGATTGAATCCATGAAGGTTCTCAAAGAGAGTAGAGACAGCCTCTCTGTTTTCCTAAAACAAAGAAAACATTCTCTCTCTCTCTCTCTCTCTCTCTCTCTCTCTCTCTCCCTCCCTCTCTCTCTTCTCATGGCCTTGGGCTGGCAAAACAAAGATCTCCTTCTCGTCTTACTTTCCTCCATTATGTCATTCGATCTTAAGGTTTCACCAGGCAAGAGTGTACCAAGATTAGTAACCTAATTTTTCATGTAGGATATGATAGTGGCCCTCTCTTTTCTTGATTACAGGTTTAAGCTTAAGGGGAGAATACGGTATAGCCCATGGAGGTGTGGGGCAGCCTATCCGCAGGCTCCCACATGATGCTTCACTCTCCAGCTAGCAGCTTCCCAGGATTCCCTGACACCTACCTCGTCACCTACCTGGACATATGGAAGGCTCTTTGGGCAGGACCACTTAAGGTTGTCTGGATATCTGGATTTTATTTATGAAGTAAAAAATGCCATGTACTGCCATCTTTGATTAATGGAACATATGAAAATTATTGAAGACATATAAATGTAAGAAGAAGCTCTGTCAAGGAAAAAGGAGTTTCAACATTAGCTTCCAATATAATTTAATAAAATGATTGTTGTTCAAGTGGAAGGAAAAAGGTTAGAGTGGGTCATACATGAGCTCTCTTGACATGTCTGTCAAAACATATCTGTAAACTTAATTATTTATAAAATATTCCAGAGCCCTAGAAAGGTCAAAACAAATAACATTAGAAAACATATTCAATGTTGTTGCTATATGTATATATAATAATATACTGGCTTGAAAAGAAAGACTATGGGAAAAAAAGCAAATCAGTTTTGGGGATAAAACTATTAAGGGTCAATGAGTGGATTTTAAACTGTAACACACATTTGGCATAACAGGGAGGTCATATGTGCATGTATGTTTTTATGGAGAGTGTCTTCAAAACTGTGAACAGTAGTTAAATAAAGGATTCAGGGAAAAACTGAGCAACGGGAGTTTGGAAGTAGGAGGGAGATGTATGTCTTACGATATATCATTTTTTACTTTTATACAATGTAATATCTATTATAAAATTAATAAAGAGTTTAAAAAATTGAGTGAAGACAGGAAGGTATGGAATGACACCAAGTTATGATGACTTTTATGCATATTTTCTAAAATATCTGCCCGTTAAGCAATGGGGTGTATTAGATGTGTGTGATATTTATGTAAATCTAAGTACACAAAAAGAATTGTAAGGATACAAAGCAAAATCATAACTTGTCTCAGACAAATGTGTAGAGGGAGGCTAGGTGATAGGGAAGTTAAGATGATTAAAGGAAAATTATTTACAGGACTTTAATTCTGTAATAATTAAAAACAGGTGAAAATGTTACTATTGGTAATTCTAGATGCTATAGATATGTCTATTTGTTATAGTATGCTTTGTGGATCTGTGTTTTTAAGGAGAGCAAATACAGTTGACTTTACAATAGCCGTAATTCATCCTCCCTGTTCTCTCCGGTCTGTGGTTGACACCTGAGGCTGGCTGTGTTTACCAAAGACACACATAAGGATCAAATGATAAGAGCACTTATGTTCCAAAGGACAAGTTGCTTCAGAGTTTCTGGTTTATGTAACGACTGCACTGAAGTCTCACGGGCGCCTGTAATGTAGAAGCATAAAACCAAAATGAGAACCAAAAGGGAAGATAAATATTTTCTATTCATGCTGCCAGAGTTCATGATTCTTTCCCCACTTCGGCCTACCCTTGTATGTTTTTTTGATTAATTAATCGATCCATTTGGTCTCTTTATTTTTCAGTCTGAGCTCCGGCTCCCATAGACCACCTTTTTAATGTGTTCGATGTGCACCTTTTCTGTATGAATGCTTTTGAAAAATGTTCATTGATTGGTGTCCATGTACTTTTAATTCATGTAAATTCATTGTGTTCACATTTACTTCTATTATTTTCATGGTTTCCCCCCTAAAAACTGTTTTTAAAATCCAGCCATGGTGTTTGAGTACAATGACTCTGTCCTGTGTAATCACTGCATGGCAATGTATGGTGTCCACTCATCCCGTTTTTACCTGGCCATTCTCCCAGTGGTGGACTCCTTTGTTGCCTCCAAATTCTACCACTCCAGTGGACACCACAGCATGTCCCCTAACAACCTGTATGAAGATATCTTTGAGCCACATACCCAGCAGTAGATTTGTGGTGTTAGGCAGACTATAACCTTTCTATTCTATGGAGACAGTTTTGCTCTCCAAAATGATGCTATTTACCAGGGTTCCGAAATCCCAGAATTCTCACCAACACATAGCATTATCTAGCTTTCCAGCCTGTGTTTAAAAGGTGCAAAGTAAAATAAAATAATTTGCATCTTATTACTTTGATCTCATAATTTTGCGTGTCTCTGTGTTTTTTAGTTTATTCTAAAAATAATTCATTCATAATTTTCACTTTATTTTTTCAGAGGCATCTTTATTTCATTGTTGATTTATGACATCTATTAATTATCTATAATTCTATGATATACACAAGGGGACCATCAGAAACTGGAATTATCTTCTGGAGGGCAGGCCCCTTGTAGAACAGTCTCCCCCAGCGAGGTGAACGTGCTAGGAGCCCATCCGTATCAGTGCACCAGTTGGTGTTGTTGTGAGAGGCTGTGCTTGGCTTCAGTGAATTTTTTGAAAACTCTTTCAGCGCATTTGCCCATTTCCCGATGGGCGGTTTATAAGCACACCCGCCGGCAATGGGCTGAGTGTTCAGCAGGTTTTGACTGAAAACAGCATAATTGTCGTGCCCCACCCTCCCTCTTCACCTAATCTGGATCTCGCCCCCAGTAACTTTTCTTTTGTTTCCCAGATGAAAAAAGTCCTCAAAGGGAAACATTTGGGTGATATGGAAGAAGTGAAAACAAAAAACTGCAGAAGCAGTAAAAGGCATTAACATCGATAAGTTCAAAAACTGTTTTGGGCAGTGGAAAAAACTCTCAATAGGTGTATTGCATCAAATGGGGAGTACTTTGAAAGTGACTGAAATTTAAACATGTAAGATAAATACACGGGTTTTTTTAATAAATGAATTCTGTGTTCTTTGGGTTTCCCCTTGTATATTTTTAAAGAAATTTCAAATATCTTCTGCCATTTTGCTAATTGTGTCTTAACTTTGCCTATGCTGTGACTTGTTAACTAGAAATCTTTATTTTAATTAAATAAAATAAAATTTCAATATAAAAATTATATTAAAATATATATATTTTTGCTTTTTCTTTGTATTTCGGGTATTTTTAATGTATTTTTGAAGAGTCTATCTCAAAGAAAGTCTATTACCTTTTCTCCATGAACGTTACTGTTTTCCATTCCCATTTAAGTCTTTAACTGATCTAGCGTCCACACTTGCATATGATATTCTGTAAGAATACAGGTGTATGTTTCTTTATTTATAGCATAAAACTTTCTCAAAATTGAGAGTTGACTACAACTGTAGGTGAGAAAGGATTGTAACAACATCAACAAAAAAGTGACATTTTTAATAAAAATCTCCTGCACAGCCAGAATAGGTGCAGCACAAAGGCAGGTGAATACCTGAAAGATCCACGCAAATTTATCCCCAATCGAAATACCATTATCCGAACACCACTGCTTTCTAGTTGATATTTCTAAAATTATAGACTCTTAGGAAAACCTCGGACTTAGCTAATAGTAGCCACTGCCAGGAGTGGAATTTTTCTTAAATTTTAATGGTTGTTATGTGGAGGCTGACTGACAGAAAGAGAAGGAAAACTTTTTTGATAAGGTACAAACAATCGTTTTGAGCTGACTTCACCTTGACCTGTTTTCAAGTGATTTATTCCATTGTGTAAATGGCTTCGGTTTAGACAACTCCTCACCCCTGCCTCTCTGGCCTCAATTCCTTTACTATTTATATCTTTAGAGCCTGGCACCACTTGTTCATGTAACAATGCAATAATGACTACTAAATCTAGATCTTTTTATCTTCTGCCCAACCTCACAAAAATGCTGATATTGAAGAGTGTTGTACACTGGACAGACAATCCGTCAAGTCAGATGTGTTGGCAGACTGGCTGGCTTCTGCATTTATGGAATTCAAAGACCTGCCAAGTAAATAAATACAGCAAGAAACACATCCAAAATTGGACATATCCCTAAATAAGTTATTATATATAATTTGCCAAGAGCTTTTCTTCCCATTCTCCCAGACTGCCCATGTTTAGGGTCAAAAGGTCAAAACACATTATGTCTAGCAGGAGAGCCTAGCATTAGGTCCTTCCACTCTGCTTAACGAATGCTCTCTATCATAGTAAGCCCTAGGTGTCTGTTTGAATTTACAGAGGGATTGTTCAGCAGAACTGCCAGAGTGTCTAGCTTTTTATTCACAACCACTGGTGTTATCTCATCCCTTAATCCAGAGAAAGCTTATCTTTCTTCAAAAAAACAGATATGGAGGTAGGTAAGGGGCACCCACTCTCTCTAACCAGTAATGGAAAAATAAGTCCAAATGGTATTTCAAAAGAATATTTACAATACTTTGCAACTTCTCAGTTATTGAACAAATCTGCCTGATTTCTAAGTACTAACTGCTTTCGTTAGGAAAATCTCCTGCTTTGAATTGGACAGTAGAGGATGAAGGGGTAGGAAAGCTGGGTGGGGAAAGATGAAGATCGTTGAATTAGAAATAACTGATAACAAGATGCCTTCCCTTTCAAATCCAACAAAAAGGAAACTTTTGTGGTTGTTAAGCGGGTCTACTTTCCATTAAACTTCAAATGATTTACTTTTAGAAGAGTACAAACTGAAGGAATTGCTAAGAAGTTTTACCTTTTAGGATATTATTTAAAATAAACAAATACAACCTGCTATACATTTAAAACATGAAATATGTGAGCTTTAATTCTAATTCTTCCTGGAGACCCAGGATCAAGTGAGGACCTTGAATGTTGCACAATGAACTGTAACTGCCTTTCTCTGCACGTCCAGAGTGTAATTAAGTAACATCAAGCATATCTGGGGGTCAGAGGCTCAGAGTTCTAACAACTGTTTTCTTCTTCCTTTTTTTTTTTCTTTTTCAACCTTTTCTTTCTTGAGCACAGCCTTGAACTTGATATTAAGGACTGAAATCATCCGAATGACTAAAAACAACATTACAAAGCCCTGACTTGAAAGATACTATAAACCCTCCAAGTTAATCTCCGGTCACAACTCAGCCGCTTAACTTGATTTTTAAAATGACTTTCCCTGCATATAAGAAAACTGAAACACAGATAGGTGCTTCAGGCTGGGTCTATATTATTATACTGACCCTACAGATGAGAAAGTCAGGCTTATCGAATGAAGCTAAATTTATTGCCTAATTACTCAATATAGCCTTCCTAAACCTTTCCAAGAAAAGAGAGGGAAAAAGTTGATATCTGTCATGACACTTGTTCTGATTGCAAAGTAGAGGAAGGCTTGACGAGGGAATGGAGTGCATTTAGGAATTTGTTAGATCCAGAGATTTCCGTATTAACCATATCTCAAGTATTTATTCTGGTTTCCTAACCGAGCTCCTGGATGACAGGAGTTAGGGATTCTAATTCCCCTGTAAGCCCTGAGATAGTACCTTAGACATGATGTGTTCTCATGCACTGTACAAAGTCATTGCCAGTGAAAAAGGAATACACACTGTGGTTCTAAAGTCAAAATGAGGCGAATGTCCTTTTTAATAAAAAATGCTTACATTTCTAAATATCTTTTTGTTGAAATTTTTAACATCTCCTTGGAAATACAGTATTTACCTCAGAAATAAATACATTATAAATTGAACACTTTTTTTTTACTAGAATTTGACAATAAAGAAAAAACAATGATTGTAAAACAAAATTTAATGGAAAAAATAGCTCTTAAGTTTGTGTTATTTGAGGCTAACCATGAGCTAACAGAGTTTGAGTAAACTTTTGCCTTTTTGATATAAATACAAAAAGATATATTTTGTGACAAGTCAGAGTTGGAAAACTGTAATTTTCATCTGTTTTTGGAAATAAGCCTACTATAAGAGAAGACACTGAAAAAAATCTTGGACGGTGATCAAATTTAAGTCCACAAGAAAGGAATATACATCTGGCCAGAATTTAAACTTAATAAAACTTGATGAATGTTTTTTTTTCCCCTATCTGCCTTTAGGACCAGGTGGTAGTTTATCATTCACAAATATTTATTTGGCAAAAATTTCCACCCTTATTGTGCATGTGGAAAATGTATAATTCCAGACTAGTAAACTGAGGCATTTCCTTTTTCCTAGTGCCGATCTGTCTTTCTTCTGGATGTGATTTTCTCACCGCTATTATGAGAAGTCCAGTGAAGTCCAGTATCAGAGAGGCCTGAGTTCCAAGTGTACCTTCCGTATGAAGGTCATTGAAAAAACTTCTTAATTTTCTGTATTTTTTTTGCATTGTTGCTGAAACAAATTACTACAAACTTAGTAATTCAGAACAACACAAATTTATTATCTTACAGTTTTGGAGGTCAGCAGTCCTAAAATCGAGGGGTTGTCAGTGCTGTATTCTTCTGAGAGACTATAGGGAGAATGGGTCCCTTCCCATTTCCAGCCCCTAGAGGCCACTTACATTCCTTGGCTCATGGCCTCATCCTTCATCTTTAAAGCCAGTGGCACAGCATCTTCCAATTTTTCTCTGTTTGACCTCTGTTCTGCCGTCACACCTTCTCTAACTTTTCTTCCTCCTTCTTTCCTTTATAAGGGCCTTTCTGATTTCATTGGGCCTACTGAGGTAATCCAAGATAATCTTCTCCTTTCACTTAAGTCACATGCATTTTGCCATGCGAAGTAATATATTCCCAAGTTCTGGCTGATTGTGCACATATCTTTGGCAGGACACTATTCTGTGTACACTCTAAGTCTCATTTTCATCATGTATAAAATGGACCCCCCAAAAACAGTATCTCACACATAAGGTTGAAATAAGCTTTTAACATCTAACTTGACATATAGAGGGCATGGTATTATTGTGTAAGAGTTTGTGCTGTGATGCCTTATTTATTTTGCGCCGTTCCAGAATACAGTATCCTACACGTAAATAATTTCTATATACTGGGCATTAATATTTTAAGCTCTTTATTTATTGTTATAATAAAAAGGGAATCTTTCTTCTGAGTTATATTATTTATATATCACTTCTCTTAAACAGTGTATAATGTTATAAAAAAAAGAGTCCGAGACTTTAAAATCCAATAAACGTGGGTTCTAATCTTGTTACTGCCATTTATCAGCCAGGTGGCCCTCCGCGACTTGTTTAACTTCTCTGAGTTTGCTGCCATGTTTGAAAAACAAGGATAGTGGCATTTACTCCTGAGGGTGGTTTGGAGTATTAAATTAGGAGAAAAAAAAATCTGGATTAGTTGCTGCTGTAACAAATTACCACATATTTTGAGGTTTAAGAAAATAGATCCTATCACAGTTTTGGGGACCAGAAATCTGAAATCAAGATGTTGACAGGGCTGTGCTCTTGGGGAGAGAGTTTCTTCCACTTCTGGGGCCTTATGTTGTTCCTTGGCTTGTGGCAGCATCACTAAGCTCTGTGTACCTTCCTGCTGTCCCCTCTTCTTATAAAGACATCGGTTGTTGGATTTAGGGCCCACCCTAAAACCAGGAAGATTTCATCATGAGATCCTTCACCAATTATATTTGTGAAGATCCTATTTCTAACTAAGGTCACATTTTGAGATTTCGGTTGGACATGATTTTGGGGGCCACACTGTTGAATCCACTATAACACCTTTACTCTAACATAAAACATTGTCTTTATTATTTTCTTCTTATTATCTAAATCTTTTCATGTTGAATGTAGAATTTCAAATTTCATTTATACAACAAATAATGATTGCCCGGTGCAGTGGGCAGAATGTTTATGTCCCTAAAATTCATACTTTGGGGCTCTAATCCCCTAGGTTATGGTATTTGAAGGTGGGATATTTGAGAAGTAATTAGATCACGAAGGTTGAGCCTTCATGAATGGAATCAGTACATTATAAGAAAGGGTTGGGGAGTGAGCTAACTTTTCTTTCAACCATGTGAGAAACCACAAAGAGGATCCTCACCAGAACCAGGCTGGCACCCTGACCTAGGACTTCTAGACTTCATAACTGTGAGAAATAAACTTCAGTTACTTATGAGCCACCCGGTTTATGGTATTTTGTTATAGCAGCCTGAGCAGACTAATACATCCCAAAAGGACCAGCACTGGATTAGCAGCTAGAGGCCCTGTGCTCAGTTCCTTAATTTTTGCAAAGCTAAATTACTTCAAGTTTATTCTTTTGTATTAGTATTTATCACATCCTTCATGGACCTCCAGCTTTTGTAGCCCTCCTTTGCAGAGTTTGGCCCTTGCTATCTCAGCTGTGGCCCCTGTGTTGCCAGGAGGAACGCGAACCTTTTCCACACCTCAGACTGGTTCGTTGACTAAGTGTGACCTCGGGCTCGGTTTGATAACAGGATTTTGGAGCGCTCTCCTCCAAAGATCAGCGTAGCACTCATCGCCAGTTCTTGTCTTCACCTCTGGGGCTGGGTTCTTGTCCTGAAGTATACATGGAGAGGTGCAAACAGTTACACACACTAGTAGTTTGACCAGGAAGTCTAAGAGGCAAAAAATAACGGGAAGAATGATTAGGACGAAAGGGGTATTTAGTACAAGCAGCAATAAATGTGGGGGTTGAGAGAGGGGACAGGATGCTGTGTGTTGCAAGTGCTGCTTTTGGTGCCATGACAGGAAATGAAGTGAAATAGCATCTTTATGCAATTTCATGAAAAAAACAAAACAAAAAACCTTTTATGCTGTGTGAAGTGACAGGCTCAGGCAGCGTTTGACTTGTTGGTTACCATAGTACAGAGGAAAGAAAGTTTCCCTTTGTTCGTCTCTGGCTCCTAGTAAGCACTCAGAGATATTAGTTGGTTTCTCGTACCTGGTGGTCAAACAGGTATATAATCAGAAACTCTACAACAACAGATTGCTCTGGAAGGTCTGTCAGATACACATTACTATAATATCCCTGATGTGAAAGGTTGAGTCAAATTCTTGGCTACAGGAATGGAATGAAAAGTTCATACCTATGAGAACTGCTTCTATGGATATAAGAATCTAGCACATGAAATAGATATTTATCAAGAAGTTATCTAAATATTTACCAAACTGCTTGACTCTGATGTGTCTATTATTCTTTCTTCTGTTTCAGCATCTCCAAAATTTCAACTCTTCCCATTATCACTGATGGCCCTCCAGTCACTGTGATGTAGTAGTGGCAATTAATTGCTTATGCATAGATGTCAAAGATTCCAGAATGGATGACAGAACCTAGGAAGATATAAGAGTGGACCATTTATTTTAAGAAATACTGCACCATCAACATTCCTGTTGACACAGAAAATGCTATTGGGTGGGCAAATATAGACACCAAACATTCTAACTTGAAAAATATTTCAGATTATTTGATCTCTGTGTAGACTATGAAGATGCTACATAAACACTTTAATCAATGTCTTTGTTCTTTTTAACTTTTGCAAAAGAGTGGGATAGTATAAAGATGTGGGTATAAATAAGACTAAGGGGCTCTTTTAATAAGTTTAAAATAAAAATTCCCATTGATAAGAATGCAAATGCCACAGTTTAGTTGTATTTTTTTCTAAATAATGTTACCTTAAAATGAGTAGATTCCTATTTCATAAAGTGCAGTAATAGTGATCAAAACTGCATTTATGATGTGAAGAGGTGTGGAATACAATGAAAGGCTAAAATGGAGAGATAAGCTTAGTCCTGTCATTTAGAGAGACTTATGCTGAGAAAGTGACATTAAGGATAAAACTTCACAGAAAAGTAGGAGTGAAGAACTGGAGGAGGAGGTCATTCCAGGCAAAGGAAACCCTGTGTGCTGGGGCTGCATAAAAGTAGGTAAACGTGGTTGAAATGCGGAGCACGTGGAGGTTTCCTGGGGGGTTAGCCTGGAGAGGCAAGCAGTGGCTGCCTCCTGAAGGGCCACATGATGGACTTCAGACTTTCTTATGAAATTGTTGAAAAGCTAGAAGGTTTTAGGTAGTGGCATGGCAGGATCAGATCTGTGATCGGTAAGCTTGTCCTGGAGGCAAGTGGAGAATGGCTTGAAGGGGAGTGCCGGTGGATTTCAGGAGATCAGTTAGAGGCTGCTGCATATGTCCAGGTGAAAGATAATGTGCCTGGCACTAGAACATTGGAAGCCAATGGAAATGGAAAGGCTTGAGAGTTGTTATGAGGTAGGAGAGGTTAGACTTACCTTTCAATTAGATGTAGAGAGGGAGTGGTGATGATGACACCAGGCTCTGACATGGACAAGGTCATCCCTAAAGTTACAATGTAGTGGAAATGGTTAGAATTGAGGACATTTAAGAAGTATTACAGGTAAGATATATTTTTATTTAAGCAGTCTGTGGATGAAACAATTAATGTTCATGCATAAACAACTGGATGAATTGTGATGCCATTTTTGAAGTGAAAAGTACTAGAGGAGAAGAAAATTTAAGGGAGCTTACAGTGAGTTCAGCTTTGAACAAGTTGAGTTTTTGGAACCTTACTGATATCTAAGTGAGATTTTATATATATATATATATTTTTTTTTTTTCTTCAGAAAAATATACCTTGGAGGCTTTTGATGTGTTACAAATTTCTAAATAGATGACCATTAAATCTACAGATTAGGTTAAGACTTTTGTAGTGGACTAAATGCTAACCCCCTCCAACCCTCCCAAAAGTCTATTTCCTTTTCTCCAAAACCTGTGAATGTTATTTTATTTGGAAAAAGAGTCTTTGTAGATATAATTAGGTTAAAAGTCCTGAAATGGGGAGATTATCCTTCCTTATTCAGGTGAGCCCTAAATTCATCGACAAGTATTCTTGGAGGAGACACACAAAGAAGGGGAGAAGACCTCGGGAAAATGGAGGCAGAGAAGGTTTGATGCGGCCCCAAGCCGAGGAATGCCAATGGTCACCAGAAACTGGAGTAAACTAGGAACAGACACTCCTCTGGAGCTTCTGGAGGGAATGCAGCCCTGCTAATACCTTAATTGCAGACTTCTGGCCTCCAGAGCTATGAAAGAATAAATTTCTTGTTTTAAGCTACCAAGTTAGTGGTGATTTGTTACAGCAGCCACAGGAAAATAAATGCCAAGAATGAGATTTTTAGGGTGACAAAAAGAACTGGGTTCAAATGAGAAACTCCAACATGTAAATCCCATTAAAGGAGGATAAGTCGAGAAAGAAGGAAGAAATGAACAAAGAGGAGAAGTATAGTGTAATGAGGGCCAAGGGATACCTGCTTCAAAAACGAGGAATTTGATAACTGTATCAAAGCTGCTGAATTATGAAGTAATGTAGCTCTAAATAGATATCCTGGGTTTAGATACATGGAAGCTACTAGGACCCATCAAGATATAACATAGGATGTATAACAGAAAATAAATGTGTCAGAGCATTTCCCTGAGTATTATTTTCTCCCCCTTGAAACTTCTCAGCTTTATGCCTTGCTTGAATCAAACAGAATGTAAGGGAAGTGATGCTTTTTTACTTCTGAGGTACTTCATAACAAATAACTTTCACTTTGCTTGTTGAAACCCTTGTGCAGGACCTCTGGGCCGCCATGCTGTGAGGAAGCCCAAGCAATCCACACTGAGCGACCACCTGGAGAAGGAGAAGGCCTGAGATGACATAGAAAGAGGCTCACCGTCAGACTTCAGCTGCTCCAGACCTTGCTACTCTAGGTCCAGCTGAGTGAATGTCATGAGACACCCTGCAACCACAGTCACCCAGCTGAAGCCTTTATCCTGACCCAGAAAAACCTTGAAAAGTAATAAAATAGGTGTTGCTATTTTAAGCCACAGTTATTTCAGAAAGAAATAGTAATCCAAACATTAGGTAAACAGGAAAGTGATGAAAGATAAAGGATACCATTATTTGAATCAATTCTCAAAAACAGCACAAAAGAGAATTTTAGAGCCCCCTTGAATCATTTAAGTTTACTGAGTCAAATTGACACTTGAAAAACATTTCCAATCAAATTTTGGTCATATTGCAGTTGGGTGTGTATCAGAAGTTTGCTTTTTTAAAAATAAAATTAACAGTAGATAGAACTTATGTATACATTTATAGTATTTATAATATTATTGATATTAATATTACTTATAAGAAAATAAATAATATTATTTTATTATAAAATTAGTAGTAGATAGAACTTATGTACAAAAGTTAATTTACATTTTAATTTTCAGCACACAGGTAGCATCATTCTTGAGTTTAGTTTGCCAAAATGTATGGAAAACTAAGCTTTTGGACAAAATTCTACAACTAAAAAATGTTTATGCTTAATCTACAATCTCTTAACAGAATTCATTGAGCTAAACATAGAATCAGAATTCAGATTTAAAAAATATATAGTACCTCTATCAGTGTTTAAGGCAGTACTTCATAATCTAACATAAAGTTACATAGCAAAATGTGTTATATTCACTCTAAGTTGAATAAACTAAGACTATAAATGACTTCATATCAGATCACTGGTTTTCAGGAAAAGAGTTTGAAAAAAGAAATGGTTTTTCAAGACATTTTGGAATTTGAAATCATGGATAAGAGATCATGAGCCTATACTTATCCCCTCTTCCTCTACCACCCCTCCCACTGCCAACACCCTCCCAACCCTGACTGCCACACATACCAAAGCTAAGGAACAGCACCCTGCCAGAGAAATTTATCACCACAGGAAAAATTGGTTTCATTATAAATTAATCATCTACATACTCAAGGGGGCTCCTGAAATTTGCTTGGCGTTTCCACCATGTTTCTCTGGTCTCTCATCAAAATTTCTAGCAAGCTGTTAACTCGTCTCACTTTCAGTGGGGCACTTTATGTTGTAATTTCCAGTGCAAATAAGAGCCATTAGAAGAAAACTTTTTCGCTTTCCTGATACTAAACATGATTCTTACTATAACAAAGGAATTCCCTATGCCTCCTATTTAAGGCCAATTTTGCCCTATGTCTGTATTCTTATGCTCTTCTACCTTCTCAGAAGCCTCATGCTATCAATTCACCCTCTCACATATCAAACAGGATAACTCTCAGTTTTCTGTGTTTCACTATTGGCTGAGTGATGGTGAACTAGGAAATACTGGAACATTGGAAGATAAACAAATAATGAGATCAAATTTTTTATATGTTTTGTGAGATAGTAAGTGATAAAATTAATAGAATAGAGCTCTTAATTATAAGTTATCTGTAAGCTTACTGTTAAAGTTTTGAACATGGGTACAATTGTCAACACAGAGAGTTTAGAGTGAAAAGGAAAGAGGATTTAGATCTGGGCCATGGATTGAATCGTCAGGAAGACAGGATGATTTTAAGAGGCTGATAGGGAAGGGGAGAGGAATGGGGGGGAAATGGGGACAACAGTAATTGAACAACTATAAAAAAATAATAAAAGAGACGGATAAAAAGTGGACACAGAGGAGTAAAATTAAGACACCGTACTCCATACAGAAATTATAGACAAACCTTTCCAGAACGTTGACTGTAGAGAAAGTTAAGACCCTTGAGTTGTAACTGGAGAGAAATGAGTGGAATATGTAGGAGTAGTTTCCCTTTATCCTTTTAATGCAGAAGCAGACTGTGCCCTGTGATTATGAACGAGTTCTTCCAAGGGTTATAAACTCCTCATCCTAGCGATGACCAACATACTCATTATATCACCATAATCAGTCCATTAATTATTGAGAATAAACCAATTAAGTTCCGAATTCTCTGTTAGTCTGGGAGACTAGAAGTTGAATAAAATATATTCGGCACCCTCAAATGAGGAACTTGCTCTTAGTAATTTTTTGTTACTGGATCTTGTCACTCTACGTATGTGATTGTGGGTGGAAACGTCCCTAAAACAAGGGTAAGAGAGAGAAGATTGAAGACATCTTTAAGAATGGTGAGGGGCAACATTGTTTTATAAACACTGCCTATCTGTGTGATTTACGATCAAGGTCCAAGACATCTTTGAAGTTAGAATGAGTAGGGAAATAACATTAGATAAGGTGGCAAACCACCCTAGTTATCTCAAAATCATCCCTAAGTGGACAGACGGCAAAACCTCAAATATTTACTATGGGAGTTCTATGGCTGGGAGTTCTTAAAACACTTTTTTGGGGGGGGGGCAAATAAAGAGATCATTAATGTGCTTTCTCTACATTTTCATCATAAAAGTCACATTTTGAGATACAATATCATTTGTAATCACAGGGGTCAAAGTCGTAGCCCAGGAGAAGCCCCTCCAGCATTCTGCGTATTCTGGCTTTTTTCCACAATGTGCCTGTGGGATAGCCTAATACATTTTTAAAAATGTACTCATCTTTGCCGACTATAGGCATACTTAATATTGTTTCGTAAAGACACTTTCATAAGTGAATGTTCAAAATTTCTTTTCAAATAGTTACTTCTCAGTTGGACAAATGTTGCTTACCTTTTAAATTTCGAATGTTTGGGAGTAAGCGAAGTAATGGATTTCTTTTTTGTTATCTTTAAGGAAGGATAATTATCATGTAATATATGATCTGTTTATAGTTTCTGTGGATGTTATCTAACCTAAAAAGTGAGTGATCAGCATGAAGCAAAGCAGATGGTGCAGTATCTGGTTTGTGTCTGGGAGTAAGTGCATCCAAGAGCCGTCAAGTCCTCACACAACTGTGGGTCACCGTCAGGCCCATGGGCATGCTACAAAGAGGCCCTTCGAGCCCAGAATCATTATCGGGCAATTATTTGGGAAGTTTGAAAGAGAAAACATTTAACAAAATCATATTAACTTTCTTATTTCTTTTATTTTTATTGCTCTGCCTCATGTACACAGACATAAACAAACATATAGAGACTCTGCAATGGATGATAATGGCCAATTTAAAACATAAGACATTGAAACTTTAGTTACCGTGAATTACCAGTTTTATAGAAATTAACATTGAATTTTGTTTTCAAAGTTTCACTTTTATGTGGCCATAACCATTGTTAATTTCCTTGGCTAGATCTGTGTTTTCTAGATGTTGGTACTTTCTCCATGAATACATAACTCTGAATTTCAGTATTGTATTATAATCATACATGTATCTGTCTTCCCACTGTGAACCCTTGAGGTTATAATCTTTATTTTATTATTGTATTCTGGAATCTTGTGCATGCTTTAGCATACAACTACATCTCTAGTGAAAATACTCAATAAAAGATAGATGTTTTATGTGTTTATCAATGATAAATACATGTTTACACATAAAATGAATGAATAAATAAATAAGAAGAGGTTGCCTTCTTTACACTAGATCTTTTTTATTTCTCACAAGATTTAAAATGAGAATGTTTAATAAAATATTACACTTTAATTAATTATAAGTTTTAAGTTGCTTCTATTTTAGTTATAAAATAAACCTGATACCAACCCTTATTGTATAGGTGTATTAAACTTAATTGTAGGTTCATACATGTAAGCAAATCAGTGGACGTTTATATAATAATTCACAATAAAGCATGTTTACAATTTTTTTTCAACTATAATAGTGTGAGCATCCTTTAGCACAATTTTTTCTGAAGAGCAAAGTAAATCTTCTTACAATTTTATATTTAAAATTTGATCTATCCTAAGAGTTCCTATATAGATAATTATAGCAATAGGAGATATAATTACTGCTCATAGTCTTTAACTGAAGATACTAATCAATTCAAACTGTGGAACTGAACTTATATCTAACCGAAATTATTGTGTTCTTTCTCAGAATGCCTTCCCAGATGATAGGCTCTCCACAGTATCTCCTAATAGTTTTTTTTAATTAAGGCATAACTCATGTGCATTTACATGTGCAAATCTTTAATGAATTGCTTGGCTTATATATATGTCTTCCTGGTTACCAGCTACTAAATTTTCACATTTAATTGACTACCAAACTATTGCCTCTGTCAAAGACCATTTAGAAATCCTAGTTAATAACAACTCAGGTATACTGATATCAGCTCTTCATGAGGAAGATACTTACTTATATAAAACAAGACATAAATTTACCACTTTTCCTCATTATACACATTTATAATAATATCAAGCAATTAGAGTCAATTATTTATGACTCAAAACAAATTATGAGTCCCCCAAAAGTAAAGCAGTTCTCTAAGAAGTGAAAAAAAAATCCCAAACAAAGAAGTAACAAATCCTATAACCTAATCCCTAGAAGTGGTCTGTTTTAGAATTATATACAAAATCAGCTAGACCGTCTCCCTTGTGCGTTGATCTTTTTTCCCTCCTGCACTCTTTCTTGATATGGGGTCACTGAGTCACCATTTTTCTTGTTTCCATGCGATCTCTTTTCACATCCCTCACTCTCCTCATTTTCTCAGAAGGAGAGTGAGAGAGCTGCTGGTGAACTGGGAAAAGCCACTCAGGTGCGAGGTTCAGCCCCTTCAGACGGCGCCCCAGCTTGTTCACAAGAATCAGAATCTGTTCTGCCCTATGTTCTACAGTACGGGACTTGGCTTTGAGGTTTAAGTCCTGTAGCTAAACAGTTGTGCCAGCAAACTTACATTCCCTCACATTTAAACCTGTGTTGTCCACGAGGCATTCAGCTAATAAAGGCTCTGTATTTTGATCTCTGTCTGTGTGATTCTTATGTCTACACCACAACTGATTCTGAATGCAGATGATGAAAGTAGTATTTGTTAACTCCCTCCAGTAACCTGACATTCCTCTTTTGAGTTTTCAGTCTGTCTTCCCGTTGACTTCTTCTTTCACTACTTCTGGAATGTAAGTCTGCTCTTACTACCAGTCCTTCTGTCTTCTTATTATCTTTTCTTTAAAACTCTGGCCTTTTTCTTAGCATGAAACCTGTCAAAATATATTCTGTGTTTACTCTTTCAATGGTTTCCTCTGTCTTACTCCTCTAATTTCATTGAAACTACATTTGGAAAGGTCTCCAAAGTTCCCCAAATCCTACATCTCTTTGTTAGTCATCTTCTGGATAAAAACAGATTCAAATTTGGCTGTAATTTTTCTCATGAAAAGGCCACATTTTCAGTTTTCAGGGCCTTTGGTTCTGAGCACTGCCGTCTAAAATCAGTTTCTCCTTGTGGCTTTGTACACACAGACGGTCTAGTAATGTGGTGCTCAAGCCTTCACTTGAGCAAATGCACTAACAACTCCTGGTAGAGTTCTGTTGATAAAGGTGAAAAAAAAAAGCAGTCGGCGAAAGAGATTCTTTGGGTGCAGGTATGTCCTTGGTGTAAATAACAACTTAGAAACCGGAAAAAACTGAATGGGAAAAGTGGCATTCGGACAAGCATTTTCCACGTGCCTCTTTGTCAGCCAGGGTTTTGAGACTGTCCTCTATGAAATAACCTGGATTATCACCATTGTGTACCCCGAATGAAGGTAGTGGAGACAGTTTTAGAAATAAAAAGACAAAACAAAACACGTTTCTATTTCTTAGCTCTTGGTTTACATTCTGAATGTCTAGGGGTTTTCTATTTATCTTTCTAGAATGTCCCACTCAAAGAGTTTAAAAGAGAACTTTCACCTGTGCCTCTTGTCTCTTCCTGCCTGCAAACAACTTCTGTTGGCTTCTTCCTCTTTTTTGAGCTGGGAGAGTTAATATTTCAGTCATTGCTCATCTTCATTAGTCTTTTCTTTATGCAGAGCTATAGAAATGTGTTTGTCTGACAGACATAAAAGTAGTGGTTTTGAAAGACAGAGATGGAATTTAATGTTGAGAGAAGGCTATCAAAAATGGCTGTGACAGATAGTGAGGACATTGCCCAGTGTGAGAACCACGGGGAGTCACATGATTCCTAGCCAAAACAGGCTAAGGTCAGTCGAAAAGAGCCTGGGTGGGGACAGTTGGGACCAGCTACTCTAGCGGTGGAATACAGAAACAATTCTTTCTATGAGTGATTTTCCTAGGATTTTAGATAAATATGAGGCGGTGAATGTAGCCAGAAAGAACCAAAGGTGTTTATACGGTAACTGTGAGTCTGGAGGAACAGAATCCTGGAGTCTTCTTATGGCATAATCCACCTGTTCCATGAAGCCTTAGCACCAAAGGCACATCAGCCCAAGGCACGTGAATTTGTCTGAATATTTCTCTACATATGTCTTGGAAAGCTGCAGTAAAGACGAGTGACCAATTGAAGATTTTGACTGCATTACTATGTCTTTCTATCAAAGACATGACTAAAACCAAAAGTAAAAATACATGTTTTTCAGAGTTACTAAGTAGAAATTAAATCTTATAATAACTTCAATAAAAAATATGAAACAAAAAACAAGACAACAATGAACCTAAATGTTCTTAATATTCCAAAGCTGTTGGCACAATCAAACCATCTTTTGAGATTATTCAAATTATCCATTTAAGTTGTTGGGTTTTTTTTGTTGTTCATTCACTCATTTTATTCATTATATTCTTCTTATAAATGAGATCACATGGTATTTTCTTTTTTAATTTTTGTTCAATTACAGTTGTCCTCATTTTCCTCCCTTTACTCTCCCCTTGCCCTACCCACCCCCCACCTCCCACATTCAATCTGCCCCCGTCCATTGTCTTTGTCCATGGTTCCTTTATACATTTTTTCAGTGTATCAGGTTTTTGGTTTTTTAATTCTCTAGAAAAGCATTAATATTGGACATTGTACTTCGTAAAATGAAACATAACCCTCTATGTTACATTTTTTAACAAAGGTTGATTTTTCTATTCCTAGTCTTGTTTCAGTGTTTATTTTTATTTAAAAATAAATGTACCATCTAGAAGTTGATGAAGTTAAGAGAAAGTTCTATGACTGAAGGCAAAACAAATACATCCATTAGAAATTTTGACATTACCATGGTAGAGTGTTTTCCAAAAAGTAAAGTTTAAAATTCATTTTTATTTCAACTGGGAAAAAAAAATGACTGACTGCATCATTTTGAGTTACTTACTCCCATAAAGTTTCAAGGAAAAAAAAATAAAAAATTAATTCAATCAACAGAAGTCCAGTCCAACTTCTTTCAGTTAACTGTACTGATGTGTTTTGAAAAAGGAAACTATTGACCAATTCTTATAAATTAATGAGTCTGTTGACAACAATTGATTTCAAAACAATTCCAATTCACTAACCAGCCAAAAGTCAGGAACTAATTCAAATACCTTGGTATTTGAGGATTTGGGAAAAGGTTTGGAAAATTTGATTGAAGTGTTGTATTTCCTCTACCTTTTTCTTATCCTTTAAAGCACCAAACATTTCTAAATAGATGCCAAGTTCTTGGGAAAAAACCAATTTTTTTAACACATGCACATGATTTTTAATCAATTTGAATCCCCTGGAGATTGCTATATTTATAAATAAAAAATAAAACTATTGTTGCAACTACTCTTCTTTTCCATGATGTCTAACACTATTTTCTTCCTGGCTAGAATTAATGGCAATTCATCCATGCTTCTCTTATGTAACTGTCATTTTATTGTACTGATGACTCAGAAAGTTCTCTCTTTATGTGAAGAAGTTTAATTCTGCTTGATAGGAGTTCCTTTGCAAAGCAATGGATTTGAAGTGCTGAATTTTTTCATACAAATTACAATAAAAAAATAAAATCTTTGCTAATCAGTTATAAAACACAAATTTAGATAAGCAATTCTTTCAATATTAAAATCATAAGATTTAATTTTACCTTACTTTAGTGATCTTACTATGTGTTTTTTCTGAGTATGGATATAACAGTAAATAGTCTCCTTGGATTTATAATTAAATTTTGAACAGAGTAATCTGTTTCTGTTCCAAAGTACTCTTCTAGGGCAAAGTGAAATATGAATTTACATTTATTAAGCTTTTCATGGATAGGAAAAGTTATTGTCATTGTCTGCATGCTCTGCCAGGTTTCTGTAAGTTAATAAAATTGCTTCTATGGAAGCCAACACACAGAAATACAATCATTTCATATACTTCAGAGCATGGGTTCACACATCAGACTCATGAGGGTGCTAATCCAGGCTTTTTCACTTACTGATTTTGTGATCTTAAGCAAGTGATTTAACCTTCTCGTTCTCCCCAAACCCTTTTTGCTTCTGTAAAATGATCTACCTCCTAGGGTTTGATGATTAAATGAGATGATGCACATTCCTGACATATGGCAAGCTCTGACTGTATGAGAGCTTTCATTATCATTACATCAAAAGCTAACTGAAATGAACAGGTCTCATTAAGTGAGAAATTAAATTTTTACTGTGACAACATAATATATTCATGTGAATAGTAATTTCCTTATTTTATCATTTAACTGTCATAATAACTTCAAGTCGTAATAAGCGTCATCTATTCAACTCTTAATATCTTAGTACATCAAGTAATGACTTTATGCCAGGAACATTTGAAACTAGTAATCATAGGCAAGCTATACATATTTATTAAACATTATGTATACAATACATTTTTAAAAGTTACTTTGATATTGGTTAATTATTTGAGTACGTCTTTTTGTAAGAGCCAAACAATGTAGAGAAAATATGTTTTTAAAATGTCTCTTTAAAATTATTGGATAGCAGATGAGTCAGTGAGGACATACTAGGGCAAAATTATAGGGAGGTCAAGAATCCAGGTATGTGAGGACTCGTATGGACAGTGTTACATAGGAACAAATCTGCTTTTGCCCCACCAGCATGACCGTCTATGCAGATTCAGAGTACATATTTTGGTACTCCAAATTAAGGACATATTTGGTGTTCTTAAAAAGAGAGGGGAACAAAGTCAAAGTCCTCAACTCACCAAAGTAGGAAATGCATTAAATCCTTTTTTATCATTAAGCTTGTAATGAAAAGATTATAAATCAGTGTAAGTTTTGCCTCAAGTAAACCCCTACAGAACCTCCACTTCTTATGGACTAAAGGGAAATCTCTCTTGGTTCTGATTTGAGCATAAATGACAAAGAAGGGTGGAAAACAATACTTGTGGATTTGCATCTCAGTTTGGAATTGAGTGTCCCCAGGGCTCTCAAACTATAAACTGAACTGAAAAATTCTCAGGTTGATAGTTATCACCAAAAGCAAAACTAAACTCCCTTGAGGAGAACCAATTCGCGTAATCCTTAGAGTCTCAGAAATTTTTAAATGAGTATGTCCTTCTAAAGTAACCAAGTGCACAATAAAAAAAAGCATCATGAAAGAAACAGCATGATAAAAACAAAATGGAAAGAAACAACAGAAGAAGACCTGCATAAGTTTCAAATATAGTGATTACAGATAATAAAATAGCTATTCTTATTCTTTTAAAGACATTAAAGGCTGGCTTTAAAATCTGAAAGTAATGAGAAATATAAAATGTGGCTTAGCAGATTTGAAAAAGGAAATACAATTTCTGAATTTCTGGAAACAGAAATTAAATAAACAATTGTAAAATCTCAGTGGTTGGGTTGAAAATCAGAATGGCACAATTAAAGAAGTAATAAGTAATCTGGAAGAACTTATCCAAAAAAGTGACATATGAGGTCCAAAAGGTGGAAAATATGGCGGGGAGGTTAAGAGGTACGGTGGTTGTCAATAAGTTCCAACATACGTCTACTTGGAGTTCAATAAGAAGAGTATGGAGAACATGGAATAAGGGCAAAATTTAGAGACATTATAGCTGAGAATGTTCCAGGGTTGATGAAATAGACACAACCACAAAATCTCAGCGATTTCCCAGGAGAATATTAAGAAACCCATGCTGAAATGTTGTGGCACAGCAGAACATTGACTACCAGAGGGAAGATCTTTTTTTCAAATAGTGACTGTTAGACTGTCAGCTTAGTTGTTAATAACCACCGTGTAACCCCCCAAAACTGCCATTCTAGCATTTCATACCTTAAGACATAAATTTAAAAAGTAAGGACTAAATAAAAGGAGAGAGAGAGAAAGAGAGACAGAGAGTTTGTTAAGAGTAGGCTTTTACTTCAGGTAGAACAGGTTCTCTCTTGAGATGGAAGGACAGTGAGCTCAGGCGGAAAAGATGAGAAGCAAGGAAAATGAAGTGCAAAGGAAACAGTAAATGTGGGTAAATCTGAATCAGGGTTTCTCCACACCAGCACCGCTGACATTTTGAGCTGGACATTCTTTGTCATGAGGAGCCATCCTATTCATTGTAAGATGTTTAGCAGTGTCTTTGGCCTCTCCCGACTTAGCTGCCAGTAGCCAGCGTCTCATCTCTCCCAACCCCCCCAGTTATGACAACCGATGATATCATTGCATATTGCCAAATGTTGTTCCCTGGGAAGCAAAACTGCCTCTGTTGAAAACAACTTTAATGCCTTGTGGTTTAAAAAGGTTGCACGAAAACAGCAACAATAACATATATGTGAATCAAGAATTGAAGAGAGAGCTGACAGAAGAGAAAAAGCAGAAATAATAAGAATAATTTTAAGGAAAGAAAGGAGAGAAAAATGAACAGAACAGACAGGAGACAGAAAACACAAATTAAGATGGGAGAGTCAAACAACCTCAGTGATAAATCAGTGATTACATTAAAAGTAAATGATTCCATTAAAGGCAATGCTTTACAGACTACCTAAGAGAATAAAATTCTAACTGCATGCTGATAATGAGAAACACTTGTAAAACCAAAGGGCATAGACAGTTGGAAAGTGAAGAAAGAAAGAAAAGATTCACCTTGAGTAAGGGAACTGAAGAAACCTTGTGTAACTATCATTATCAGACAATAGTTTTCAACCAACGGCATTTCTTCCTTAATTGTTTCACATCTGTGACGCAGTGGAAGGAGTCAGCCTTTTGTTGTCCTTTCTTGGTAGGTTTGTATAGTTTGCACATGTAAACCCAAAGAAGAAGCACTTCCAGAGCATAACAGGATTTTACTGTAGCCAGGAGCAAAACTGATAACAGCGAGGAACAAAACACTTCCAGCAGGTTCTACACTGAAACGGGCTGGCTTTCCTCTTAGTGACAGAAATAAAAACATTTTAGACAATGCCTATTGAAACTCTTGAAGAGAAAGCAGGCCCTGCTTTGTACTGAAAACATCCTTAATTAAAAAGATTATTTACAAAACTGTGTTAATTAGCTTTTGGTGACTGTACAGTCATGACCTGTTTCTCTCTGTCTTTCTTAGATTTTCTCTCTCTCTTTCACACACACAATAATAAACAAGAACCAGCATATGGAGACATTTTGTACTCCCTGAGAAAGAAATCTGAACCTGTTTAAAAAATTGTTTAGCATAACCCCACAGAATCATCTGCCTAATTTTATTTATTTTGGCAAAGACGCTGTCACAGACGTTCATTATTACAAGATGAAAACACGTTCAGAGTGCAGTAGATGGCTTGGAGGGAGGTGGGGGGGCCATGCATGTGGCAAAGAATCTCGGTAAATTTTATAAGCGAGTTGATGTGTGACCTGGTCATGGGTTAGTTAGTAAGTGTGTTTTAGCCACTTGTAAGAGCCTGGTTTCCTTTTAGAACCGGGAGGTAAATTCACTTAACCCTATTAGAAGCTGTTGAGATAATTGGGCAATCTCCCCTTTAACGGAAGGGGGGCAGAGTTGCATGGAGGTGAAAAAGCCTTCAAAGGGAGGTTTTAGAGGATCTGGGGAAGATAAAATGCCCAGGCTGCCCTTTGATCACTTTCTCATGCCAGCGTACCTGCACTTCAACCTGGGGAATTTGGACTAGAGGTTACGGTTTCTTTTCGCAAAGGAATTCTGCGTGACCTTGTCAACTCCGAGAGCAGTGCGATAAACAGCCCAGAGCTCTCAGGAATGACCATGCTTTAAAAATTCTATAAATAGAATCTGTGGTTCATTATTAAGCTCTCAAGGCTGTCTAGTAACTGAACGAAGGAACTATCAACCTGAATAGCTAATTCCTCCACAGTTTCAAAGACTGAAGTTTGGATCAGCTTCCTTCCTCATACTCATTACCGGCGGAGCTTCTTGGTTCTCATCCTGTTTTACTGAAAATGCATGTTTCTTGTTATATTTTCATATTATTTGCATTGCTAATAAAAGCTCTGCATATGCAGGCAGCAGCCCAATTTAATGAGTGCATCAAAACTACTTCCTTACATACAAATATGATGTTAATGAGGGCCTGATCTTGAGAGTGGGGTACATTCTGCATAGATGCATTATTTTAAAAATTTGGTGAGGTTTGCTAAAATGCACAGTTTCTATTTTCTTCCTTCCAATTTTACGAACAAATATCTCTGTTGCAAACATTAGCTCTTTCGTCTCTAAAGGAGGTTGTCTCTACCGTTCTGAAATCCTTGGACCTTCATCCTCTTCGAAATTTGACTCCCAAACCTCAGTTGAATTGCAAAAGCCTATTAAAGTTTAAGAACAGCTAATATGATATTCAGATACAATAATCCAAAAATGATAACACTGAGACAACAATGTCTTTGTTTAAGAGGCTCGCTCCTCACACAGCAGGGCTGGTGAAAGCATGTTAGGCAGAACTTTTCATTTAATAAAATTCACGGTAACTGGATCAGGCAACCGCTGTTACTATAGGCTACCTGCCAGGACATATTACACTTGTTATATGGAACCAACCATTACAATGTTTTTCATTTAGATGAATTCTGCTTCTGGAGCCAAAAACATGTTTAGGCTCACGAAAATATTCACTTTCTCCCCAGTATGAATAGGTTCTGCATACACCACATTCATTTTATCATTTTGGTTGTCAATTCCCACATTTATCATAGGTCTGAAATTCTGTTATCCTCTCTCATAAAGAATGATAATTTTTTAAACTTACTTGCTCTAAATTGTGTTTCCAGAAATGGTGATTATTACCAAATCACCATTTAGCTCTCCTGTTACCATGCTACCCAAAAGGCATGCTTATGTCTCATAGCAAAGAAGCACTTTGTGTTAAATGTCTTTAACAGCCTTGATATTTTCTCCTATTTATCTCACACTGACACATGTGTGTTTTGTTGTCTAATATTCCCAGAGGCTGAAAGTACTCATGTATACATCATTTCAGGAATGAGGTGAGTCATGGGGAATGTGCATAATAATATTTCAAAATAGAAGGTATTTTAGTGATCAGCTTTTCATAGATCAGAGGCATGAGACCCAGAGACAGCAAGTGACTTGCTACTGTCTTAAATCTTTGTATTTAAATGGTGAAAAGATAAATATGAATAGAAGCTAAAAAGTTGCTGGGGATTTGTCTTTATATTATGATATTATTTATTCAGATATTCAGATTAATTTAACAGATGTACGGAGAGTTTTTCTCCTGTTTTAATACCTGTTCTCAGTGATGGAGATAAAAAGACGTAGTCTCCAGCGGCTGGCTGCATAGTGGGGGAGTTAGGTAGCTCCCTGGGGTTTCTTATTATTCAATGGCTACCAGATCTTACATTTCATGAAAGCAGAGGTTCTTGTCTTCTTCACTGATGAATCCGAGCATCTATAAATGGACCTGGAACTTAGTTGATACTTAGTCAATATGTGCTGAGTTAAAGAACCTGTATGTGAATGGTATATACCATAAGATTTATTATATTGCAGACATCACTGGGTTTATTCCTGGGGGCAACGAGGATGCTGCGCATTGAAGATGGCATGCCCCAGTGATCAGGTTAGTTCTACTGAAGGTAAAGGTTTCATTTATTTGACTTGCCTGAGGTTTTAAAACATTTTGACAGGTGTTTTGCTTAGCTCTCCTAAGAAGTTATATGCCTTGGGCATAACATGCCTTCATACATCAATAAAATTTTTACCTCGTTATGGCTATTCAAAATAAAAGCTATTAAAACTATGCTCTTATTTTTCACAGTTTAAGACCAAATGTAGACTTGAAAATTAGTCATGCAAAACCACCAGCGACACATCTGCATGGCGTGCTGAAAGGAGGAGGTGACTTAGCCACAAAATACGCCCTGGAATACTTCAGGGTGTCCACAGTACAGTGCCCTGCTAAACGGAAACATTCCAGAAAATGATTGTGCCATGCCATGTCTGTAATAAGAGGGGAAAAAGCATGGGAGGCAAGGGGACAACTTAAAGCTTTATTTGCCCTCTTTCCCTCAGTGTTTTCTCCTCCAGAAAAATGTAAAGCACAGCCCACCAAGGGCGAAGTCCAAATCATAATAATATTCATCATATAGTACAAATATGCATAATAAGTACACAGTACGTTTTCAAACATTTGTGTTCTATCGAAGAGCAGAAGCGACAGTTCAGAACAGTGTATTCTAGGGGAGTTCAATAACAAAATTCAAAATAGAAAAATACCCTCCATACATACATTACATAACAGTGGAGGTTTTGGTGGTATAAAAACTTCACAGTTGCATTAGAAATTCTTACAGATTGGAGGGTGGTTACAAAAAACCCTGGTAATCACTATTATGCGGGATAACTCTCTACTGATAGCATGTGAATAATCATTTCCTGGCTGCACACTTTCACAAATATCTCATGCCACAGGCCAGAAAAATGGCTCATCAGTGAACTGTGTCTCAGCTACAGACCAGAATGTTCTGAAGTTTTAGAAAATATCACTATGTACAGAGCATATTTAATTAATCTTATGACAAGTTCATGTAATTGAGCTCCACTCCCATCTCTCATCTTTTTCACACGTGGAGTTTCCACATTTTCCTCCCTTCTTAGTTTGATTGTGAGATTAAAGACATGATTTATGTCTCCCTGAGAAATCTGAGATGTTCTCCGCTTGCCATTTCTAACACACGTAGAGATGATTTGATGGCAAAAGATAGACAAGGTTATAGAAAAAACTTATTGTTTTTTTCTTTAGACTTAGTTTTACAGTAATATTGTAAGATATTAAAGTGTTTAAAACCTGTTTAGTGAGTGAGGGGAATGGAACCAGCCATGATATTCCACCTGCTAGACTTGCTTCATCAGACTACAAAGCCAGTAGAAGTTTCATGGTTCTGTCAATTTCCATGAAGTTTACAGACATGGTCTGAACATGTGAACAAGATTACCAGATTTAGCGAATAAAAATATCTCTTGGCCCAGTTAAGTTCAAATTTCAGATTAACGAAGAATATGTTTTTAGTATATGTACGTCCCAGGCATTGCATCATATTCTAAGTACTGCACGAGGCATGCCTATCCAAAAAAATTATTTTTATACACAACCCAAACTTAACTAGGTGTCCTCTGTTTTATTGGATAACACTAGAATTGAAATACACATAGAAGAGGCAGTTATTAATAATATTGATCAGATTACTTCTCTGCAAAAGGCAGATAGTGCCACACATGAGAGGATTCGTACACCTCTCAGCGCTGTGACCAATTAATTGAGACAAAGCCGAGTGTCTATGGAGAGACTTAGGGCAGTAAGGACAATTTGCTTCAGTGAAAGTCTGCATGCAACATACCCCGATGAGTATATATTGCTTGATTCTAAAAATTCATTTCATTCAGCGAATAGTTATGGTCTACCCTTTGCCAAGTACTGGAAAGCAGCTCTTACTGTTTCTTATTAAACAAAGAAACAAATTTAGACTGAGGTGCAAGCATGTCCTGTACAGAAGGTGTGATGGTGTTCAGTACATATCAGTTCATAAACAAGCACATTGCTCTTTTCTTTCCTCATTAGTGAGTGTGATTTGCAAAAGTCACTCTATGAATTAGCTGTTCATCTGCATGACAATGAGTGATGTGACAATGCTTCCATATCTTATGAGCATTCTTTCTGGTTTTTGAATTTCTAGAACTCTTATGGGCAGCACCACATTATTCAATTCTTAATTACAACCTATCCTAGCTGATTTTGATCTGATTTTTGCAAATATATGAGCTTGCCTCACAGATAAAATTTTCATAAGTATTTTGCTTTCCTTTAATAACTTGTGGTATCTGATTTACTGAATGGTGAATAAGCCTGGAGAAAGATTTTAATTTGCTTGAAAAGTTACTCAGGAACCTTCAAGGAAGTTGATGTCAGTTAATATTTATTTCAAATTATTCTGTAAAAACAAAAAGAGGTCATGTATAATCACAAGAGAGTTTCCTTATGTTAGTCACTTTTGATTTTGTATTCAGATGGAACTACATGCATTCCTTATAGGTTGGTCACTTAGAGTAGCCAGGAACCCAGGAAACTTATGAAAAATTGCATCGCATTTATCAGATAAGAGTATATAATGATGATTCATATTGTGTTTAATTGTAATGGCCTTAGCAATGATTTACATATCCAAAAGAAGCATATTTACCAAAGTGAAGAGTTAGCCAGTAGCCACAGCAATGATGTTCTACAATTGAAAAATCAGTGAAGAAAGTCTTCTGTGCACATCCTCATAATATGTTTGGTGATTTTCTTATAAAATTGGCAAATACACATGCATTTTTTATCATTTATCCCCTTACCACTGCACCTTTACTTATTTCTGTTGTCATGCTGCTAATAAAATATTGAATTTTCTTTAAAAAGTAGTTTATGCTTTCATGAAGGCAAATTTCTTTTATATTCATTGTCTTTTTACTCATATAACTTTTTAGTGGTAGAATCATTAATAAATTAACTTTGCATTTCATAAATCCTTAATTAATTTAAGTTAATTTTCTAGGAAAGACCAAAAAGCCACATATGTTCATTAAGAGTGAGTAAAATAGAAGGAAACTCGAAACTGGAAATATTTGGGGCAGCTTTTGACCCCAAATGCAACCCAAAAGGAGATAAATCCTTTGCTGTGGTTTTAAGTAGCGTGGCGCCTAAATAACATGATAAATGCACTGACATTTACAGAGGCCCCAATTAGAGACTAGACATCTTAATATGCCCTTTGGCATGTCAGAGCACACACGTGCTGCATAAAGGACAGTTAGGTTTACGGTGTGGAAGCAGCCTAGCATATGGGCCATAGTTCTGTTATTTTTCCTTAACAAGGAAAATACCAAACGCATACAAAAGTAGAGAGAATAGTATTATAACCCCACATGCACCTTTCCACTACCAGCGATTCTGAACGCGTGGCCGATTTTGTTCCATCCATCCCCTCGCCCTCTCCCTGCTAGTGAGTTATTTTCAAGGAAATGCCAAACATCATGATGATCTCTGTGTGCATCTCTAAAAGAGATACAGTCTTCAGAAAATACAAAAACAACACCATTTTCATATCTTAAAAAAAGGAACAATTCCTTAAACTCAGATATCCAATCTGTGTCCAGATGTTCCTGATTGGCTCATAACTTTAAAAAAAAATTATTTAATTCAGGAACCAAGTAAGTCCACACATTATAATTGTTACTTGGTTGGCCTATTTTATAAGCTTTTAATCTCTAATTCTTTCTCTGTCCCTCCAATTTATTGAAGGAAATGACTAAAAACATATGTATTTTAAAATACTTTTGTAGATAAAATAGGGTACCAAGTATTTTAATATAATACCTGTTTTTAGTCACATGTTTCATACATATTTAAAATGTTTTCTTTATTAGACTAGACATTCGTGTTCATAGAAGATACTGTCTGACAATTGCAAAAAGTAAAATAAGAATTTAGGAACATTGCCTTACAACTTAAATATAGAATCTTCTTAAGTTTTAAATTTTTTCTCCAAGCTTTTTAACTTGTCCACATCTAAAACCATCAGCAATTCTTTTAGAAACTCATTTTTATTTAATTTCCCCCAATTAATCAATGTTTTCAGTGAAATGACTTCTTCCTAATTATATTTACTCTATTTCGAATAAACTAATGTCTGTGAGTAAATAACAGAATGAATAGAATAAGCAGGCTTGAGGAAAACCTAATTTACTTTGGAGCTAACACTCAAATGGAGGGGGCAACTGTGTGCAAGGAAACCAGGACAGGATGTTTTCTAGGAGAAATAAAGACAGTTAAGCAAACTGGTTAAGCAGAGTTTCATTAAAGTGAAAGAAAATATAAAGATAACTTCCATTACATTGAAAAAATATGGAGAGAATAAAGATGTCATTTTACTAGAATAAACACAATATTTTGAATACTGTGTTTCAGATGCATAAAGCTATGCTCAGCTAATATTTATGGTGTTTATTCTGCCCACCAGTATGTGAAATAATTGATCTTACTTAAACCTCAGGGCAAGTCAATACTGTTCAGGGATATTGGTTTGTAACCTAACCCAATAGTAGTTGAAGTTATAGTTGAATTGTATTTATTCCCTAGAGCAGGTACATAATGGACAGGTGTGAAAAACGGTCTGAGATGAGAATACTTCTTAGTAATTCTATTATTTCTAAAATAGTCATTAAACCTAGACTTCACTAGATCAAATAAAAATATCATTTTGTTTATATTGCAATGATACATTTACATCATCATAAAAGTACATCCAAAATGTATTAGTATTAACAGTATAAGGAAATATTGATAATGATTTCAATATGTCTGAACCAATTAATGAAGCTCTGATTAGAAAGAGTAAATATTTATTGTTGAACATTGGAAACATAAAAAAACATAAAGCACAAAATAAGAAGTGTTACTTATAATCTCACTCTTCAGTGCTAACAATCATTACTATTTTGGTGTGTAATATTTTAATCATTTTCTCATGCGTGTCAGTGTGCGTGTGCATTTAAAAAAACACATTATTTCATAGAAAATCCTTTCATATGTGAGAGCAGAGTATATACATGTTGATACACTACCCTTCAAAAGATTGTGTTGGCACAACTTTTACTATAGTCATTTATATAGGGCAATTAAATCATGAAAGGAGCAACTTCACAGGAAACGCACCGCAGACATAATTAACAATAAAATATACAAGTGGTTTATGAAAAATTTAAATCATAAGTCCTCAATGTAAGTGGCCTTACTTTCTTCTATGTTGCATTTATTCTTTTTAAAGGATATTTATTGCCCACTGGGACAAAAGAGATTATATCTTGAATATATATAATCTGAATTTCCAGAATTTTACCAAGGTTTTCAACTGGTTACTAAGTTTGTGTTGAAAGAAAATTTAACAAGTTAATGGGGCATAAAACATTGTTTAAAATTGTCATTCCTGGTCTAACACAGTGGTTAATATTTTACTGACTTGCATGTTTTTCCTGTTCACGCTTATTGAATCCCTTAAATCCCATGATTCAAAGAAATTAATTAACCGAAAGAATTCCTATTTGCGAGTGTGTCACTTCTGGGAATAAATGTGTCTACAATGAACTCTGTGCCACTTCTAACACAGAATAGTATTGGTGGACAAGGTTGAGTCATATATTATCCAATAATTTTGAAATGTCTCAATAATATATCACGGAACCAGGAACTTCAGTTTTTCTCAAAGATCACACCATGAAATCCCCTTGTTGGGTTACAGGTTGAGTTCGGGAACATCACAACAGAAGACGGGTTTCAATTTCTCCTCCCTCGGGATGATCACGAGGAGCGCGTCATTTGCAAGGACATCTTTCTCTTTCTGTCTTTATATCCTTCTGAGTTTCTTCCGTCCTGTCGGTCCATTGCTTCTTTCAAGTAGTTGTTCAAGTGTTTTACAGAATAAGAAAACTCTAGAAGCACCATAATAAAGTGTTGAAAACTTTAATAATCCCAACCATGCTGATTTGCATTTAAGGGTCCAATTATTATTCTTTCCTTTATGTATGTATGTATGTTATGTATGTATGTATGAATGTATGTATTTAAGTTTGGGAGGTTGATGTGGGATTACCATGATTAAAAGTTCAAAAATCTCTGAAGCACTGATGGTCAGAGAAACGGTCTCAGCAATAAAGCGGCGGGTTACTAGCATGCCTCTATTTTTTATTAATAGTGTACTAAACTCTATATCTCTTGAAAGCTGAGATATTTTATTTTTCTTTGTCTTCCAATATGTCGCCTGATCTATAACATTAATAAATATCTGTTTGAATAAGACCAATAAGAAAACAAATTCATTTTCTAATCCAATAAAGAATGAATACAGAATTTTTTATACCTTGAATAAAGAATTTTTTAATGTCTTAAACTAGCAGCAAAATTATACTTAGATTTAGTGTCATGAAAATCACCATTGTACAACTATTTATCCTGCCTCTAGATGCTGGCTCTTACTGTTTTTCCGATCATCTAGGAGATCTTGGGCAAAGAATTTAAATGCTTTAAGTGAAATACATAATCTGTACATTGATTATATGTTCACAATGCTAATTTTAGGATTGTTATGAGAATTAAATCATTTAACATGTTGAAAAATTCTAGCATAGTGTTGGGGCTCATAGTTTGTGTTCAGTGTATTGTAATTCAGTGTCAAATGCATTATCTTCTTTTTCATTTCTCATTTGTTCAAAGCAATTCTTCTTTGGATTTGGATCATGCAATTATTGTACAACTTTCCTCACCTCCCGGGAACAAAAGTTTGAAGTTGTTGTTATTAAAATAAGATAAATATATATCTTTAACTTATTAAAACTAAGAGGTGATGATTTGGGTAATGAGATTCATTTTTTTCCTGTTGGATTATAACCACACATTAAAAAAAAAAATATATATATATATAAAATTTACTTTTCAAGAAAGACCTGTGGATAGGAGGACATTGTAACCTAAAATATTTTCTTTTAAAATTCCTTCTTATATTTAATTGAAATATTTTCTTTATATAAAATTCTATATTGAATATGTTTTCTAAAACATCTGATTTTTTTCCTTTCATTTAATGGTACTATTAAGAAGTACTGTGCCTCTGTTCTGTGCGGATTACTTTTTTTCTCCATTGGAAGAAAGAAATTTTGTGTTTTGAATTCTAAAACTTCACAATTCTCTCTTTGAATTGTACCTCTTTTCATTTTTCTTATGTCTGTGGAGTCCTTAAACTTGAGTTTTTTTCTAGATTTTGTTTTCTATTACCTTTGTGATAATTTATACCCATCAATTGTCTTTCTCCTCTTGTTCTGGTCTTTCGATAGATAGATATATGTTGGAACTTCTGGACATAACTGATTGGCATTTAAATTTTAAAATACTCTCCGTTTTTTAGTGTTTAGTGTTTTAAATTTTATATTTTGGAAGATATCCCTTTCTTTATCTTCCAGATTGCTAGTAAAAAATGGTCCATTTATTAAGTATTCTTATTGATCTTTTCACTTAATTTTGTCAATGATTTATATTTCCAAAGATTCCTTCTTGCTCTTTCATGGCAGCCCACTTGTATTTTAGGCATTCGACATCCCCTGTTCTTTCTGAGGTTGCTAACAGAGATTTCTGAAAATTATTGATATTTTTTGCATTGCTTCCATTTCTTCTGTGATTACTTGGTTTTCTCTGGAAAGATTTTATAACCGGTGGATCTCAGCGTACCGCTAATACTTAGCTTCCAAGCTGATGAATGTCTTTGCTCTGTGGGGTTTGCTCTGCAGATTTGAAGGTGTGTGTTGCCCTTTCTTTTGTGCACATGGGCCTGAATGAACTAGTCCAGTTGGCAGACAAACCCTTCTTTAGATTAAAGGCTCTCTTTAGTGCAGGTGTGCTGACAATGACCATCGGGGTGGGGGACTTGACTTTGGGGACTGGAGTGCTTTGATTTATTTTGTTCTAGGTAGAACTGCTCCTCCTTCCCGATTTCAACCCCCCAGCTCCATCGAACAGATCCAGAGACACTCACTGGTCTTCCTGCCTCTCTTCTCAAGCACTGCAACCTCCATTGCGGGACTATCTAAGAGAATCTGCTGCTCAGATTAAAGGTGAGATCTTGAGCTGGGAAAATGACTATAGTGAGTGACTCTACACACACTGAGGCGAGGGTAGCCGCTGAATAAATCAGAAGTTCTTCTGTAAATGGGTCTTTATTGAAATTCACCCTTGGCTACCTGAAGCTCTTGCTCTCCGTAATACAGAATTCCACATTTATAGCCAGTGAATAGTATTTTTTACCCACTGATAGGACCTGAGGGCAGTCCTATCACTTATAACCTTCACCCATTCATATAGTAAGATGTGATTTCTTTGATCTAGATTAAACTGCTATACAGCTCTATTTGTTTGCTGTCTTCTAGAATTTTGCTAACATTTATCTGCTCATGGCAGCCACATTTTCCACTTTTAGCATTCTAGTGGGTTTATTTGCTTATTTTTTGGTAATGTATCTTTATTCTCATTTGAATAGAACAATGAAGAAAGATTGTCAGTATACCATATAATAAAAGAAAATGGAGTATTTGATAAATATGATTTATGAGTGGAAATAATTTCTGAATGTTGAAAACTATGTATCAGTCAATTCTTTTGGCAAAAATAGATGGCAATCAAAGAAATTTTTAATAAAGCAGGGGTAATTTCCAACATTTGGGTCAATTTCAGGAATACCAGCTTAAGGTGGAAATAATTCCCTGTAGCTGGTACAAATGGGGGTAGGTTTACAGCCAATGCGTCAAAGGTCACTAAACTGACAAGAGGAAAGAGTGTTTACCAGAATGAAGGAAAACTGATAAAAAGAATTGTCTTTTAGGAGCTTTGATAGAGGGATAGAATCAACCCGCAGGAAAGAAATGAGGAAGTAAATATTTCATCTCCCTTTTCCCTCTTCTTCTGATCTGCTATTGACTCCCATTAATTGAACACAACAGGGTAGCCGGAAGGTGAGAGAAGTTACTGACACTACTGACACCTTTTCTCTAGGTCACCTTCCAAGTACCCAGGGCAGGATAAAGGTGGAGAGTGGATCTGCACAAACAAGTGGGAAATAATGAACAGAGCTCACCCTTCTGCATCCAGCCTTGTACTTTGTGCGCATAAGCCACACAAACTGCCGTCACCTATGTCGATGGCAATTCAGTGATTCTCCCACATGAAACTTAAAACACAAGGTATTACCAGTGTGCTCACGGAAGTAAAGGGGAAGGGGAGGTGAAAAATAAACCAATAATTAGCATAACATTTTACTGCTCCGGTTCCCGCTCCAGTTCCCGTTTCTGACATGAGTCATGAGGTCTTTTTTGGTACTTCCAGACACCTTTCTTCTCTTCTCAATCCAAGTTTATTGTACCTCTGCCAGCACCTCAGTTGTATGGAGTTCTTAACGTGGTGAGATAACCTTGCATCATCTCCATCCATGGTGGTCCTGTCTTTCCGGTGTCCCTATAGTTTCCACTGACTAGGGCTCTTGGGAAAGGAAGTACCAATAAGCACCCCAGTAAATCTCTTCGGTTCTATACCTAGTCATACGCTGTGCCAGTTGTGTAGCAGAAACTCAGCGTTATCGCTTCATTTAATATGTGGCTTCCTTTTCTTTTGGTGAGCTCCGTGGTGTGAGGAGCTGTCAGTCAACGGCCACCAGGAAGTGTCAGGTTCCAGTTAAATAGGCCATGGTTGTGTTCCCTGATGGAAGCATTCTCCCTAAGGGATATGAGAGGGGACCCCACAGAAACCTGAAATTTATTTATAAAAATTGTATATTTGTTCTTAGATGTTTAAACTTCAGTTACCTTCACGGTACTCTCCGTTTGATGCAATACACCCAGCAAGACTTTTTTCCACTGCTCAAAACAGTTTTTGTCGATTTTGATGCCTTTTCGTGCTCCTGCTGTTTTTGGTTTCACCTCTTCCACCCTGGCAAAATGTTTCCCTTTGAAGACTTTTTTCATCTGGGGGAAACCAAAAAATAAGTTGCTTGGGATGAGACTGGGTGACTAAGGAGGGTGGGGCATGGGGGTTTTGCCGTTTTTGCTCAAAAACTGCTGAGCCCTCAGCATGGTGTGGGCAGGTGTGCTGGTAAATTACCCATCATGAAATGGGCAAATGCACTGAAAGAGCCTTAAAAAAAATTTCCCTGAAGCCGAACACAGCCTCTCGTAACAACGTCAGCTGGCGCACTGATCCAGGTGGGTTCCTAGAACACTCACCTAGTGGGAGAAGCCTGTACTACAAAGAGCCCACCCTCCAGAAGATAATACCAGGGTTGGTTTCGGTTGCCCCCGGTACAGTTCCAAACCCACTTAACCTACAGCTGTGGGGCTGGAAGTAATATTCTTCAAGTGATTTATTTTGGTAATAATAAAAAAAATTTTATTCTTACCTCTACATTTTAGTTCCTTTTCCCATTCTGGTTATGGAAATGATGGCCCCTATATAGTAAGCACTAGTTTACGTCATATAACTTGTCTTGTAGTACAGAACTCAAATGTATAGATTGTTGTCTTCCATTTGGTGAGTTAACTGAGTCCTTAATTGGCCATGACATTGTTTTATCGGGCCAGCATCTCTTGGATCATGGGCACATGGTAAGACCAGTAAAATTTGTGGCTATGAGCCCAAGGTCCCGTATTTTTTGCTTCCAAATGGTTTTCTCAGGGGAGATGTTGTTTGGGGTTCCACAGTGATGGACAATGTTAATAATGAAGCCCCTTTTAGGGGCAGAGCAAAATAGAGAAAAAAGGATCTGTAGGAAAATATGGCACACAAATAAACTTTACTGTTTGGTGAGAAGAAGACAGGTAGAAGAAAGAAGGGAGAGAAAGAAGAAAAGAAAAGGAGAAGGGTGAGGATGTGGATGGGAAAATGGGGAGGATACTGGTTTAAAGAATGCTTAGAAAAAATAATTTCTTAGGGTTAAACTAGATAGGTTACCAGTAAGACGAATTCTTTTGGTTTAGACCCCTAGATCTTTTACATTGCTGGTCACATGCTTAGGATCCTCCTCTGCCCTTTCCTCCCCTGACCGTTCCTCCCCTAGCACTTTGCTAGTCATGCTTTCCTCCCCCAGCATGTTGCTAGTTGTGTGGTAAACCCCCCTGGAGGAGGAACAAGGGGCCGAAGAGTGGCCTCATGATACTCTCACGCAGACCCTTGCATGACCTCTCCCTTAAGCGTTAACCCCTAGAGGTAACATCTAGGCTTCAGCTGGGTTTCAGCTCCAGGCCCAGAGATGCAGCAAAACCAGACAAGCATGTTATGGCTGACATCAGGACAGGCTGCACTGACTAGGGACCCCCTGCCCCGGTGCTGACCAGTCAGTGGGACCACAACCCTAAAAGGACACACCCGAAAAGTTGGTGAATATTCTATTGTGATCCTTCCCTGGAACTTCCCCTAAACTCTCTACCCTTAAAAGTCCTTCGGACGAGGACCTAGTGGGGCTCCTCTCTCTCTGGAGCACTCGCAGGTGGGTGCCTTTCCCACCCCTTTCCCCCAGCGCAG